>CM060964.1:94096695-94529195 GCA_030765045.1 Tenodera sinensis
TTACAAATATCGCCCAATTTGGAAACCCTGTGGACGGGAACAGCAGCTTTCTGAGTGCAAGCTCGAGGAAATTTCCTCTGCGTTAGGTAAATTTATGGCCTAGGTATGACAGTTAAGTCAGTGGGACTGAACTATTCTGATTATATCTCCAAGGTGAACCTACCATAAAATTAACTTTGGACCATAAAAATACTATTTCCAAAGTTTTAGCCATTCCATCGACTTTAAGCGCATCCGTCGTTTATTAACAAAATACCACATGCTACATAAAGCGAATTTAGTAAAATTCAAGGGTATCATGCTTATTTAACGAGGCCTTTGTAGCTGCCCCTTCTTTCCATCTCTTTACCCCTCTCCAATGACATCAGTACTCAAACTACTGGCAAGCTGGTAACAGAGTTCGACAAATTTCAGGAACAGTACAAATTCACAGAATTGTAATTAAATGTTAATGCCACCCAAGAAAGGTGGCTTATTGCTCAGGTATTAGAAGAGAACCTTTCATTCGAAAGCAGAAACTGTATTTTAATATAACGTAATAATAGACAAACTTGTTTAAAGCTATTCAGATACGAATGTTAATTCCAGCATACTATAGGGAGAACTTGTAGAAGGATTAAACGGTTTTTTTTTCAATATAATATTGCGTTATGTTTACCGTAAAGCTTTACACGTTCTTGTGATTTTAAGGACAAGGTTAAAGCTTTTATTATAACAGAATCGTTTAACCCTAAAAATGCTGCTTGTATCAAGCAACAATTGTAACCTTCCATAATAGACATTAAAAATTTGGAGATAAATCTAAAAACGAGGCTTTTCTACGAAGTGAGTTATATCTACCGTTCTCCCTCCCCCACCTTTCCTTGTCCACATGACAGCACCACGCCTCTTGCCCCTTTTTGCGAAGTCGTCAGCACTTTATTGGTCAGTACTTTTACCTCATCCCATGCGAGACCCAGTTTCTCAGACGACAAGAAACTGAGAGATGGTCCCAAACAGTGCACATTGCTAAATTCGTTTTGTGTACATCACGTACAACCGATTTGTGAACATATTTCGCAGAGGCGGGATGAGAAAACGAGGCTTGTAGTTGAACTACTAGGTGTAATTTCTGCCAGGCCGAGCTGAAGCCAATCGGCTACCGACCGGACTCGAGTTTTATGGCAGAATGCAGATGGAGTTAACTTGCATTGCACATGAAATTTTTGATATTTTTATTTGTTAATCAGGTAACCAGTATATTGATAAACAATGTAAAAGTTCTTTTATTGTGACATCTTCATTATATTTTTAGTAATAGGCTGTTGAATTTGACATTTCTAAAGTGGTTGTGGCGATTTAAATGCCACTTTACTGCGTATTTCAATATTATAATTTTTCTACATGCAATAGGTTTCAAATTAGCATCCTAAAATACTACAAAGTGCAATGTTTGTATGCTAGATGGCATAATGTGTCAATTCAAAAAATAATGGGAAGTTTTAGAGCTACAGTGGAGGAAACTGCCCCAGGTACTTCTTTATACTCAGTTTCCCGCTAATTAATTTTTTCTTTATAAAATGTACTTTTTCTCAAACTACTGGATGGAACTGCATGATTTTTTTGTGGTTATTGTTAAGCATATTATTTTGAAACTGGACCTAAAACATTAGTCATTTTGCTAAATACTGCATGTAAAAGATTCAAAACTTAGGAGTTGAATTTAAAAAATTAAAAGTTAATTAAAAAATAATTAAAGCACAAGTTGCAAGCTTATAGGTTCAGCTTATTAAGCGTGCACATGAGATAGTTCATATACGTTTTGGTGCTATTATGAGTTTCGATCCCACAGTAAATTACCTTTGTGTTTTTTTTTATTAATGAAAGAAACATCTTGTAAAACGTCTTGTATTGGGTATAAAACATGGAAATTTATACTGTACTTAGGTAGTTATGATAATAATAAGCACACCAAAGTTCAAACTAATTGGATATATCTACCCAGAGATATAATTTTTTTTCTGTCAACGGAGGAAAAAAATACATTTTGCAAGTTAATGCCACGTTAAGATCACGTTCTTGAGAATTGGTTCTGGTTTCCGATATGTAAAACAGAAACAGTGGAGACATATTGAAATAATATTGAGAATATTACTACATGTAAAACAAAATTTTCTTTTTAATATAAAATATAGACTTCATTCAAAATTACACCATACATAAGTATTTATTTTACAGCTTCAGTAGCGTTTAATAAAAGCTGCCAATTAAGGTTATAAAATCTGATGTTTATTTTTTCTCTTTAACATATTATTCCTACGAAAGTTTAATTTACTATCTACTTCATGTTAATCGAGTATAAACGTTTACAGAAGTAGTTTCATTACACATTTCGCTGTACGTATAAGAGGTTACAGGAGACTGAAGCGATAGTGATACCTCAAAGGTGGGTCGCTGTATGTTGACTTTGAAACTTCATACTCTTTGCATTAGATCACGGGCAACAAAAGAATGGTAACTTAGCACTTAAAAGAATCTGTCATAGAAGTATTGGAAAAACTAAAATGTATGCCAACAAATATCTTAGAAATGGTTAATGCCTAAAAAGTTTCAAGGACCCACGTTTTTTCTGTAGTAGGTTTTTGTCTGTCTCTTATGGCATGTAAGTTACACAAAATTATACACAATTTATTCAGAACCAAAAGGACTTCACAGGCTTTTTACCTAAAATAAAATATGTCATGCAAATATCCTAAATACATTGTAATTTAATTAAAACCGTTAAACACATTTTTGAGGGGGGAGGGCTAAAATCTCTCCATATGAAGAGTAGTTTGCTGTGGAGATCATCTTGAAACATTTTGGTGCCACTTCCTTGGAAGATACTGTATTTGTAAGCCATTTGTTAGGTGTTTATTTTTAGTTATGTTGTTCTCTGTCTGTCTGTCTCTCTCACTCTCTCTCTCTCTCTCTCTCTCTCTCTCTCTCTCTCTCTCTCACGCGCGTGCTGTTTTCATATTTCTAAAAAGATATGTATTTCTATCCTTTTTAACTAGGAAACCTCAAAACATGAAGTTCCGGTGAAATCTCTATATTGAAATTTTGGGTGTAGTGCAATTTTTCCTCTGCCTACTGTAGATGAGTGGTAGAGAAAGCAAAAATATATTTGGAACAAGGTTAACCAACAGGGCCAAATTCACACTATTTTACGGCAAATAAGTATTTCATTTTTGCTCTGGATGCACATTTATTGGTATTTGTAACACAAAAGCAAGTTAATACCATGATGGTATCCTCCTTTTCCAAAATGATCGGTCTTGACTGTTAGAGCTTTCCATATCCTTCCATGCATTACACAATGTGTTCGAAATACCTTAAACATCAAATTTAACATTTTTAAATTAACATGAAATCAACTGTACAATACGACTGAAATTTGTTTACAGCAAAGTGTTTAAGGTCAGGAAACTAAGATTTATATTCTCCATTATTTGTAAACCAATATTCCTTAATGTTTCACCACAATCTCCACAGCGTATAATTAGTGCTCAATTAAGTTTTCATCTTGAATGTAACTAATTAATAATTATATTAACTAATAGTTTATAAAATTACAAAATATTTTAAAGCGAATAAATTACCATGTAAGGGATTCTTTAAATACGCACCAAAAATTGGATACATTTAGAATTCTTGATATTTTTGTTCAATTCAAGGGCAAATAGTTGCAATATTTTCAGCATGTTTTTTAAATCTTCCTTGATATTTGGTATATATAGACGAGTATGAAATACCACAGATACATCAAAAGGAGTGTTATCTTTTCATTAAACATTCAATAACAATTAATACCTCACAACTTTTGCCGTTGTAGGTTTCAATGAGTGCCAAACACTGAAAACGTTATACAGCAAAGCAGGAAATGAAATAAAGCCTAAGCTTTCAAATGACAAATTAGGAATATTTAAACACACGAAGCAGATTTGGAAATTTAGAACTTGCACGTAATCTTAGAAGCAAAATTTTGTTGCCAGTGTTTTAACCATCCACTTGTGTGGATGAAAACGAAAGATAAACAGTTATACAAAGCTCTCAAAGTATGGTTATTATAATTTTTAAAATGCTTTTGTCGCATATTTAATTAACATAAATCTAACTAAATAAATATTTAAGCAAAAAATTAATTACTTGGTGAATGCAAACAAGAGCAATGCTAATTTAAAAATCTTAGAAGACAACGACCTAACACTTAATATTTACGAATGTTAAAGCTCATAAAACTGAATCTGTCGATTAGTTCTTCTTCCTGGAACTCAGCCTTTGAGATCCTGGATTTTGGGCTTCCTTTGAATTTCAGCCATTGCTTCATCTCTTCAATCTTGCCGGGATCACCTTCCAGCTCCCCGACGACGGTGCCTTCCTCGGTGTTCATGCACCAGCCCCGAAGTCCCAGTTCTCGAGCCTTGCGTTGCGTGTGTTTTCTGAAGAGTACACCTTGTACTTTACCGTAAACCTCAAAACGCACATGAATAAGGTTAATATCTGTTGACATTGCTACTTTAATAGCTATTTGCGTTTCCAAGCGACAAAGGAAGCAAGCGATCGATATCAGTGCAGCAAACATAGAGACGGAAATCTGTTAGGAAAAGTCACTGCCTTGTGGATAATAATGCCAGATGGCAGTGCACAGCGGGACTACTGTAACAACTGATCAAGTAAGGGCAAAATTTCAATTCCGTGCAGGGTTGCCAACTCGTACGATAATTATGGGGGCATACGGTAATTTTAATGTTTGTACACATGGTTGCAAACCCGTACGATTATTATGGGGTGTACGATAATTTGAATTTATGATACTTCGATACAGGCGAAATATCATTCACTGGTTTGTCACACCAGCGAAATGAAACTAATTACAAACAGCGACACCACTTTTGCCCTCATGGCCTGTCTCCACTCCTCTAAGGCAACCATTTCATATCCTACTATGCCTTCTACCCTTTATCCTCTTATTGCCAGTGTGCCCAGATCTGGTAATCTCGGTGAAGAAGTCGCTGTCCAGACAATTGATGATCAATGGAGAAAACTCGGAATAATTGACATTCCGTGTGAAATAAAGAACATGCCTGAACCTGACAGTTTCTGGAATGCTGTTCAACACGTCACCTTGGTGGAAATACTAATTTCAAAGAACTAGCAGCCTTTGCATTGTCAGTGATTTCGTTGCCCCACAGAAGCGCTTCTTGTGGAAGTTTATTTTTTTTTTCTAAACTGGGTTTAATAAAAACCAAAATTAGAAACAGATTGGTACGAGATACGGTAAATGAACTTGTTCGGTCGTCTCAGCTTATGAAAGAATGGGGTAGATCCGAAAATCTGCAACTCACCGAGATGTTAAGGTTTATCTCAACAACAAATTTGTATAATACTGCAACAATTGAGGAAGATGAGCTTTCAGATAAATAGTGCGAGAAACATAAGTGCTAAAGTTGTAATACTGGTTGAGGTCATCAATCTTGTAAATGGATATAAAATTGATTACTATTACATTTTCGTAAGTGTTATACTGATATTTTTATTGTTGTAGCATTTGGTTTATGATGTACGATAACTTTGAATCCAAATCTATAATTTTGAGTGGCTGGTACGATAATTTTACTTTGAAATGTTGGCAACCCTGATTCCGTGAATCAGGAGAAAAATCTGGTGTTAAATTCAAACAAATTTCTCCACCTTCTATTATTTATTAGTTGGTATATAGCATATTCTTACAAAAGCTTATTTTTCCATCTACTTCATTTTAATCTTTGCAGAAATAGCTACATTGCATTTCGTTATAGATCAAAGGGAACGGTGATGGTCAAATGTTTAAAAACTGAATGCTATATGCTGGCCTTAAAGTTCCATAATCTTTCCATGCAATTGCGAAAAACAAGTACAGAACAATTCCGAACTATTAATATCGGATATCTCAAATGGTTGGTATATGATAAAAAATTCTCTCTCTCTCTCTCTCTCTCTCTCTCTCTCTCTCTCTCTCTCTCTCTCTCTGACACACATGCACAGGTATCCATTTCTAAAAATACTTTTTAGTTAGGGGGCCTTTGACGCCATTAGGTCACCTCTTTCTTCAGTGGTGGCGCCACCAGAGTGCAGTGTTACCCTGGAGTGCTTTTTCCCATGCTTTCAACCCAAACACCTACTGAACATTTATTGATCAATTTATCCTCTAAGAATAATCATGTTCAATCACATGGGTAAAGTGACGTTTTTTTCTCGGCTTCGAATGATGCCATTTGAATACTTGGAATATGGTTTCTTCTGAAAACGCATGCATCCGTCAGTTGTACAAGGCGGTCAAGTCAGTAAACACTTCCCATTCACCAGCTGGTAGGCTGGTAGTGTTCTATATATTAGTACCTTCCCTAAGAAGGGGGGGAAAGTTAAAAGTTTGCAGAGAACTCAAATCGGCTTTTTGTAAACACAGACCTATAAAAGGAAGCACGAAAGTGCCCATTTTACTGTTGACTATCTCAAATTTTTTGAAAATGTTGAGGAAGTGCGCTCTGATAATTATTTTATATTAGCCTTCTGTAGACATAGTTAGAAAGCTGAACCTGGCTTGAGGGAGGGGGGGGGGGGTTACATTGCCACGGCCAGGACTCGTATCATGGGATATTTTAGTCATAAGAGAAGTTTTAATGGGCGTACAGGTATCCTGCGATGGTAAAACAAAAACAAAGTTTGGGCAGAAATGAAAGATACGACAGCAGAGGGCGGGGTCCCTACCGTTTACAAATGGAGACTCCAAGGTGGCAGCTCGTACAACCGCTCCCCTCCACTCTGCAGGCTTGTACATTCCACTGGAGTCGGGACTTGGAGACCGCCCCCGATCTGGAGGACGAAGGTATACAGAAAGCGTATTCCCTGCCATGTAACAGAGAGACTCCCGCCAAGACTTGCAACCCTGAAACAGCCAAGTACGAAGAAGGTAAAAGGAGAAGTGAGGTGAAATGAAGGGACAAGAAGTTTGGAGAATGTAATTAACCTTCTCAGCATTCGCTTAGCGATCCAGGGAAACCCTCGAAAAAAAAACCCGGTCATGGCAGAATTTTCGAGGCGGTTCATCTTCTCAATTTAGAGAACTGTGGTACATTACCATCATGTCCAATATACATCACCAATTGAAAAGTTACAAGAAATTTATCTCCTAATAATTCAATATAAAACCGGTCAATGATGTTGCTTTCCTGAATGCATCAAAGCTGAATATTAGAAGTCGAGTGTCCCTCTTGACAGGTGATGTAGAGCTTGGATCTTTGTTTTTTCTTTTGTTTCTTTCTGGAATATCAACACTGAGCATTATATAAGTAAAGCCCGGATTTTTATGTAATATCAAGGTGCGAAATATGTACATATTTATGTAATAAAAACATCAAAATATGTAATGAAATATGTAATATCAACAAAATATGTAAAATTATGTAATCTAAATGCTAAGATTACAACCTCAATTCTAAATGCAGACTGCAAATTACCCAGAATTTTGTAATTTGATGGGTCTGTAAGTACATAAATTAATTACAATGAGTTAAAATTTACTAAATATAGAATACATTATAGGGGAAAATGCTTTGCTGTATGCAGAATTTACCTAAAATTTATTTTCAAGTAGGTAATCACGAAATAAAAAGATGTGTTTTGGATTATATTTATTAAAACTACTCATTTCACATAAACATTTTACTTAAATTTTAGACGGTAAAGCAATGTTGAAATACTGAACCAATCTATCAATGAGTGAAACAATCAATTCAAAATAATTAAATTTTATAAAGTGGATGCATTTTCAGTTTTCTATCTCTTGACATACAATGAACAACCAGGCATTTTCATTTTGAGTCTTCTGCTTCTTTCAGCGTACAGTGAATAACCATATACTTCTCCACATTTTCAGGGGTCGTTTTTTGTCTCCTATCGGATAAAATATTTTTTTTTAATCAGAGAAACGTCTCCCCACGTCAGACGAAGTAATAGGAGCATATTTTAGTATAGGAATCTGATTTGCAGAGAAATGTTTTGGTAAATCGACACTGTCACCATTTCGCACTTTAGGCACGGACACAAACATAGAATACCCTGGATTCCTGTTTAGCACAGCTTTGAATTTTTCACCTACCTTCCTTCCTGCAACTCCTCTAAGCTTCTGTGATGCACGTTCCATTAAATCCATATATTCGTGAAGAAGGGAACCTGATGTTTCCAAGTGCTTGCTTGATGGTGCTAGGCAACCAGCCTAAGTTACTTTTGATGCAAGCACAGGAGCTTGCCACTTTAGATGTACTGAGATTCACGTATGGAAACAGCTACTTCTGTTCACCACTGACTGGGCTCCTTCAAAATGTTCACAATAGAAGTTCACAGCATCTAACCACGTACCCCATCTTGTAAAGTACTGACTCAGGAGGCAAATGGACATATTGGAGATTATTTTTATAGCACTGAATTCTGTGCGGTGCTTTCACGAAGACCTTTTTTGTTGCTGATATCAACTTATTCACATAGGGGAAAATTACTTCTTACTACTACAGCAACACGTTGCAATGCATGGGCCAAGCAGGTACATTCGGGTAGAAAACCTTAAGGGCAGTAGCAGCTTTAATCATGTACGCTCCGGCATCTGAACCTTTTCCTCACACACACCCTCTGGCCACAGAATCTTCATCCCATCATTTACGAATCTTAAAATTGTAGAATGATTTGTTTGTTGTAACAACTTGCAACAGATCAGAAATGGTTTTGCTGGACTTTCGGAATCTAGTGTTCCAACTACTAAATTTGCTATGTACCGACCCATGTCATCTGTAGTTTCATCGATGGCAAACCAAATAAAGGAGTCTCCAATTTCATTCCGTATATGAGCAACTGCTTCTCCATAACACACATGAAGATACTTTTTCCTCAGAGTGGATTCGTCTGGAATAACTTTCTTGCAATATTTTTTTAGAAAGGGGCGAAATTGAGGAATTTGAAGTTAATGCCACGAAATATTAGCTGCAACCATTGCACTGCACAAGTCTTTAAAAATTATTTCCGGACAGTTCTTGTTGCATTTATGTCAATAGAACTTGCTTTTTAGAAGGCTGTAGGTGTTTGTTGCGTATGTGAAGAGCACTTCTGATATGTTCCAATTGAGGTTTCATGGAACAGCCAATTCTTTTACCGCATGTTCACAGACTATTACTTTTCCGTCGGTTGTAAAGGCGCTATCTAATTTCACCCATGAATAATTCAACTTGCAGGATAGCGTGGACGCAACTGGTGCCATTTTACTAAGACTTGCAAGAAACTAACTGCAGTATTATCGCCTCGCTATATTGATGGTTGTCCAGCGGCTCACTTTGTTTCCTCGCAGCTATTATAATATTACAAAATGCCGACTACCGCGACAATGGTAACAATCAATTTCTCCAGTTCTTGTAAATGCTCAAAGTGCTACGAGAAACGTGACACTGGAGGTCAACATTGTCGAGCGGCACCTGCTTTGATATAAAGGGACAACAATCAGAACGGGGCGAGGCGGTTATTATCGCATTCTTAATTTAACTTGCATCCTATTTCGCAGATTGATTTTTATTGCTTTCAGCAAAGCTTGTGAAAACAGTAGTTTATAATGTGACTACAATATTTTTTAAAAAATAAGAAAATTGTAACGAAACCCAGAAAATATATATGTTTTATGTAACATCGTTAAAATATGTAGAAACGTGCAAAATATGTAAAAACATGTAAAATAAAAATTTGTCAGGGAGTCCCAAATGACGTAATTCACCAACATTTTTACTTGTCATTGAAATATTATGCAGGATTTAAAATATGTAATTACATAAAAATCCGGGCTCTAATAATTATAAGTAACAATAAATCAGTTTATCTAGGAACATTCTATGTTAATATAGGAACTTCATTGTAGTTTTATCTAGAGTTGAAATGTGAAAGAAAACTTGATTCTCATTTTAGTTTGAATCCTGCTACAGCGAATGAGCTTTTTCTGCCTGGACTGGAGCCCTTAAAACTGAGGGCTGAACTAGCCCATTGGCTCTTGTATGCTCGTGAAGCTAACTTAGCCTGCTCTTACTCTTTGTGACACCTCAGGCAGTGTCACTCGTTACTTGAAAGGAAATGATAATTAGGGGAAAAAATTGGGAAAGCAAAGTTCCAGACACAAATTTAGGGTACCTCCTCTCCATTTGCCAGTTATGGAGAAAACCTGGAGGGGGGAAAAACTTGTCAAGGAGGATGGTCCTGGTGGGATTTGATCTCTAGACCTTCCGTTAACAAGTCTATGGCTTAATGACCTTAGCTTTCGTGTCCTGGATTCACCATTCATTAATGAAATTATCTCTCGTGGCTGTTCATGGGTGACCCAAATCAGATTAATTTATGAGCTTTGGCTCTTTATGTGCAGTGTTGTGTATTGATTAGAATATGTGTGGTGTGTACCACAGATGGTATAAATAGTTAGTATATGAGTATTCCATGGAGTTGCTAATGCTGTGCAACAAAGTACTGTTTCTTTTTATTCTTCTAGCTCTTTAATAATTTTTAACAATTGAACATGCTTTGGTTTTCTGCTTATTTAAGTTTACGCCAATGAGAGTGGTTTAGTTACATTTGAAGGGCCAATATCATTGGGTCTGATTGCAGAGGTACGTGTTGGTGATGTTTGTTGTTGAAGTAAACTGAATTTGTATAATGTATGTTCTGTTATGTCCATAGTGTAATGCAATTATGTTTTCCTTTTCTTTCTTCTTTTTCCCCAGTAGCACCTTAATGAAATGCAAATTATAGAAATGTAATGTTACAATCAAGTACTTTTATGCATGATAACAATTAAAGGTGTAAAATAAACTAAAACTATTCTTGTTTTGACAAAATAAATATCCTATTTTATTACCTTAATGTTATACTACTGCCAATACATAAACACATGGCTTGACACTTATAATTTTTTTACTCCACCAGTTCAGTTGATATAATAAAAAAATGTAAGTTGTCAAAATAAGCAATTGGTTCTTTATTATTTATTTAGGCCAAAAAACTTACTGATGGTGTTTTTAAACACACAAGCCGTGTGTGGGCAATGTTTGAGAGGTAGAACTGGAACTTAATTCAATGCCACAGCTGGGACTTGAACCACAGAACTTCCGCTTACCAGGCGGCTGCTCTAACCATTGAGCTACTGTGACAATCTGCCAGAATGGCATTGAATTCTCAAACCAGTTCGTATTTCTCCTGGTAAACCACAAAGGCAGTCTCACATCAGAGACAATTACCCCAATGGTGACTTACTATTGTAAGTACTTTATGTCCCAGGATTAAATAACCTTCAGATGGTAATTATTATTTATTTATGCCAACAAACTTACTGTTGTTTTTAAACACACAAGCCGTGTGTGGGCAATGTTTGAGAGATAGAACTGGAACTTAAAAATTCAATGCCACAGCTGGGACTTGAACCACAGATCTTCCGCTTACCAGGCGGCTGCTCTAACCATTGAGCTACAGTGACAATCTGGCAGAATGGCATTGAATTCTCAAACCAGTTCGTATTTCTCCTGGTAAACCACAAAGGCAGTCTCACATCAGAGACAATTACAATGACAATTACTGTATGCTCAATGGTTAGAGCAGCCGCCTGGTAAGCGGAAGGTCTGTGGTTCAAATCCCAGCTGTGGCATTGAATTAAGTTCCAGTTCTACCTCTCAAACATTGCCCACACATGGGTTGTGTGTTTAAAAACACCAACAGTAAGTTTGTTGGCATAAATAAATAATAATTACCATCTGAAGGTTATTTAATCCTGGGACATAAAGTACTTACAATAGTAAGTCACCATTGGGGTAATTGTCTCTGATGTGAGACTGCCTTTGTGGTTTACCAGGAGAAATACGAACTGGTTTGAGAATTCAATGCCATTCTGGCAGATTGTCACAGTAGCTCAATGGTTAGAGCAGCCGCCTGGTAAGCGGAAGGTATATGGTTCAAGTCTCAGGTGTGGCATTGAATTTTTAAGTTCCAGTTCTACCTCTCAAACAATTGGTTCTTTCTTTTTTTTCCTGTTTTTTTTTTTTTTTTTTTTTTTTTTTCAAGTATATGAACAAAAAATGTTTACTTTCAGAAGCTAGCAAGGCCCAGTGACCACCATATACATATTCCTCATCAACATCTTGATTCTTTCTTTTGGCTTACTTCTGCTGCCTTGCTTCCTTATGTAGTTTCAGGATATTTGACTCTGCTCTTGCTATTCCTTCTGATTCATGTAGTTAACTATTTTTATCGTATGCACTCCAATTCCAGTCCAGTTTTGTTTATAACCTTAATTGTGCCTTTACTTCCTTCATAATAATATAGTACATCATACACAGCAATGTTCAGCACTTTTAGACCATCAAATATGGTTTTAGGGCATCATATTCACACATAATTGTTAAAACTTTCTTTATTATTTGGATTTTACCATGCACACAATTTTGCAAAAGTTTAGGATGTGAGAGAACTAACTGTTGGCTTTATTTCATTTAGCACTGCCTCTGGGAGTGAATGCTTGTGTGTCTGTCAATATTGTACTTGTACCATCCTTCTTTGGGGCATAACTGGTGCATAGATTTCTGGTCGGTTGACAATTTGTTAAAGTAAATTTCTCAAATTGCTTTCCTCATTCTCTACACTGGAATTATTTTCTCTTATGGCTTTTCCATAGTAAACCTGCAGAGAGTCTTATTTCCTTTGAAGTCAGTCTTCCTTTACCTTGTAAACTTTTTCCATCCTCCAAAGGAACACCCTTTTTCTCCTTCAGCAGTCAACAAAGTCTTCCACCAACACCTTCCTGAATATTCCCAATACATTCCAGTTTTTCAACTGGATAGCCATAAGGATTTACATCCATGATATACTTGTAGGATGAAAAATCACCACCCCCAAAATATTTTGTGTACCTTACACCATATTGACTTTGGAATATGCAAAACATGTTGACAATAGCTGCTGTGATTCCAGCCGAGTTCATTTTAACTAAAAATTGTGCATGGCAGTATCAGGGTACTAATATCTATTTTATTTTTAATGCATTTAGAGTTGGAATATCATGTTAAAATTTAAGGACAATGAGGAAAACATCATGAATGTTCAAAAACTAACAAATAAAAAATATTGAACATTTTGACCTTGCCAATTAAGCAACAATGACCAAAAGTAGGTCATGAATATTTTACTTTGTTCTCTCTCATCATTTAATGATTATTAAGCATTTATGTTTGGAAATTATCTCTATCTCTCTCTGAATGAATTTCTGATTTTACTTGCAAAATAGCAATAAATGTGCAGCAAGCAGATGTAATTTGCAGCACTCTAATACAGATTGACAGAATAACATTAATTCTCATTTGCTATTAACATATTTTCTACATTTATGAAATTACATCTGGAGCAAAAAATAAGTGTTTGTTGAGTACAGCTTTGAAGAAGTAAGAATTATTTTAGTTCAGTTATATTGAGTTATTTTTTTGCACTACATCACTTACTTTTTTAAAAAGGAAAACCTGCTTCAGGAGGTTCTGCACCCATCTTTAGTTCCTTGTCAAATGCCTGTAACGTTCATCATAGTGGTTGGCATTGTCTTTTGTGGTGGTTGGATGAACCTCTACTTAAGTATGTCACTTGGCGGGATTTCAAAATTGAAAACACATTTTCTACTCTTCCAAATGTGTTTTCCCAAACTGTGAGTCCTGTTTATCGCAAAATATTCATTAGTATAATTGAACTTCTGTTTATGATGTGTTGGTCTCTCCAAAAATGCCAAGCTACTGCTTATTTATCTTCCTGTTTTTGCTTTATAACTAAATTTTCCTATAAATATGTATAACTATACTTAGCTATGTAAGTTTTGAAGCTTTCAAGATGATGATTGTTATTCAGAGCTTTCCTGGTTACCAGCCATATAATATATATAAAATTGCTTGAGCTTTCGGCCATTCTATATAACTATACAGGTGTAAATGAATAACACTGCACAAATTTTACTGGTAATAGACATTCATAGACAATCAACTTGAGATAGGAAATCTGTGGTCTAGGATTACAAATTACAGAACTGTGCCTAAAAATTGTTTGGGGGTATGCACGCCACTGATCCTATCCACTGCAGCTGTAACGTATGATGAGAAAACAAGTGTATAGCTTTCATAGCCTGAGTATTTAGCATAATGGGTATGTTGCCAGGACAATAAAGATACACCTTTATTAAGAGCTCAGGTTCAAATCCCCGTGGACGCATATTTTTTTCTGTTCTTTTTTCTCTCTTTCTTAAACACATGCTGTATTTTATTTGATAAGCAGGAAACATTCATGTAATGTAATTTTTCATTTGACCAATGCTTAAGCTTTTTATTTCAAATTCATTTAACTATTATTTACTCTTTCATGACCTAAATGGTAGATACACACTGCAAACTGCATATGTACTTAAACAGATGGTTCAAGCTTAACTAACAGCTTACAAACAAGCAAATAATTGATAAGCACTTGAAAGAGCTACATGTGACTGAATTATTATGAACATAAGTTAAATTGATGTTAATATCACAATACAATAGGTAGATGCAAGCAGAACAGTGGTAAGGAAACAAATTATGAGTAGCTGCAGATTTCAAAGGAACTACTCAAAATGGTGGCTATCATCAACACTGACGCGGAAATGATTCGTGAACCCTGTTGAGCATTCCTGATGCGTTGTAAATCTCACCACTGGCTGCAATAATGCAGGCAATCAGCATCTCTTCAGAATCAATTAATGATGAATATGCCATAGTCTGAAGATGATCCCAGAAAAAGTAATCCAGGAGGTTGAGATCCGGTGAACGGGGTGGCCGGAGCACAGCAGGACTGCCTCTTTCAATCCAACAGTTGGGGAAGGCTCATTTAGATGCTCTCGTACATTTGTAGCATAATGCGCAGGAACTCCATTGAGTTGGAAATGCAGTTGAGCATGAATGTCAAGTGGCACATCTTCCAAAAGGGCTGGCAGTACATCCTTCAGAAATGTTTTATTAGTGCTGCCACACAGTTGAAGATGACAAAGGTATGGCCCAATGGCGTGGTCAGAAACAATGTCAGCCCATATGTTCACCATAGACTGCTGTTGCTGGCTCTTCTGAACACTGGCATTGGGGTTATGTATGCCCATATGTAACTATTCTTGTAGTTCAGAACTGGCCCATCTTTGGTAAATGTGGCTTCATCGGTGAACAACACCAGTGAAAACAGTTTCAGTGGCTGTCTTAGGGCCCATTTGCAAAACTGCAAGAATAAATCGCAATCCTCTGGAGTTAAGGCTTGCATCTTTTGTAGATGGAAGTGCTAGAGCAGCTCCTCATACAAGACTTGCTATACACTTGTGTGGTTTGTGCCCATTGTATGTGCAATAGTATGGGTGCTGGTTGACAGTTCCTCTTCCAGCAAACACAGTATGTTTTCTTCAAACTTCAGAGTGCAATGGATACGTGTTGCACCACAATCTGCTTTATTTGCCACCACAGAACCATGTTCTTGCAAACGCTGATCTTTTTTTTAACATCTTCCAATGTAATGTCATATCAGATGGTAAATGACTGAAATGGGTGAAATGGTGCTCAAATGAGCCCAAGGTCCATAGAGCTTTAATTTACCCAACATTCGTCTTCTCAGGATAAGACGAATCCTCGGAAAAAGCCTTATCCAGATAACTTACCGTAAGCGAGATTCAAACTCGTGACCTCTTGAACGTGAGGAAGACAAGCTAACCATCATGCTACAGAGGTGGGCAAACACTGATCTGAAGATCCAGTAGTAGTCCGAGGTGGCTGCCATCTATTGGAGTACCTTTTGCTGTAAATCAGTGCAGCTGTTGCAAAACAACCTCCGGCTTTGCCATACACTAAGCGCATGTCAGCTAAATCGGCAAAAGTGTAATGTTACCTAATGTTCCCAGAGTACCTATTTAACTGTTTCAACACAATGTTGTGTGCTGAAGGCAAAGAGAAAATGAGACGTGGGTGACTTGAGTAGGAAACAATCATATGGGGGTGTTAGTGTCTTCCAGAGTTATTAAGGTCACCTACTGGCAGTATTAGACATTTGTCATGCTAACACATAGGTACACAGTGCCTCTTTTGGGTAGTCATAGTACTTTGTGCTATTGCTTGTTTCAATGTTTTGTGAATTGTTTACAGCTGGTTAACTGTTAAATTGAAAATTACTCTTGACATGGGCAACTATAACCAACCGACAGCTTCAGACCAATGTCAAGACATAACACTCCTGTCTAAGCTATCAGGTGTGAGATGAAGCAAAAGTAAACAATACCCTGTGCATTGCATATGAAGGTGGCATTTTGCTATTTTAAAGCATAAGCACAACTGCTCTTAGGATGGAAAAGAAAGGGAAAAAAAAGTTTAACCATCTCTGGATTTGGACTAGATTTCCCTGGTATATTAGGTCCACAGTCAGTCGACATAACTATGGAGCCAAATCATGCGCCTTAGAGCTGCCCTGTATTTCTTTAGCTATTCGCCACAACCTGTTATCCATTGCAGTGGAGTGCAGCCACATGTTAAGTCCACAATTCGTCCGATATGACACAATGTTGGAGGACGTTAATTTAAAAAAAAAAAAAAAAAAAAAAAGTCCACAATTTAAGCACTTTTGGAAATGCTACAGTTTAGAAATCCTTCTTTAGAGAGACAAAATACAGGCTTTAATAAGTGCCTAATAAACACTATTTCATTTTCAATGGCTACTATTTACATATTTTCTTCTGGTTATAATTTATTGATCACAATCTCGAAATACTTTGAACTTTGTAACTTGATGCCGTAGACCACAGGTTTCTCATCTCAGATTGATTGTCTATGAACCATCTATTACCAGTAAAATTCGTGCAGTGTTATTCATTTACACCCTGTATAACTAAATGCTAAAAGCACATCACTGTCAGGAATCCGAAACACATGTTAATTGTGATTTAAATCATCTTCAGTTGCTTATAGTTTTGAGCTTTGTGTTAGTGGTAGGAAAAAAGTAATGTAACCATTATTTTGGTTACAGTTCAAACCATTTCAAAAAATTACCATAGGTCCATTTATACAGTTCTAACAAAAGTCCTACAACTTTGTATCTATGTGATTTTATGAATATTTTATAACCTGTTTGGAAAGTAAAACATCTGTTGTGATACAAAATAAGAATCTTTGATGTGTACTTATGTACTTTAGTGCTTCTAATGTTCAATAGAGGACTCTTATACCAAATTTTAACAATAAATCCTACCCACATAAAGGGCTTGATCAATATATGAGCTTTTCAATTTATTTAAAACATAGAAGTTGCGATTCCTTCTTACTCCTGCATACATGAGCTAAGTTATAAATGTTGCAAACTGGTCTGAAAGCAGGTAAGAGGAAGTTGTCTTTATGTGAAAGAAACAGTCAGGCAGGTAACAGTAGATGAGGATATTTTGCTGTCATGCTTGTGCATAAATATTAAATACTTGTGCTTATACTTGACTTATTGTGGAACGTTTATTTGGTATCTAAAATTTTGTTGGAACTAGAATGCTCAGAACTGTTATTGGAAAAATAGCCAATTTTGCCTTCTCTACTTGGTATTATGTGTTGTATGTTTATCATTCATATCTGCACAATAAAGATCTGTTGTGTGAAGATACTAAATCATATGCAGTGATTTTTGTGACAAATCTTAGAGATTTTATGTCTATAGTTCATAATTTTAAAGCGAAAATGTTTTTGTTTTCAGCTGACGCCAGTGGGTACAACCATTTACAAAAATATTTATGCCAAAGACATCGATTCAGGAGTAAATGGACTTGTTGAATACTATGTGATACCTGCAGAGAAAAATGTTGCCGACACTATTGATGGAATTGGAAGAATAGATGATGGTGTGGGATATTTCTCCATAAACCTGCCCCATCAAGGGCAAGTAACAGTAAACAGAAGTTTGGATTATGAGCGTATCCAGCGTTACCTTCTTACTATCATTGCCACTGTGAGTTTGATACATAATTTTAACTCATAGAAAAAGTAATTTACAAAATGCTTTCAGACAATATACCTAGGTATAGCATATTATAGCAGTTTATCTAGACTGTGGAGCTAGCCTATATGTGTATCATAGGTTTTTATAGTTAACTGAAACTATAACTTTTATTTTTATAAATCTTTGAATATACATATATACTTGTAAGTGCATATGTCCACACTTTTGGAGCAGTTTCCTTACACCTCTAATGATGTTTACCATAATATATGTCAAAATGTCAGGCAGTTCTAAATACTCATTTTAGAATTGAAGACTACAGCCATGATGGCCAAAAAGTTACTCCAATTGTCATTATGGAAATTATAAATGTTTCTTTTTAGAGATTTTATAAGAATTCACACATCGTAATTCACAGAGGTCTCAAAATCAAGGATTTATGTTGCAAGGCACAAACTTAAATCCTTCCAGCTAAGAGAAAGGAACAAAGATCTACTGTTCTACAGCTATCAGCAATATTCCCTTTCTAGATTACTGTAGATTTCTCCATGTTGGTAACTATGTACAATTTGCACTAACATTGTAGGCAATGTAGATTAAGTCAGGAAAATTTCATTCTTAATTTCTTTGTTAGCTAAGAATGCGGATTTGGAAGTTAATTTATATGCCACCTATCACTATTTTGAACCAAGCCATTAAATGTTACTTTTTTGTTGATTAATTTGCATGCAACATAATAAGTAGGTGTAAAACACAATAGGTTTTCAGAGAGGAGTGCTACATCATCTGCACTACTGAAATAACTCATTGTGTATTGCGCATGAATTAAAACTGGGAAGTCTATTTATCTGGTTAGGTCATATCGATGATGAATGGTGAAATGTGCTCAAATGAGGTCCATGGTGCTTAAAGTTGCCCAACATTCATCTTTTCAGGATGAGAGAAAATTATGGGAATGAGTTCTTATCCAGGTAACCCACCCTAACTGAGATTTGATCTTGGGACCTCCTGAATGTAAGGCAAACATGCTACTCCCACACCACAGTGGTGGGTGGAATGCTGTTTAAATGCAAGTTTACTGTTAAGAATAAAGGTTTGCCTTCCAATTAAATAAAATATACATGTTGACAGGTGGGAAGGTTCTTTCAGCCTTATATCCATACCTTTATGATACAGTTAACCTGGCTACCGATTTATCTGTTAAGAGGATAGGAAGCTATTTCATGCAAAACAGCAAAGATTATATTTCTGTTTTATTAAGAGCTTTTAAACTAGTCAGTCTGAGGGCCTTAACGTGCCTTCCAGGCAAGTCAATATGCCATCTTCATTCTTATTGCGACTTGATGCACGTTATTTTCTGCCCACATATTCAAATATCCAAAAAGTTTTCACTAAAATTTAGTGGGCCATTTCACTAGCAACATGTTATCTCACACTCGAGGTGCTCACTTTCCTGAATGTTTTGTTTAGCAATAGTATGCAAAGTCCCTGTTTTCGTATACTGGAGGGCATAAATTGGTTTCAACGCCAAGTTTGCTACCTATGTTTGTAGTAGTTCTTATCCTATAAAGATGTTAATTTCAGTTATAAGCATGAGACCTACATTTAGCATTGAGCATAATATCATTTTTAGTTTTGTTTCCAGATTTAGTGAGTAGAAATCTTTTCATTTCTGTTAAGCATCATTTAAATGAAAATAGCTGACATATTTGAGAAATACAAAAGTAAAATTACAATTGGTTTTTAATCATTAGGATATATTCTTCATTTATCCAAATGCAAAGCATATTCTTTTTAATTTATAAGGATTGAACATGAATTATAATTATGGTTAAACAATGTCTGTCTACTTGAAAGGAGAAGTTTTGTGCTAGTCTTGTGGTTCAGAAAAATAGGGATGTGTATAATACTAAATATGTGATTGTATCCTATCATAGGAAGTGACACAAAATGTATTTGTTTACAGGACAGAGCTAGAAATGCTTCTGAAAGATTAACTGCAACCACAACATTGACAATAAATGTACGTGATGATGATGATCAAAATCCATCCTTCATCTATCAAGGCTGTACGCTTCATGAAGGGGCATGCATCAACCCAGAGTATTCTGCTTCGGTAATCTCCAGTATTTTTTATACTTGTAACATTAGTGGCATGTAAAATATATGTGAAGTTAGCAGCAGCTGACCATCTTAACCATTCATTACCTCTACTCGCAAACGTGCAAAACAGTCAGATGTAAAGGTGATATTTGCAAAGCACAGCTTTGAAATGGAAATAATTGCAAATATTAGAGGAGTGATTGCTCCACTCTCAAGTCCCAAATTGATGTAAATACTAACCCGGATATGCCAAAACCAAAACACACCACAAAATATAGTTCCTTAAACATTGGCAATTATCTGAGTTTTCAAGGTGTATGATAACCCTGGTAAAGACTGCTTGAATGTAATGTGATAGCAGTGCTATTCCTTAAACTCCCCAGTAACTATTGTTCTGTTGTATCATAAATACAAAGCATGAGTCCACATGGCATTTGTTTGTGTTAGTCGCAGCTGATACGAACACCACGTTATCGCAGAGAGATACAAGGTCTGGATCTAAGGCTGGATGGAGTATAGAATACTTGCATATATAAGAAAAGCAGTAAGAAAGAAATAATATTAATACTTTTAATAAACTAAAATGTGTAAATTTGGAAGACAGAAAAGTTATTGACACTTCTGTGTGTGGGTGTGGGTGTGGGTGTGGGTGTGGGTGTGGGTGTGGGTGTGGGTGCGCGTGCGGGCGTGCCCATTGCCCATGAAAAATTTGGACACCCCTCAAATATAACAAACTATAAAGGGGGAAATTGAGAGTTTGACTAAGGGATTCACCAACACTAAAAAGGAAGTGTGATATGGCTGTTGAGATTAACCCCTTAACTGAATAATTATTTTACCCAAGTCAGTTCAAGAACTTTTAATTTCTTTTTATTACTGAAATTGAATGTTGATTATAAAAATTCAATGTCACAGCCAACATTTGAACCACAGACCCTCCGCTTACCAGGTGAGTGCTCTAACTGTTAAGCTACTGTGACAACCTGCCAGAATGACATTGAATTCTCCAATTCGCATTTCTCCTGGTAAACCGGAAAGGCAGTCTCGAATCAGAGACAATTACCCCAATAGAAACTGAATTTACATATTGGGCATCAGAAATATATAGTTCATAATCTGTAGTTGAGCCTTTTTTAAAATCCTGAAGATAATCATACTCCAAACAGAACATTAAGATGCATGTTGTATATTTTTCTAGGTAAAATTATTATTATAGTGTTTTGTCATGGTTTTAAACAAGCATAATACTCTGAAATATTTACATTTTTCTAAAAGATTTTTTTCAAAAGTTTGTTGCTGTGTGAAATGCTTTGAAGCATGGAATTGTGCACAAGGTTATTTAATATTGTGTGCTCTGAAGTTTTTCTGTCAGTGTAACTATCAGAAGTGTCACTATCAGAGCGATGTCATAATTCATTATGTAGTTAGGATCAGTCAAATAATGAAAACTGTATACTAAGCACAAGCACAAAACGAAAGCATGAAGTCACTTACTTCCCTTGGAGCCAGGTGTACTCCTATGTACTATGTGAAAGCATCTTTAAAATAATAATAATCCCAAGAGCATCTCCCCTGTACACGGGGTACCCTTATCGCTCGGCCAATGTGTCCTCCAGCCACAGTCAAGGCCACGGTGGAGTGCATTATGGGAGTGGTGGGGGTCAGTGCTCCAATTCCTCTGATCATAAGATGATTACTTGTTTTAGGGATGCTACCTTCGTATCAGGATAGCTACTTAATTGGCTTCATGAGGCTGAGTGCACCCCGTTCCAGACCTCCAGGGAAAAATACCCATGCTGGTATCAGGAATTGAACCCGGTCCCCTGTGCCAGAGACAGGTGTGCTACCACTGCGCTATGGTGGCAATCTGCTTAAAATCACGGTTTATTTTTATATGCAACAAACTGGGACAATGGCCAAAAATGTACTGGGCTTCAATTCTTGGTGTAATCTAAAAATCTGATATATCCCAAACCTTTAAGTTAAGGGGTTAATTTTCTAACTAAAATAAAAGGGTTTAAAGCAGTTTGATCATATCATATGAAGTATAAAATTATGCCAATAAACTTACACACCTAATCTTTGAATAATAGGCTACTCCATTTTTTTAACTTAAATTTATGTTACTCACCCAACAGGTTTCGAGTTAACAAGATAATTTTGTCAAGGGTCATATTCATTCCATTTTCCTTCACGTTACTTCATCAGCAATATCTCCAGCTCTCTCTGTGGTGAGACTTCATATTTCTGTGGCAAATAGCACAAGATACTCATTGACTATGCCTTCAATATTGAAGACTTTTTCTTCAGGATATGATGAAGTGTTAATGGTACTAACTTTAAAAATAAGATGTGAAGAACCCTGTGATATCGAGGGGCGTGAAATACTTGTGCCCATCTAATGGTATTTGTTCCAACATTTTTGAGGAATTTTTGTATACTGTAGGATTTATTTCAAACCACATAAATTTACAATTTTAAATATTATCTGCAGAAGAAACTCGATGGGACCATTAGAAGGTTTCATTAAATGAAGAAATACAAAATAAGGGTTACACTTTAGTTCTAGATGGCAGTGAATCTTCAAATCTTTAACAATTTTTAATGCTCTGCAACTGCATCTGTAAAGATGAGAACATTTTTGAATACAATGATAGCATTGAAAATGATACTGATAGCGACTATTAGTGATGGTGAAATATATTTGTAAAGCACTGTATTTCAGGACCTGAGAGCATTTCAGTTTTTATTTCTAAAATATTTATATGCTTTGCTGGTATAGTGAGCAATTAACAGATTATTCTCATCCTTTTATGATTTATTTTTAAATTAATTTTTCAGTCTCACCCCCCCCCCCCCCCCCCTGCCGCTTTCCTTAACATAATTAAGGAGCTTTCTCCTAGAAATATTGCAATCACAGCTTAACTTTTTAAAAATGTTATATTTACATAGTAAAAAAATAATGGACTGTGTAATAAAATGAACTTTAATCGCTTTTAAGGTCTTGGGTATGTAGTGAGAGAAATAATCTGAAGCCCGCTCAATAATATCTCATTATAGAAGGCATTATATTCTTTCACTAATAAATGCTATATATTTTGTTTCAGGTGTCCAGTGGAAAATTAGCCGGAATCCTCACAGTTTCTCCTGAAAAGGTACAGGCTATTGACATGGACTCCATAAATGCACCAATCATCTATAGCTTTCTTAGTGGGACACCATCATCGTTCAGTGAATATTTTGAAATAAATCCGCAGACAGGAGCTGTCAAACAAACTAAGGCTGTTGATACTGCAGTAACAAAGAAATTTGAAATCATAGTACAGGTAATAAGCAAATGTTTGTAAACTTTTAATGGTTTGGCACAGTCAGCATATTTTGTATCAGGAAGTGGATGTGAACATTCTTGTTAAACCTTGCTATAAGGCACTTTTAGATGTACACCCGTGGACACAAAAAAAAAAAAAAAAAAAAAAAAAAAAGTCGTCCCCAATTTGTGTATGTTGATAGAAGAGCTTTGTGTGTTTCATAAAAGCTGTGTTCACAATGCACACGAAAGAACTGTATAATGGTCTGTGAGTGATAGTGCAATGGTAAGCTTATGAGTACTGAAAACAAAACACAGAATAATGTTATAGTGACCGAGAGGTTAAGAAGGCAGTGCTTCTACTCATAAGTTCTTAACTTCAAGACCTGCATTGCTTGTAATTATTTTATGTTTGTTAATTTTATGACTGGATAGAACATAATATTGCATTAATATAACTAAAAAAATATGTGTAAATAAACTATCATCTTCTAAAACCAAAACACAAAAAATAAACATAATTAATATTGGATGTGTGCACCCTCAAGACATTTAATCGCCCTTAACCTTCAGGACATAGACAAAATTAAATGCCTGCAGTAATGTCTACAAGAAGCTACCAGGGCAATCAGCTCCCTTTTCACCTCAGCCCACACATTCTCAATGGGGTTCAAATCTGTTGAACAGGGAGGCCAGTCTACCACTCTAATATACTGCCTCTCTGAGAACCAATGTTGAGATGGGTGGACAGGATGATTATCCTTTATGAATTCAACAATTCCATCAGGATATCTCATCTTCACAGAGGGAATCAAAATATTCTCAAGTATTACTATACACTGTGCACTTTTCAGTGTATCGTCAAGCTACCATAGCACACCTAAACTGTCCCTTGATATTCAGCCCCAACATGATACAGATATGCGACCATGATGGAATTGTGAAGCCACATATTTTGCATCACATTGGGATCCCTTTGGACAATAGACAGTCATCTTTTTCTTATGTGTGGAAGAAAATATCACCTCATGTAAAAATATCATGTTGTTCTAGTTGCGGTTTGCATTTTCCTCTGTAGATGCAAGGTGAAACAATCTGTGATCATCTGTCAGATGTCTTTTCTAGCTGCCATTCACACATGAAGCCCAGTGTCATTTACACGTTATAGAGTTGTTTGAGCTGATCCAGGGAAATGTGAATTAGCTTTCATTTCAGAAGCAGTTTGGAAAGGGTTCCTATCTCTACTGCAATTAAAGCTGCGTCCATTTTGGAAGTTGACATGCATCTTCTTCCTGAACCAGGACGATGGCGTCAACCCCTCCCCTGGATAATCTCACCTACTTCTGTACTGTAGATGCAGGGACTCCAATAGGAGCTGCAACTTCACGAGCAGAAAATCCTCCTACTTTGAATAGTGCAAGAAGTGACTTTCTTGTGCCTATGTCTTTGTGTGCATGTTCTGCCAATGTCAAATGTGGTATGATTCATTGAGAGTAAACTGTTCATGCCTGATGCATTTGCACACCATTCTACACACAACATACTTTTGTGTGCAGTATATTGCTGTTCAGTGAAATAAACTCACAAAGAAGCATCATAATAACTATCATATTAACTTCACTAAATGTCGTGTAATGTCTAAAATAAATAGCCACTATGTGTTGATTCAACATCATTAAGAGAAGGAAAAAAAGTTTCCTACATGCGAGAAGCAAACCTGCGACTCTCAGCACAGGAGCAGCCTACACTTTGCCACAGTGCTACAGTTAATACACATGGAAGGTGGCAGGTTTAGTAATGCTGCACAATCCAAACTACATAATATTTTGTGTGGTTTATATTTTTAGTTAATATTGATAGTTGTTAAAGAAGCTTCATTTATGTATTTGGTTATGATTATTAATCATGTGGGTTAGTAATAATAAGATTTGAAACTCGTGACAACTTGTTGCCGCTGCCACATAACTGTATCCCAGATGGAGCAAACAAGGCAGTGTGCCATATAGGACTCAGACGAATTTCACGTTCCAGGCATGACTCATTTTTTTTATCCACGGGTATACTCATTTATTTGCATTAACAGGTTCAAACTCATAAGTCTATCTCTTAAGTTCTATGCATGAAAAATACAGTCAGTATTATCACAGTTATATTCTATTATGTTCATTAAGTGGGATCTAGATGATGCATTTGATAATGTTTTCACTAAATTTGTTCACATTTTTTCTTTGCTCAACCTTTTAGAGGGTTGGTAACCCCAAAAAGGCCCCTTTTGCTCTAATACTGTTCATTACACAGAGTTATTTTAAGAAAGCACTTTACACAGTGACTTATAATTGAACAATCATGTTAAAACTGCTTCTTTGCATAAATTGATTCACATGTGCATATATGTGTTGATCTCTGATGGTCTCTCATACTTCTATTTCCACAACAGTATCATATGTGTTCCTTTATCTAGGGAGAGAACCTATTTATGACCTGAAATCTGTTTCTAATCGTTTCAGGCAAAGGAAGATTCAGAACAGGAACGTTCAACAACAGCTAAGCTGACAATAAACGTGAAAGCTGTTGACAGTTTTCCACCAGTGATTAAAGCAACGGATGTAGAGGGACATGCTTATGAAAATGCTCCAATTGGAACAAAAATTGTTGACTCCCAAGGAAAGCCAATTCGACTAACTGTAACAGATGATGACTTGGTATGTTATCTTCTTAATCTGTAATATTGTTTACAGATGCAAAGAATAGCTCTGCAAGATATGTGTTATAGAACATATTGTACAGGAGGATCCAAGCAACATCCATGTCATGTCAGTAGACTTGTTGGACGCAAGGATATTACAACTTGTTTTTAATTGACTCAACACATGGTGCAAACTGCTTAGCGGACACAAGACATGTGCTCCATGTAAGCTATTTCCAGCATTCCTAGCATCCTCCCCAGTGTCCCTCTTTGCACCTGTACACAGTATTTCTTTTTGGCTGTCCATAAAATAATGCGTGATTGACTTCACAAATCAGCCCATACTTTTTTAATATATGCTGTTGTTATAAGGTGAAGAAAACGTAAAAACTTTTTTCAGCCATCATAACTGGTAATATGCAGCCTAATAATAAATGAGCAACAGCCAGAGAGGGAGTTTGATTCAGAAAACTTGAAAGCATTTGCTAACACTCCATTCACAATACATTACTTAATACCACCCTGCTTTCATTTCCAAGTTATGCAATAATCAAGAGCCTTTCAGTTTAGTTGTAAGCATGGTAGCCAAGTGGTGAAACACATGTCTTGTAGAAAAATTAAATCAGGAATACTTTCAGTGAAGCTCTATAGTGTGATAAGATTGTAAATGAGTTAAATTAAATACTCTTGGACCTAGCTCACCATTTGAAATGAGAAACAAATTTTACCAAAGCCCTACATCATCAACAAGAGTCTGGGGAAATGCTATTTGGAGCTGAACAATGCAATTATTCAACCAAATGAGTTTCTTTAATGTACACTCTAAGTTATTAGAAGTGGGATTGATATTGTGAGTGGGTTGGTGGCACTTTACCTTCTTACTAAGCAAATGAAAATCTATAAAATTTCAATTGTGTTCCTTAAAGTTATTGTTATGCTTGAAAATGGCTGTTGAGTGGTCAGTGTGCACAAACATAATTTGTTTTAAATAGTAATTGTTATTTTTTATGTCAACCAACTTACTGATGGTTTTAAACACAAGCCATATGTAGGCAATGTTTGAGAAGTAAAATCAGGACTGAAAAATTCACTGCCATAGCCAGAATTTGAACCCAGATATTCTGCCTAACATGCAGCTGCTCTAACCACTGAAGTACTATGGCAACTTGCCCGCATGACATTAAATTCCCCAACTGATTCTTATTTTCCCAGTAGATCACTAGGGAATCTCGCATCTGAGATGAGTATTCCAAGGGCAACTTACAATTGTAAGTACTTTATCTCTGGATTTAATAAACCCAGGACATAAAGTACATTGTAAGTCATCCTTGGTGTATATATCTCAGATGTGAGACTCCATAGTGGTCTACTGGGAAAATAAGAGTCCTGATTCTACCTCTCAAACATTTGTTTTAATTGTTTATTTTTATTTAATGAAATAATTCAAATTCATATTTATTGCTCATAAAACTTGTAATACAAGCATGGAACATTGTCAAATGCTAATACATGAATAAAAAGTACATCATGGCACTTAATTAGACTTATGGTTAGTAAATAATCTATATATCATAATACAAACATGGAATATTGAATATACAAAAAATACATTAACAGTACACATTAATTTAACATCTCTTCTAACCTGTATGGGCACTTTTCAATTAGATAATTCTTTAACTCTTTAGCAAAGGAGTTTTTTCTTGAGTGCTCTTTTATACTTCTTGGTAGGCCATTATATAATATCATTCCCATTACAATCGGATCCTTTTTGGTTGAAGCCTTATTTAAGTGCGTTCTATGGTAATTTTCATTCCCTCTGGTATTATATGTATGAATATCTGTGTTTTTAATTGGTGATTTGTTTTGAATCAGTATAATTACTTTGTATACATAAATAGCAACTATTGTCAATATTTTATTCTTTTTAAAGAGTGGCTTACGCATGTCTGTAGTCTTTAGTTGAAAAATATGACGTATACATCTCTTCTGTAGCAACAGTATCCTGTTTAATTTTGTTACCCCACACCCTCCCCAAATTTCAATACCATATTCCAAGTGCACGTATATTATGCCGTAATATATAGCTTTAAGCTCTTCTACATTAAGGTATTTTGCAAAGTATTTTACTAGGTATATGTTTTTTGTGATTTGCTTACATACTTAGTTTACATGCATTTCATATGTTAAGACAATAAGTATTGAGATATGTTATTCTTATAAATCTTACAGTATTCATGGGTTGTACTTTATACACATACACATCTTGACCTATTAGCCTCTGTAAAAGGAAGCATACCACCTATATGTTTCTTTGTTTGGCATTGCTCCTGAAAATTCAATCTGATTTTAAGTTTTCCCAGTTTTTAAGTCCTGTAAAACTTCAATAAAGTTAAATGCTATTTTATGTATTTTGCAGGCCCCAGAAGACCCAAAACCAACTTATTCCTTTGAACTTACTACAGACTTCTTTGCAATTGATAGTGAAGGATACCTAGTTGTTGCACAGGAAAATCTGGACAGAGATCCACCTAGCCCAGGAAAATTCAGATTTCAAGTAAGTAGATTGCCATTTAAAGTTAAACAGCATTTTAGTTAAATGCATACACAGTTACTTAACATAAATAAAGTTTTCATTTTACTGAACATATTCAATGAAATTAAAATTGCTTGTGCATCCTGACAGCTGCTGGGTAGTATGTGGTGGAGCAAGTTTGTCAGTTGTGAAGGAGAAAGGATAGCCTATGAGGTTTAGGTGTAACAAGCAGAGTGACAAAATAATAACATATTTGAACAGACTAGAACAGGGGGAAGAAAGTTGTCTAACCTTAGATGGCTGGGAAATGCATATAGAAGTGCTCATACCAAGCAGTTCATGTAAATTATTTAAAACTTTTGGATCGGTAATTTTAGAAAAGTAGAAATTAGTTATCACGTAAGGAAGCAATGTCAGTACTGGTTGCCAATCACATTCTCATTTTATTTAACTTGTCTTTTCAATTGTTGCCATAATTACCAAACATTTTTTAATATGTAACAGACATATAACTTCTCATTGTTTACATTTTCCATGGAATATTCATATAAATATTTATCCATCTACTTTTTGTTAATCACAATTTGTTCTCAAGTGGTTGAAGTGTGGTAATACTTCATGATGTGCAGGAGAATGAGTCCTCTGTCTCTTTTCAGATTAACTTGTTAATTTAATGAAAACCTTGTTTAAATTGCTACATTTAGTTAATATATACAATATGTTTACTACAACATATGGCCCGCAGGCGCATGGCACATTTCATGGACACATACTGCACATATGGTTGGCGGTCGCACAGCCTGTCTCCTGATCATGCATGCATGCACCTCGAATCAAATCTCAAATCACATTACCAGAATAAAAGCAAAACGTGCCTTATCACAGCAGATGTTGGAAATGTCATCCACCTGCAACAATACATCTACTACATCTGCTAAGGAAACTTTCATTCACATTAGCTCAGCTTCCATTATAATATTAATTTCTCTACTGATATTTTGTTTTAATTTTGTTTTGTGTGAGGCGCCTAAGAGATTTTCAGATGACCATTCTAACCTTTCTCTGATTTTGTCTAATTTCTGTTCCGTAAGCACATGCTGCTTAACATTTCTTTTCCTATCGTATATTGGTGCTGTCTGCATGAATTTATTTATAAAAAAACAAATGGTGTCTCTTCTCAGAATACACCTGCCAGGAAATTTAGTTTCAAATTGCCTTACAACTTCCCTAAAAGACGATGCAAGTACATATATATTGTACATAAACACTCTCTGTTAGGTAGCTGTTTTGTGCTGTTCTAGTCCAATTCGTACATGAATAACATTAGGAGTGTTTAGAAGTGTTTAGTTTTGCTTGAGGTGTTTTCAAAGTGAATCGATTGCAATATATACAGTACAACAAAGAGTGTTTGTATATCAAATGTATGTGCTTGCATCATCTTGTAGGGAAGTTGTAAGGCAATTTGAAACTAAATTTCCTGGCATGCGTGTTCCAAGTAGACACTGTTTGTTTGCTTGTAAATAAATTCAGGCAGATGACATTAATTCATGATAGGAAAAGAAAGGTAAAGCAGCATGTGCTTACGGAACAGAAATTAGATGAAATCAGAGAAAGGTTACTCTCAGTGGAGAAATTAACATTATAGTGGAAGCTGAACTAATGCGGTGAATGAACATTTCCTTATAAGATGCCATGGATGTATTGTTGCAAATAGACACCATTTCCAACAGCTGCTGTGATGAGGCATGTTTTGTGTTTATTCTGGTAATTGTTAATGTGGTTTGAGGTGCATGCATGTGTGACCAGGAGACGGGCTGTTCGACTGCCAGCCGATTATGCAGTACGTGTCCAGGAGATGGGCCGTGTGCGTGCTGGCTGTTTTATAGTAAACATACTGTATATGTGCAGGGTTACCATTTATCAGAGCTTCTCTGGGACATTCTTGTTTCTTTGCAGACTTATCAGTTTCAAACTATCTCTCTCTATTTTTTTTTACATATTCACATGTTTTTATGCCAATAATCTACCAAACTATTAACAACTCGAAAGAAGCACATGTTGTATGTTCATATACTAGGAAAATGTAAGAAACCAAGGAAGATGTACTTCTGAGCCAATGTGGAAATGGTGCAACACTTTGGATCTCACAGTTTAACAGGCAACTTGTACTCAGCATTGGAGATTGAAGTGGGTCAGTGCTCCTGTCTTGAACACCCTACATTTTGAGTGACCCCATAGTAATAAATATATTGGATCCAATGATAGAGCACACCATCCATAGACCCATTAAACCCAATCCATTTCCTTATGTATACATATTCTGCTTCTGCAAAGTGACAAAATATATGGCTGCATTAATACATATCACTTTTCTTTCGTAGCCGGCTTCTATTACCTCTTGGAATTTTTTTTTATTTCTATTTATTTAATGTCACTTTAACTTACCTGTCATATCGCGACAGTTTTACAGTAATTACAGTGTGTTACAGCTTGTATCAAATGTGTTTACAGAGTTCCGTAACAGTACAAAAGTACAACATTGTTTTACAATATACATGATTTCCAAGTGCTTCTGTTATTTTATTGGGAACATTGGCTTCTACCTTTCTACCTTCAGCAGGGCTCAGAACTCTGCTATGCATGTTCTCTTTATTACACTTCACATATTTGGTGCAAAGCCATTATTTACTTACTGCAGCGAAGTTCTTGTAACAGCAAACACAAAAAAGATTCAAATCTTTCAAAACCAAAGTCTGAGATTAATTACAGGTGCTATCAAAACCACACCAATAGCAGCTATGGAAATACTAACCAACCAATGCCCCATTGAATATGAAATAGAAAAAGCGGCTCTTATTCAACACGAAAAGTTGATCAGACTCCCATTCAATACATGGCACAAGAGAAATTTTACACATACACTAAAAACTCAGGAGAGCTTTCTTTCCAAAATTCAAGACATCAAGAAGAATGTATACCTTCCTAATTCAAAGGAAAACTTCATATCTAAAGTCAATCCGACACAAACATTAGACATCACATATTATTTACACCTGACAGAAGAAGTTAAGAAAAGTGATACTCCAACTAGTGTTCTAAAATTATTGGCATTAGAGACAATCCATACTAGATTTCCAGAACACGAATGGCTCCATATTTATACTGATGGATCATTGAAATCAAACAAAGATGGAGCAGGTGCTGGAGTCACATGTCACCTCTTTTCGTATTACAAATCTTTAAGTTACGGCACTACAAACTTTGATGGAGAAATTGAAGCAATTCGAATGGCCCTACAAAATCTTTTGTACAGAATTTCACATTTTCAGCAAGCAGTTATTCTCTCAGATTCCAGGGCAGCAATTATAGCAATTACTTCCAAGTTGTCACCAAAAAACCAAACAATTATAGAATGTTGGAAAATCCTTACCCATCTAACAGCACTTCAAAAACACCTAGTCTTCCAATGGATACCAGCTCACTGTGGACTGAGTGGTAATGAGAAAGCTGATTTTCTTGCAAAAAAGGGTACCGGCAATGTGCAGAAATCAATAGTTAATTTACCATTTTATGCAGCTAAAAGATTAGTCAACTCTGAATTCAAAAAAATTATTGAAAAATATTACTATGAAAAATCAAAGAATAAAAGATGGGAACTACCAAACATTCAAACAGTAATTCCTGAGTATCCTCGAAAAACAGCAGTTGGAACCTTCAGGTTGATTACAGGACATGATTGTCTGGCAAAACATTTAAACAGAATTGGGATATATTCTTCACCACTCTGTCCTCTATGTGATCTGCAAAAGGAAATGGATCGAGACCACCTTCAAATATGCCCGGCCACTTCTAATGCCCCATCCATCAGTGAAAAATATTGGAGAGCAAGAGGATTAATGACTTCATTGTCAGAAATCCAGCATTAGCTAACAACAACATATTTGGTGCCAATCTTTGACTGCCAGCGTAGACATGTCTATAATTAACCATCTCCAAGCAATAATAGCGTGCCTAAATTGCCGACTGACACAATATTATTTTTCTTCTGTGTATGCTAGTGACTGTAGTAGATTTGTTTAGCATATATGTCAATTTTAAAGCTTTGTATTAATACAGTTCAATGTTCTAGCATGTTTAAAAGCTAAAATACCTCAGCCCATCCTATATCTTCCTTAGGAAGACATAAAAGTGACAAATTTCCAAAGTATCTGATATCTAAAATACTGTGGCTTACAGATTGTAGTCCTAAGAAAGCATTTTGTGTAACTACACAGAAGATTATATTTAAAATGTAGGTGGGTTTTAGATGCTGGGACAAAGCACCATTGGCTATTATTTTTCTGAAATGTCTCGGACAATTCAGGGAAGCAATGAAGCAATTAAAATACATGTTAATATTTGCCAGCAGCAGTGCAATTAGATATACATATGATGAGAGAAAGCATTAACCCAAAATGTATTATTATGTTAGGCATTCTGCTCAGCATTTGTATTATCTCTGTTGATGGTTCTATTGTTAAAAAATAAACCCTTGTTCCACTATAAGATATACTACAAATATGTTGAGACTTTGAATCCTATAATATTTAAAGCTAAACTAACATGTGAAAGTGATGTTTATTTTCAGATTGTAGCCAGGGAAAAGAATGGAAATGCTGCAAGTGCACCTGTATACTTCACAGTATCTCTAATTGATGTAAATGACAATGCTCCACGATTGCCAATGATTTCACCAATTACTGTTCAAGCAGGAGCAGAGAAGCGAGAAGTCACTAAGGTATATGGATAGCAATCATCATATTTGTTGAAAATACTATTGTCATAAAGTATTCTAAATAGTAGTTAAGAATTGATCCATATGTGCTTTGAGTTCAAAGTATGGTGGGTTGTTGTTTTCTTATTTCAGTCCAAACAGCCTTTGCTGAGAGTAACATTTCCTGACAGTCAATCAAAACTGAGAATTAATTTTTAATGGGAAACTTAAAAAAAAATCAATCTACTGCTTACTTCTTTTGAATATAAACTTAATAGATGCTAATTAGATGGTGATGTTAGTTGTTTTAGTCAGGAAATGATCTGTGAAATAGCAGGTGTCAAAATAATGTTAAAAAGCTGTAAAATATATATATATTAGGCATATACAGATCCCCAACTTCTAGGGTTGATGACTTCCTGAACTGCCTAAATAATGTGTTGCAAAAAATTGTCAGATATAACCGTAAAATTGTTATACTTGGTGATATAAATATAGACCTTGGAAATCAAACAAGTAGTATAAATAAACTTAAAGACCTGTTGAATAGTTACCATTTACATGAAGTTATTAAATGTCCAACCAGAATAACAGATAAATCTGCAACAATTATAGATCATGTAATAAAAAGCTTAATACCATATGAATATTCATCTTATGTTCAAGAATTACATATATCTGACCATCAAGTAGAAGTAATAGATATTTTCAATTGTGAAATTAATTCTAAAGACAATATATATATACATCTAATAGAATCATTACACCTAGTAGAGAAGAAAAATTCATAAAAGCCTTGGTACAAGAAAATTGGGGAAATGTATATGCTGCCAAAAGTGTAAATGACAAGTGGAATATCTTCTATGAAATTTTTGGGTATATATTTTCCACAAGTTTCCCATAAAAATTTAAAAGAATGAAATTACCACATGAGTATAACATATTGAGGGAACAGGTTAAAAGTATGTATGAATTTTATAAGATGACAGGTTGTGAATTATATAAAGAAAGATATAAGAATTTAAAAAAACTGTATTCTCGCTCACTAGCTTTACTAAAATCACAAAAATATAGCAAAGAAATTATGCAGTCAGCAAATAAGGTCAAAACAGCTTGGAATATAATAAATGAAAATAGGAAAGCTAAAATTAGACATGATAACATTGTATTAAGGGAAAACGAAAATATTGTAGAAGATCCATATGAAATTTGTAAAATATTAAATACTCACTTTATAGGTGAATCTATTGGCCCACAACAAGAGAGGAAATTACAAGCATAGCAAATAAATTTAAAACCAAAAAATCCTCTGGATGGGATGGTATATCCTCTGATATTCTTAAAAAATGTATAGGGGCATTAGGTAGCATACTCGAACACCTTATAAATAGTTGTATATCTGAAGGCATCTTTCCTGATTGCTTGAAAATTAGTATAGTAAGACCAATATATAAAAAAGGTGATAAAGACAATAAAAGTAACTATAGACCAATAACACTTACCTCTATATTTACAAAATTATTCGAAAAAATAATAGTTAAACAAATGGTAAATTTTTTTAAGAAAAATAATGTATTGGTACCTACGCAACATGGCTTCAGAAAAAACTTATCAACTACGACTGCAATGATAGAATTAATTCATGAGATCATTGAACATCTTAAAAACTGTGATAAAGTGGCTGGGTTATTCCTTGATTTATCTAAAGCCTTCAATTCAGTAGATCACTTACTAAATTAGAAAGCTATGGTATCAGGGGGAAACTGCTCGAAATAATTAGATCATATTTGACAAATCGGAAGCAGTGCACTGAAATAAACTATCAAAATAGAAATAAAGTCGATAAAATTTCATCAGAATATGATATCGTGAAATTAGGAGTACCACAGGGATCTGTGCTAGGCCCATTATTATACTTGGTTTATGTAAATGATCTTCCAGACTCCATTGATTATAAAGCAATTACATATGCAGATGATACTTCTGTATTATTTTGGAATAAATCAGCAAACCAGTTAAAACAAAATCTAACAAATCAAACTTCACTAATACTAAAATATATAAAAGACAATAATTTAAAAGTTAATATAAAAAAGAGTAATTTAATTATTTTTGAATATCGAACAAGTTTAAAATTTAATAATATTATAATTGAAGGTAAAGATATAGAACAGAAAGAATCCATTAATTTTCTGGGTATTGAAGTTGACCAAAATTTAAATTTCCATAAACAGATTGAGAACGTATGCAATAAAATTAGTAGTGGTGTGTATTTGCTAAGAAATTTGTCTAAATATATGAATACAGAGACACTGAAATTAGTATACTATGCTTTAATACATAGCCATCTCAGTTATGGAATTGAAATATGGGGTAGTAGTGGATTTGTAAATATGAACAGAATTTTAAAATTACAAAAAATGTGTTTGAGAATAATGTATAAATTAGGAAATAGAACTTCATGTAGACCAACTTTCAGAAAAGAAAAAATTTTAACTGTAACCTCATTGTATATATATATAAATTAATACTGCTTGTACATAGAACTAAAAATAGTGTAAATAGAAATAGTAATTTCTATGATTACAGTACCAGAGGATGTGATAATTTTCATAGATTAGCATTAAGAACAAAATCAGCTGAAACAGATCCATTATGCAAAGGAATTATATTCTATAATAAATTGCCAAATAAGCTTAAACCATTAACTGGCAATGGTTTCAAAACAGAACTGAAAAAATACTTAATAGAAATGTGTTTATATAGAATAGATGAATTTTAAAAGCTGTGTAAAATAGATTGTGACGATGCTTGAAACATATGTATTGTATGTCTATAGGCAAATAAAATTTATCATTATTATTATTATTATTATTATTATTATTATTATTATTATTATTATTATTATTATTATTATTATTATTATTATTATTATTATTATTATTATTATTATTGTTATTGTTATTGTTATTGTTATTGTTGTTGTTGTTGTTGTTGTTGTTGTTGTTGTTGTTGTTGTTATTGTTATTATTATTGTTGTTGTTGTTATTGTTATTATTATTGTTGTTGTTCTTGTTGTTCTTGTTGTTCTTGTTGTTGTTATTGTTATTGTTATTATTATTGTAATCGTGAAAGTAATGACCTGCTGTGCAGATTTCTCTCAAGCTTGTGTCCAAGGTCAAATGGCTTACTAGATATCTTTTCTCAGAGTTGTATAAGTGCTAGTCGAAACAAGCTGTTATTGTGCATTCTGTGATAGTTCAAAGTTGACTGTGTATACAAAGTCCTGCCAACTGTGAGATAAGAGGTATTCAGTTTTTGAATGCTTGTAAATTGAAACTGGCAGAAATTTACTGTTGGTTAAAGGAAGTATATGACGATATAGCAATGAAAGAAATATGACAAAGTAGCGTGGAATGTTGAACAATAGATGAACAAATGTACATGATAAAGCCTTCCATAGCGCATCACAGATAATTTCATGAATCAAGTGAACAAAAATATCATAGATGGTGACATTTTTTATTTATGTATTTTATTAAAGCCAAAGAGACATTACTTACTGGGTTATCCTTGTATATTGGTATTAATCCAAACTTTGTGGTGGTTATGTTCAATAGTTTTAACTTCATATGTACAGAGGTATTTTTTAGAGGTGGCGTGTGTCGTAATGTTGCGCAGTAGTTCATGGTCGAGTCCACTTGTCTATTGCAAGATAAAAGGGGTGTCTGGTTAGTATCTCTTCGACTTCTAGCCCACTAGCCAGCAGGCTGCTGGTGGAAACTTACCCCCACCATCGCTTTGCGTGATGCTCGGATATGCACGAGTGACAAGGTCACGCGCCACCTCTAAAAAATACCTCTGTAAATTAATATTAATGAGTAGTAATAGCATCTTCTCATTTTAGATTTATCTTTTATTCCTTTTGAGTAATTTCATATTCTTTACCTCTTTAGGTGGAAGCCACTGATGATGACTTAGATGAGAATGCTGCAATTTCATACAGTATCTATCATGTATCCAACAATGGAAAGCAAAAGTTTAAAATTGACCCTGTCACTGGTCTTATTGAAACTACAGGGAAATTAAATGCTGGGGAGCAGTACAGCATAACTGTGCAGGTAATAGTCATTCTAGTGACATGTGTCTCAATCCATTTTATTATATTTAAAATATTGTGATACTGATGCAGCTATAAATGCTGGGCAATGCCAGAATGAATATGTGAATTTAAGCGTAATTTGTTTGTTGCATTTTGTACTGCTTTGTTCTTTTGAACAATTTGAAAAATGAAGTTGTATAATGTGAGGGCATAATTTTCCATTTAAACTTCATATAATTTCAAAGAGTGCCTTAACAAATATGCTAAAAGTAAAGTTAATGTCACTAGGAGCTATATTTCTAAAGTTTTGGTGGATATGTTTATATATGTATATATATATATATATATATATATATATTTATATACTCTTACAGGGTAGTTTTCATAGAAGTTCTTAGTATGCCCTAATTAGTGGCTGCAGTTTATCTACAGTGATTTAAGGGGTTTTGCACCCATAAACCAAGATTTCTGCTAGTTCAAGGTTTAAACATCAAATGCAGGTTTAAATATATTTGTGCTATAGAGGGTAGTTTAAGGGCAGTTTCTCTCTGCAACATTGTGATACCGAAATTTAGATTTCAAATCGAATGGGCTTGATAAAGACACGTTTTAATTTAATTGCCGGATGTGAGATTTGCGATAAGTGTTGAGTAATAACATAGGTAGATAATAGAGTAGGAAGTGTTGTAAGGTGAGCAAGATATGAGTAAATAATAGTCGTTAAATTTGCAGGATAAACGCATTATTGGTTTGAAATTAACGAGTCATGACGTCATACCACAAAGTTTGAAATCAGTCAAAATTCAGGTCTGCCAACCTTAAAAGTCGCGCGATATGTTTAATAGAATATAAAGAAAACATCGTTTAATCATAAAAAGGTAACTATATATATTTGGAATTCAAAAAAGAACATGTTATAATAGAAAGGGACATTTCTAAATTGGGAAAAGGAATGAAATAGCATTTTGGATACGAGGCTTTCTTTTGGATGACGTCATGAAATTTAAATCGGAAAGAACGTTTTCCTAGCGTGGGTACGCCAGAAAGCGTCACCACTCTCCCCAGACCAGTAGTGGACGTTGTGGTGTACACACGTGAGTGCAATTGCTCTGCGAGTATCTCTAGGTATAGAAAGTCGGCATAACTCCCAAAAGTGTCAGAGAGTAAAAAAATAAATAATATACAAAAGTTCTTCTGGGGTAATCTATAAACATACCTACGCATACCCGGGATTAAAGAGATTTCATGCTGAACTAGCCGGAGGAAACTACATCCATTCCACATCAAAGGGCGACACAACGTGACCATCATAATTTTCGCATCAATTGTGACTTATATGTATCAAAGACATAAAATAAAACAATGGAGGAAAAATATGCAAGTAAATTGGAAATGAAGTATAAAAACCTAGACTTTGTAAGCATATACATCTTGCTAAAAAAAGGCCCAAGGAACCACAGAACCTTCAACCTATTACTTAGATTACTTTCAGCAAAAGCATAAAGAGGGCATTAGATGCATTTTTCATTGTAGCAGAGCTGAGCCGAGCCTTGGAGCTAATATCCCTGTATTATGAAATACTTTATGGAAGTAAAACAAACTACTTGTAAACTGTTGTATGCCATTTATTCTTTCTTAATGTTGAATGTTTTAGTAGTTTTCTTAAAGACTTATCTCTTAGAATGTCTTAAAATCTAGAATGCCTCCAACCTGGTCTACTACAATGAAACTTGGCTGAATAAAGTATAGAGATTGACACTATTTAATAAATATTTTACAGGTAAGTTGGAAATCAGAAGTGCATAAAAATAGAACATTATAAAGCTTTTGGTCCTTTTGCATGCCATTATTGCAACATACACGTTGGTTTTGGCATTAGAGAGCATGTCACTTGTTCTTCCACCTTTCAGAGTGAGTGCTTTGATGAACATCTTGTACAAAAGAATAATGCTTTGATATGCTCTGTGATCTAGATATAGATGATCCATTTAGTAAAGGATAATAAAAATAAAGGAAAAAGGGGAGGCAATAGAGAGAATTCTGCACTGAATCAAGTTATTTTATATTAAACACGAAGAGGGAGGGAGGAGATGAAAGGGCCCAGTGTGTGTGTTACAGAAGCACATTATTTCTATTTAACTTTTTAATATATCTACCCAAATAGAAAATGCATTTTGCCTAAATTCCAGGCCCTATAGGTGACCTTCTCCAATCTTTCTTCCTCTTAGTATGGTGCATTTGTTACATTACAGTGCCACAGATTGCACGCATGCATGGTCCATGCACTGTATATTACACTGGGTGACTTTCTGTTATAAAACTTCTGCATTACTTACTCATAAGTGATGGCAACATGCACAGTGAGTACTAACTTCATTAGAAATTGCATTGAAAATGGTGTGCATCTGCATTGATACATTTCTGGCATCCTCAAATTAAATTTCCATTTACACACATAAATTCACCTTGCATAATTTTCATAACTTCTGTTCTTATATTGTTTATAAGTTCATTTATGGTGTGGAAATTGTTCCTATAAACTTTAAATTTATGGTTTTTATATATGTATCATACATAAAAACTGTTAAAGTGTGAACTTTTCAGTGGACCAAATAACAAGACATGAACAGTAACAATGATAAGAATGCTCTTAAATAATTCACACACTACACAGATGTTTTGAATAAACTTTTGCCATTGAGGTGCACAATCAACAAACTCTAGTCTTTACAGTTCAAACTGAATGCAGAAACTGATAGCATATGAGAATAACATAGCTGATAAACATATCCTTGAACGACTCATACTCACTAGTGAACAGTGGAAAAATACTGAGGTCACTGCAGTGAAAGCAAACTATGCATGTACTGATACTGATCTGTGTTATTACTATAAACCAAAGATGTGGTATTGTCTGTTAAAATTTAAGATTGTGTCTGGAAATGAAATATGAGGTAATTTAATCTACGATAGGTATCTTTATACTATATAGGTTTTGAGGCTGTGGGTCGGAAAACTTGTGTTTTATCAAAATAATGTATAATACAGTGTTGTTACTGGGTGGAAAGAAATATTCACAATCAAAAATTGCTAATAGTCATTCATGTAAGGTATTATTATGATTTTAAATATGTCAAAATTATTTTCAAACTTGTAAGTTACAATCATTATGATTTTTAAATATATCGACATTATTTTCAAACTCGTAAGTTACCATCATTTTTACCATAAAGATGAACTTAAGTCAAATAATTTTCCTACCACTTCATTTGCCAGAACTAGTTTTAGGAGCACTCCCTACCACTCACCTCAGCTGGAATTCCAGCTGAGGTTGATAGCATAGGCTTCCAAAACTATAGTGGACACAGTACACAGTTTATCGGCAGTTCCCAAGAGTTCAACATGGCCGACATTACACTAAGCAGCAGACGAAAGTATCCCAATTCCAACTGGAATTCCAGCTGAGGTTGATAGCATATGCTACTTAAACTATAGTGGACACAGTTTATCGGCAGTTCCCAAGAGTTCAACATGGCCGACATTACACTAAGCAGCAGGCGAAAGTATCCCAATTCCAACTGGAATTCCAGCTGAGGTTGATAGCATATGCTACTAAAACTATAGTGGACACAGTTTATCGGCAGTTCCCAAGAGCTCAACATGGCCGATATTACACTAAGCAGCAGGCGAAAGTATCCCGAAAAGCAGTTCTGCCAATGTACCTAATAAAGCCATTTCTAGTCTCAAATAACAGGGTTAAAGTATCACGCTTTCAAACGATAATAATGCTTGAACATCATTACTACTCAACAAAGAACATACTCACCTTTGGCAAATCTTGTTCTGCAATAACACTTTTGCATAAAATTACTTCTGAGCGCTAAATATTGTGATATATTTAATGCACTACTGTGTTGCAAACACAAAAATAACAATCGTAACTGTAACTGCATATACTGCTCTAAAAGAATTCAAGACAAAAGCATGCAAACATGAGCAGTACGTCCACAGGTTAATTCATTAATTAATACAGCGTCTAAACAGAATATTGTTTTAAAATCTATTGGTTGGTCTCTCTGCAACACCTGTGGCAACATAACAGATGCAATAACACCAGCTATGGCCATAGCTTTACCATGGTTATATGTTACGAGCAGTTGATGGCACTAATGCAACCTAACGGATGGAATATCACCAAATATAACCAGACAGCACCATAATGGGGGGAAAACTGTCAAGATTGTTTTTTGGGGTATCTCAATAATCTGTGCCTACTATAGTACTGGCAAATACAGTATATATGTGTGGTATGCTTAATGCATAGGTATTAAACATTCTGTTACTGAATACCAAAGTGCTGTTAGGACGTATATCTCTCAAACCTATTAATTTATATAAGAGGATGCAGATGTTCCATGGTTCTCTCTGTACTGTTTAGTGAGTATGTATATGCCTCCATAATCTTGTCATAATTTATTTCAATTTTTGGAATGCGTGTCTCCTCCATGTTTTATTTCATGCACTGAGTACATCATAGCTGCATCTAAAGCTTGATAAACCAGTCATCTTGCAGAGATAAATGCTGTTCCGCTACTCTCTCCAGAGGCAATAAATTTAGCCCTACATTTAAAGTTCAAGTGAGTGCAAGTCAGCCTTTAGGAATACAGAGACCCTTAGTCTGCTGTTGAAAAACCAAAATTTGCAAGTGATACCACACTATGAACAACTACAAATACACTAGAGATTTTTCAAAACCATGGGCTGGAAAACAGATAGCATAATATGTTAATTATTTACAGGCCACAGATTCTGGTGGAAAATATAGCCAGACAATTGTAGAAGTGACTGTAGTTCCTGGTCCTAATACTCGAGGCCCAGTATTTGATAAACCAGTTTATGAAGTTCAAGTCAGTGAAGGAGCTTCCATTAACTCCACAGTTACAAGTATTACTGTAAGTATGCAAACTTTAACAAGTAACATCCTAATCATTGACCTGGTTCTCACAGTTGTGCAAGCTCTGTTTAGCATTGTACACATTCCTAGTTAATTTATAGAAAATAAAAATTACACCCACCTCTGTCTGGTGTTCTCACTGAATTGCAACAAAATAAAAGTTTTAGATGAGTAAATTTCTTTTGGGGGTTTGTTTATAATATATGTATAATAATTTTCCTTTTCACTTTGATCACAAGTAAGCTAAGATTGAAAAGTTAAATCAAATTTGAAAAACTCAGGGAAAAACTTTAGCATTGGGTCACCACAAAAATGTTGGGATAATTTATATTGTTTTGTTTTAAGCTGGAAGTAGCTTTACATTTAAATGCCATTAATTACTGTATTTCATCACATAATTGCCAAATATTTTATGCTTTCTTCATAAAGTAAAAATACACGGTGTGACCATCATGCCAAGAATAAATTATTTAAGCTTGGCCGTGTTAACTTTTAGCTGCTAATATATAGTAACGGGAGTAAGAGAGAGTCTGAGCATATTGAAGCATAGCTACATTACACTGCTCATAGTTTAAGAGAGATGGGAGGAGAAGGAGGGAAACAAAAGTGATGCTGACACCTACTCCAGTAAAAAGAGAACAAGAAAATAAAATATAAAATGAAAACTGTGACTATGGATTTATTGAATGAAGACTCATTTGTTATTTACAAAAGCATTTATAATACTGTTGAATCGCATGTGCTTTTTAACTAGTCAATATTATTGGACTTCTGAAGAAGTCTGTAATTTGTCCTGGAAAAAAGTTAAAATAGGTAAGAATAATAAGTGAAGGTCATTGTAACATATATCCATGAACATTATCCATGTACATTTATCTGATATACTGTTAGAATAACTATAGAAACAAACAGCTGTACACAATTGAATTGAGGAATAAGGTAGTTATTGACTTGGCACATGCTAACCAAATGGTGCACATGCGTTTGCCTATCTCTTGGCCAACATGCTAATTCCTACGCTGTAGGTACTTGAACCAGTCAGATTCATTGATGGGCTAGCCATCATCTCAGCAGTCAGGAAACTGATGGCACACACAATGAGGAATATATTGCATTCACTACTTTTCCATGGGGAATTCAAATCGATTTGAGTTCTCATTCCGGATTGAATACTGCATGGAAATGTAGATTCAGATTGAACTGAATCTTTGGATCCAATCCTCTTGGATTCAAATTGATTTGAATCCACCAAAGATGATAACTTCTACTGTGCTCATTGTAACACACTGCATGCTCGTCATTTTGCTTTCTTTGCTAAAGTGGTGTAATAAAAGAAAACAACAAAGCCACTTTTATTGTTTCTATAATCTCACAATATATTCTTCTCAGAAATATTCAATAACCTCAAAATCTTGTTAAAATATGCAGAAAACATTTTTTACAGGTTTGCAAACATAAGCCAAGTGTGGCAAACATAAAAGCTTGAATTATTTACGCTTGAGCCTTGCATATCCAAATCAATCTCATTCTAGATTGAATTCAACATGTAAATTATTTAAAATTAAAATTATTTTGTTGTTTAACGACACTGCCAATTGCCAGGATCACATCAGTATCACTGGTGTGGTGGAATTTTGTCCCGCAGGAGTTCTTTTACATGCCAGTAAATCTACTGTCATAGAGCTGTTGTTTTTAAGCACACTTAAAACCCATTGGTCTGGGCCAGATTTGAACCTGCAACTTTGGGATCTGTAGGCCAGCAACTAACCAAGTGAGCCGTCCAGACCGACTCAACATGTAAACATAGGTAATATTGAAAATGGGATTGGACTCAAATCGATTTCAATTCCCCATGGAAATGTCTAAATATGCTGCATACCCTGTACTGTTACCAATTGCAGTGATGGCATATTATTTTTAATATTTCTTAAAATGATCACCTGAAATATTACTGCAATGATTATGTGGTGAAATGCCTAAGTCCTGATTACTTCTCTATGAATCGAGGTGTGACCGTTATGTGATGGCGATGATTATGCTATGAAATACAAAATATTATTTTAGTGTTCTATTAACATTTTAATATTTGTTGTTCTCTCAGTGACTAAACTATATTTTTCTCTCTTTTCAGGCCAAGGACCCAGAAAATGACCCTGTTACATATTCAATAACTTCAGGAAATGATCTAAGGCAGTTTGCTATTGGAGACAAAACAGGTGTTCTTACCGTGATAAGAAAACTGGATAGAGAGGACCTGACAAGATATCAACTGGTACTTAATTTTATCTAAAACTAGTTAACCCAATGACATTCTCAAGGAAAGTAAACCTTTTCTCCAGTTTAGTTCATGATTTTTAATTTTTGGGATCCCCTCAGATATATCTCTGAATGAACATATTCATTCATTTTGTTAGTGCTGGGTTAAAATAGTTCTTTTTTTATGTAGATTGAGAAGTATCATTTGTTTAGAACACAATGGTAATGATTTTTCTCTTCCACTCAGTTAATAAAGGCAGAGGATACAGGTGGATTATCGAGCACAGCAACGGTGAACATCAAAGTTACAGACATCAATGACAAAAATCCAGAATTTACAGATCTTCCATATATTTTTCAAGTTACTGAAGGAGAAGGAAATAAGAGAGTTGGGAATGTTCATGCAGTTGATGCTGATGAGGGACAAAATGCAGTTATATATTATTCAGTTCCAGAGGATATTCCATTTGCAATTGATGCCATGACAGGAGAAATTAGAACTAAAATGGCTCTTGACTATGAGAAACAGAATGTGAGTATGGAAATCTAAATGATTATATTTTATTTAATGCATTGCAGTTAAGAACTGTTCTTTATCATTCTTTTTTTTTCTTTTCTTTCTTCATTCTATAAATAATTTACTTAGCTCGATTTTGATATTAAATGGAATCACATGTTAAGAGGTTTCTGATTGTCCAAACATTTCAGTACTCTTTGTTTATAGCTATTAATAGTAATATCATAATGTTATAGCTGTAAAATCTTTCCCTTTAATTGTTAGGTGGTATATTAGAGGCAGCAACCTATAAAATTCACCTCTTTTTTAACACATTTTCAATGAATACGCCATTTAATTCCTAAATGTTATATTGTATTTATAGCATGAGCGTCGGCAGACTTTTTTCTAGGGAGGGGGGAGAGAGCCACATGTTGGAAATTTGCAATCAGACAATATTAATTCATTATTTTATTGTCAAAATTTATAATATTTGTTGCAGATAATATTAATTTATGCTAAATAAAAATTGATCTTTACATTAAAATAAAAATATTAGTTTAATAGTAATTGATTGCACATTAAGTTGACCAACTTCCAGGGGGGGCCGCGGCCCCCCTTGCCCCTCCTTTGCGATGCCCATGATTTATAGCGTTTCAAATACAAACTAACTTTTTTTTTAATTAACGTCCTCCAACATTGTGTCATATCGGACGGTGAATGACTGTAATGGGTGAAATGATGCTCAAATGAGCCCGAGGTCCATGGAGCTTTAAGTTACCCGACATTCGTCTTCTCAGGGTAGGGAAAACCTCGGAAAAAACCTTACCCGGATAACTTACCCTAAGCAAGATTCGAACTCGCGACCTCTTGAACGTGAGGCAGACACGCTAACCATCACGCTACCGAGGCGGGCAACTAACTTATAGCTCTACTTTCAAAAATACCTAAATAACTATAAATGAAACTGCCTTCTTCCTAACTATCTTCATCAAATGCCAGAATTTTGTCCCCAGAACTAAACAAAGTGTATCTTGGAATCAAGTTCAATTTTATTTTATTAAATCTTTTAAATCGAGTACTGTACATGGGTACACTGGTCCAGGATATGTAAAAATTTAATTATATTTCACATGATTGTACATATCAAAACTTATTTACAATAAATAATTTACAGTGTAATTCAACTTAATAGATAAAATAAATTAACAAGTATATACAAGATAATAAAGAAAGGAATATAATGCAAGGTAAGTCAATTATGTACAAGGTTATTTATTATATTCATATAATGTATAATAAGTGTTTGTGAAAAACAGCCTTTGTACTGTATTTAAATGTTTTCCATACTTTTAATAGTATTAGGAAGGGTATTATATATTATTATACTGGAATGTAAAACTGGATTTTTGCATATCATTGTTCTATTAGAGGTTAAGTGAATACTCTGATTATTTCTTGTAAAATGTGTATGATCATCATACAGCTAATGACTATCTGTTATTTCTTGCAAAATGTGTACGATCATCATACAGCTAACGGCTATCTGTACCATCAAGTGCTTCACTAATGGCATGTCTCTCTCCCCCCTCTCTCCCTCCCCTCCCCCTCCCTCTTTCTCTCTCTCTCTCTCTCTCTCTCTCTCTCTCTCTCTCTCTCTCTCTGTCCTCAATCAGGATGTCCCATTGCTTACAACATGGCAATTCTATATGCTATGTTTATATTTCTGAATTGGTACCTACAGTGCTATCATCAGTATTGTTAGTGTTTATATAAATTATTTAACTACTCATTTTTTGTACCATCCCATGAAGCTTTAAACCAATCACAATGCTGTGATCAATGACATACAGATGCAGGTATATTTTAGAAAGCTCTGACACCATATAAAAGCAAGATTGAAACTAAGCACACAAGCAAAGTGGAATAGATTTTCAGAAATTAAAGTCCTGGAAATACCAATTCTCAGCATAATATGAGATGTATCCTGCTATTCAAAATAGTAAAATACAGTGTATATGCCATATTTTAACTGTTATCATTTAGTCCTCAGTTAGATATTTTGTTAAGTATTGTGCATCCTACTATACCTATTTAAAATATAACTTTTGCTTTTGAACTTTTATTAATATGAATTAAAACTAATAACATTGAGTTGCACACACCCTTGTGTTCCATAGAACAAGTTTCTCCTTAAAACATGTTTTGTATATCCATTACGTGCATTGTCAATTTTTTGACTGCTTGGTGGTTTTCTATCCTGTTGTAAATGCTGGGATGTCTTAAGTTGATCAACATAAAGTAGGGGTTCTCATCAAATGGGATGTCAAATTCATTAATCTTTTCCTGAACTTCACCATAAACATCTTTTCCCATGTGATAAACTCTGCGGCTCATTGAACATGCTTTAATGAACTATTTTTTTTTTTTCTGTCTCTAGCATGTTCTTCCCAGAAATAGTACACTGTTGCTGATTTACTTATTTCTTGGCGTTTTATGTTTTAAAAGTGCTCTGTAAGGCTAATTTCGATGTTCTTGGCTTTTACAATGCAGATTTTTCCACAACCCTCATGGTTAATTCTGTAAATGTCAGCTTTCCTTTCTGGTGGTGTTTTGTTTATTCTGTTTGATTTCAATACATTTCCTACAGTGAGCATATTTTATGGTGCGAGAGTAATGTTGTTAGTCATTGAGTATCTTTAGAAATTGTTTTTGCTCTTGGATGATACGTAAACTTATTAGTAGGTAGCTTTGTTATTTCCTGAGAAAGCATAGTTACTTGACTGTGGTATTGGATCTTGTATTTTCTAGCTTTTTCACCAATAGTTCCCTGGTATAACCAGTTATACTCAATTATTTTAGTAAGTCATCATTTGTTAAATCATTATTTCTGTTTCAGGAATATCGGTTTGTTGTAACAGCAAGGGATGGTGCTGCAGATCCAAGACTTGCAACAGCTACAGTCACAGTTGAGGTTGTTGATGTAGATGATGAACTTCCAGTGTTTCATCTTACAAGCTATGAAGCCTCTGTTCCAGAAAACATTGCAGATTATATGGTGGTTCAAGTCAAAGTAGGTTTCTTATTTATTGTTATTAATTTGTTATTCTTCAGAATCTGCAGCACTCTGCATGTAAATATTAATAAAACATATTTGCATCAGACACAGGAAATATGTAAAATAAAATAACAATATATTAAATAATAACAATAAGAAGTGCCTTGTCTGTTTTCTTAAACTGGTGAATAACCTGCAGGTGTTATGAATATTAGGGCTTATGTGCTCCATTTATAGTGTAAAAAAATTTGCAGAAGAATATAACTTTACCCATTATATTAAAAAAAGTGAAAGATGTAGTTATGAAAAACAAATTGTCTGTATAATTTGAGACACTGCTATTTACCAGAGTATAAAAGTAAACTTTTTTTTTTATTCCTGAATTTTCATTCTTAAGGTAGCTCATGTATTGAAATTTAATCATATAGTAACTATGAATTATTATCTATTTATTCCAAAAAAAAGTTTACTGTTGGTGTTTTTAAACACACAAACCATGTGTGGGCAATGTTTGAGAGGTAGAATTGGAACTGAAAGTTCAGTTCAGTTCAGTTCAGTTCCGATTCTACCACTCAAATAGTAACTATGAGTTTTACAACTGATCAGATAACTATGTAATTCAGTTACTTCTCCAGAAGCTGTTTGCTTTTTAAATTGGTAACTGTGCTAATAATACTGTCTCATTTTGTTTTTTGTTGTTTTTCATTAGGCAGATGATCCAGATAAAAATGAGAAAATTACATATGTTATCTTACAAGGTTCTACAGAATTGTTTCATATTGATCCAAAAACTGGAGTTATATCTACCACTAGAGAATTGGACTTTGAAAGGGAGAATCAGTACATATTAATAGTCGGTACATTGGAGAATCCAGGATCTGGTCCAGGGGCTACCACTAGAGTCATAATAAATGTCTTGGTAAGCTATAACTATATTAAAGTGCAGAGAGAAATGCATTTTAGGGCTTACATATAAGAATTAAGAATTCTTCATGGTAGACCTCCATTAAGTCACTTTCCTTGTAAATGGTTCCTTCTCTCAGAAATGAAGCTGAAGGGAAGCTGAAACCGGTTTTTCATGGGTTGATATATTAACTCATGCTAGCAAGTTATTTTTAAAGATACTCCCTTCAAATTTTGAATACATTACAAACAAAGAATGCACTAATTGCTAACACTGCTTGTGCAAAACTATCTGTATGAAATAGAAGAGAGTACACAGTTTTCAGTAAATGCCATTGTTTGAGCACAGTTTCCTGATACTTTTCGTGACACAAGCCCCAATTTTTATGATATAAGCTGGTCTCATAAGTCGTTTATTTGTTGTTACAGTTCAATCACTAAGAATGCCTGGCAACACACCTCACCCGCAGCACAGGCATGACAGAGTAGTTGCCAAACTTTCTGTGTACAAACTTTAAACTGAAGGTCGCTCAAAATATAAATAAAGAAGGCAGTTATGTTGTGTAAACAAACTTATTTATTTCCTGCAGTATACCCCATTACTGTCAACAATATATTGCCATTTCTCTGGAAGCTTATAAATTCCATTTTTCCAAAATGTGGGGTTTTACTGGTTGATGAACTCTTCGAGGTTCAGTCTGCAGCCCTTCAAGGAAGTGAGGCATTTGCTATCCAGAAAATTCTACATGGAACGGAATAGATGAAATTTGAAAGGGGCAATCTCTGGAGAATACAGCAGTTGGGATAACACATCCTACTCAAAATTATGCAACTTTTGACGATTCATCATAAAGAAATGTGGACTGGTGTTGTGGTGAAAGACATTGTTTCCCAATTTGGTCTTTTCTCTTCAATGGCTGCCTTGAGATGATCCAACTGAGAACAGTATTTCTCAGAATTGATACTCTCATTATTTGGAAGAAGTTCATAATACAGGATTCCTTTGCAATCCCACCAAACGCTTTCTCAGATGCAGCCCTGGTTTAGGATCCAATAGTGGTGGCTGCCCTTTCTTGCGTCATGATTTACTCTTTCAGGCATTGTTTACACAATCTACTTCTCATTTCCAGTTACCAGCTGTTCCAGAAAAGGATCATTCTGATTGTGACTCAAGGAGTCATAGATGGAAACATGTTGAATCAGATTCACTTTACTCAGTTCGTGAGGAATATTTACGTAACCCAGTATTTTTAAAGTTTTCAGCAGCACGAGCTAAATTGAGCTCCAATGTGAACACCTGGATTTTTTACTATTATTTCATTAATTCTTTCCACGTCCGTAACCATTGGCCGTCCAGATTGACGTTTGTCTTTTAGGGAGAAATTTCCAGTTCAAAATTGACTAAACCACTTTTGACATGCCTTTTTTGCTACCACATCTTCCCCATAGATGGCAGAAATCTTCTGCTAGCATTGTGAGGTGGTTTTGGCCTTAGGATAGTAAAACAGCATAAGATGTCGGAAATGTTCCTTTTTGCTTTCCATAGTTTTAAACATAAGTTCACACTGTTCCACCCATTAGTCATGAACACACACTGACATATTCATTAGTGAGTCTGGTTGTTGACCTCTAAGTCGCAGGGGTGGTTAACCAACTATGATAATTTGAGTGTACAGAGGGTTCAGGGTTTTCAGGCGCTAAAGATGGAACTTGCAAACAAAATGAACAAACTTATGAGACAACCTTATACAAAGAATTATATATCTACAACTTTTGTGCGAGGCAGAAAACAGTTTTAGAGTTCATGTATTGCAATTGTCTTAAAACCCAAGTTTTGATTGGATCCAACCAACTTCTAAACACTTCAGTCTCAGCCATATAGTTGTGTGTTACAACAGATCAAAGCATTTTGGGCCTATTTGAAATTAACAAATGTATGAAATCCATATCAAATGTATGTAAAGAAGTTTTCCAGAATATCTGATATATTCAGAAAATATGTGACACTATATTATTTTTAATGAATAATGTTGCGTTATGAAAAATACATAATGCAATAATTATGTAGAATTATTCAGAAAATCATTCATTGTTCTGGCCACTTTTGACAAATGATGCATACTAATTAAGTCTAAAGCAACATATGCTACTATTGGCTAAACGCTTCAAATGGGTTCTCAGAAAATTATGAAAACAGAGCTAGCGCCATTTTTGGAAGAATAATTTTCCAAAACATCCACAAATTGAAGCACCAACCAAACAAAATGGCAAAAACCTCTATGAAGTCCAAACCTGAATTGAGACTTATATGTACTCTAAAGGCATAAGAAATATATGCCTGAGCTAGACAAGAACACCCTGATTTGCTCATGAGACCTGTGTCTGAAGTTTCGCTTATTTTATTTTTATAGGAAGACCTTTCTAGCAAAAGGTTTATTATTTTGTTGAGTTTTATGTAGGCATAGCTTGATATGTAAGAAGAATATTGGTGAAAATGCATGTATTAGATTTAAATACAGCAAATCAAAAAATTAATTTAATTTTGAGTAAACATTTATGATAATTAAATAACTTGATAAGGAACTTCATACAGTAAAACCACCAACAATATAAAAAATAGTGTTGGAGTTGACTAAGATTTCACTTATCATACAAATACCGCAGGAGCATGTTTTATATTTATTTGCCATTTGATTTCAATACAGAAATATTGGCTTTTTAAACAGTGGAGTAATAAAATAATCAAAGCACTAGGTAAATCTATAAGATAATTAAAGAAATTGAAGCTATTAACAGTGAAGCAACAAGATTCTAAAGTAAGAACTTTAGTCAGCAATTTGCATGAAAAACTTGTAACATTACTAAGATAAGTGAAGTTTTTAGTTTCTAATTTGTTCTTACTTTAAAATCTATAAGAATTAACAAATAAGCACACCACATAAGATAGTCCAAAGTAAGTTACAGAGTAATGTTGACAACACTGCCCATAAATTCCTCAACTGAATAAAATTGCCTGATTATTACCCAATTTTGAACACATGCTTTTAATGTACTTAATGATTGAGATAACCCTTGCTGACTCGGGTAGCTTGTTGAACATGTTAATACCATTATAAAAACAACTATTTGTACTAAGAATTAATCTGCATCTCGGATAGTCTAATTTACATTTATTTCTTGTGTATATGTAAGAGCTGTCTCGAAGTACCCGATCTAGCAAAGAAAGCCCCAAAATTTTGGGAAGCGACATGTTTATTTCTCTACATAGCCTCCTTTCCTCTATACACTTTTTCCAGCGTTGCTCAGTAGCTTAGATACCCTGTTTATTGTGAGAACCATCAAGCTTTGCAAAATAGTCATCAACTGCAGACTCCACCTCTTCATTGTTGGCAAATCTTTTACCATCAAGCCATTTCTTCAAGTTTGGAAACAGAAAATAATAAGACAGGACTAAATCTGGTGAATAGGGTGCATGAGGAAGCAATTCAAACTTTAATGCACTGATTTTGGCTATGGTGATAATGGATGTGTGAACCGGTGCATTTCTTGATGAACCAAAACTTTCTTTTTTGCTAAATGCAGCCGTTTTTGCTTGGTTTTGTCACCCAAATGCTGCAACACATTTGCATAATGATTGATTGCTTTTCCTTATTTTACTGTTGTAAACAAAGAAGCAGACTCCCCCAGAGTAGAATCTAGCTCATTGTTAATATTAGTTCAACTAAGACCTTTCAAATGAAAGTGTTGTATCACATAACGATGACCAGTTTTATTCATGCTTACAAATGTGCTGAGAGCATTCACTATTGATGGCTGCTAAACAATCAAACTTGAAACTTAAGCTTTATAAGGTGGGTACTTTCTTCCATAATCATTTGTTTGAAACAACTTTCTGTACATCTGGTTGGGTACTTCTGAGACAGCCCTTGTAAATAAGTTGTAGATGGTCTTAACCTTAGTTTAATTAACCTCTTGAGCGATGGCCATTTAAAACGTCCGCGAGCCGAGAACTGCTAGCATTTAAATTGTTAAATGCGCTAAAAGTGCTTCGTATATACACAGCTGTATTTTGTGTAAATATTAAGCTATTTTAATGAAGCAAAAACTGGTATAAAACTCGTTATTTTCAGTATAAATGTACGTCATCAGCAAAGTTGAGTTGTATTTACAAAACGTTGAAATGGCACAATTTTGTTTCACTGTGGTGAAAAGTCAACTTTGCTCTGTCGAACGCATCTAATATAAGTTCTCGGAAAGAAATAGTAAAGAAACACCCATTGTATGTGTGGCTTATGCGTCAGCATACTGTGTAATAAAGCGCTACTGTGTGCGTGGTCTCTTGAGTCATCAGAATAGATCAACATTGCAACTTTTGCTTACGCGAGTTTCGTAACTTAGTAGAGTCCGTGTCTTTCTTTGTTGAAATGCATACGTATTCTTTCCTGCTTGTAGCTGAAGGGAGAAGTGGTATAAAAAGGTGTTTTTGCACCAACAGGATATAGCCATATACAATTGTTTGGGGATTTGGACAGCTCTCTAAACCCACACAGGACAATGACTGACCTTGACTACCGACTATAAATAGCTCGCGGCCTAATTGAACAATACCACGTTGGGGGTTGAAAATCCAAAACCCCTGCACCCCTCAGACTTCAAGGAAAACATTATCCTAAAAGGATACCACCAACAGCAAAGAAGTCCCGCCCATCTCCAAAGTGTTTCGTGTGCCGCAAGAAGGGAATTCGCGAATGTGGAGATGTACGTACCCTTGTGTGTTTATCCCTGTTTTGAGGTAAATCACTGCAGAACGAACATATTAAGGTAAGCCAATAAAGTATATAGACCTTACTAAAATGTTTCATAAAGGGAAAATTATAATAAGTTGAGTTGGATAAGGGATAAATAAGGGTTAAATGCTTAAATGCACAGGACGCCCATATCGCTCATCCGTCATTTTAAATGGACGTGATTTCACGTCGATATCCCTCAAGAGGTTAATAGTGGTTTACAAGGTTCTTTACTATTTTTATTTAAAAGTATTTATAGTACCTTTTTCTGATATAAAAGTATCTTGTGGACCTCAGTTGAGTGCTCCCATAAAGGTAATTGTAGGATGTTACCTACATCATCACTGTTTTGAACATGTGTCCCCCTCATGGCTCGACAAATTTTCCCTGGCAGCAATGGCTTCAACAAATTTCATGCACTTACCACTCCATAGGAATATAAAAGTTCATATTAATCTCCACGCTTCACACTTGTATATCTTGTGTGTTTTAAGGTTTATATCACTTTTCATGCTGTGTATTCCAAAAATGCCTGCTACTGCAGTATTTCTGGGTTTGTGTGCATATTCTAAGGATACCAAATTAATTCTATCACCATTCCTTATTAACTTTGGGTCCAGAATGGGTAGCATATTGTCAGTTTGTTTCCATTGTGAAATTCAATAATTGATTTCTGGATATTTATCAATTAAAGAGCATTCTCTAAATACTTTTTGTTAACTACAGCTACTACAACATTTATATACTGATGCCAAACTTTAAAAATGTAATTAATGGCTCTACCAACCCATATTTTCAAGTTACACAATAAATTAGCCAAAAATGGGGTTAATGGTTTTCCCATTGCCAAGCCAGACATTTGGTTATAGAATTTGTCCATAAGTATGGGCGTCGCAAAGGGGGGCAAGGGGGGCCGCGGCCCCCCCTTGGAAGTCAATGCACTTAATGTGCTGACTATTAAACTATTATTTTAATTTTTATGTAAAGAGAAATTTTTATTTAGCACAAATTAATATGTTTATCCGCAACAAATACTATAACTTTTGACAACAAATTAATGAATTAATATTATCTGATGGCAAACTTCCAATATGTGACCCTACCCCTCCCCTGGAAAAAAGTCTGCCGACGTTCATGTGCATAAGTTGAAAGGTTGTTTGTTCAATGCGTAGGTTGGTTACCTTTTTCAACCCTGTATGATCTTGGAGGTAGAATCAGGTTAAAAAATTCAGTGCCATAGCTAGGATTTGAATTGCAGATCTTCTGGTTTCCAACCAGTTGCTCAAACCAACTGAGCTATCATTGCAACATGCTGGCACGACATTGAATTCTCTAACTGACTCGCATTTTAACCAGTAAACCACAAGGAGATAAAATTCATTTTGAGATAATTTGTGTGAGAGAACAACTAATTGCCATTGATTGACCTAACAGTCTGTCAATGGTAATTGTCAATTTTGTCAATAAGTAGGTAAGAGTGTTAATGAAGCTGATGTTGGGATGAATCTTATATGTAGGTCAACATGCATGCGCATACCTGCACACACAGATATAAGTGTATAGATTTCACGTCATAATAGATTCAAATATGGCAAATACAAAGGTTCAATAACAAGTTCATCGATCATGAAGAGGCGAAGGAGATGAGTGAATATTATTGAATGCATTATCTGCACAGTCTGGCAACATAGTAGGACTGAACAGGCATTCACACCTATGATGAGTGAAAGTCCAAAGCAGGCCAGGGCTCCAAAACAAGTTTTGTCCGAGTGTCTGTATTATCAGCTACTGCAAGTAACAAGGGAGGGGTGGTCTTCCTTCCGAGCAGTCATCACAAGACCTGATCAGGTAGAGTTCACTGTCAACATTCCTGACTTTCTGCTTTACACACATGCAAGAGTTACAGGATTGCCAAATGTATGTTCATGAATGTATTCCACCCTCTGCAGTGCCACATGTAGTAAAAGTAGTCATTATACTTTACCCCCCCCCCCCCCAAAAGAAAGTGAATTTATTCCAACAGACATACTGGAACCCAATTATTTAATATGTTGTGGCTAAACAACTTTTTTTAGCAACAAATGGAAAATACACAAATAACTCATATTTTGAAGTTCTACTTCTCTATGATAATTGCAGAAGTAAATGATAAACAAGTGGTGACATAGGAGCAATTGAACATTTGACCAATTTTATTTTTATATATATGGAACCATGCGCTATTGAGGGAAATGGTAGAGAAACTTATGTTTCAACTTTTTTCCCCCCCTCTTTTACTACATACGGCACTGCAGGGGTGACACTGATGATACATGGAATGAAGATGGAGCACTGGTGGAATGAGATTGCAGGGGAAATCGGAGAACTCGGAGGAAACCCACCCCAGTGCCACTTTACCCACCACAAATTCCACATGCAGTTGCCTGGGATTGAACCCGGGCCATTTTAGTGAGAAGTGAATGGTCTAACCACTCGGTTACGGCAATGCTGTTAAGTCTACACACTGATCCTCTAAAACCTTGTGTGTATGTGTGGGGGGGAGGTGGTATCAGGGTCTGTCAGGCAGGAGGGGTGGGTGTGGGAAGTGTCAAGGGGCGAGCAGAGGTCAGGAGGTCATGCAGATGGCGTGTGTGTGTGTTTTTATGTGTGGGCGCACACACTATGATATTGCCTCCCTAGACGACACAGTATATTATTTGGAATGACAACCCATCAAAAAATTTGAAAGCAATTGCACAGCTGCATTGGCTAATGGTCTAACATTCCTCTACTTGTGATTTATATAGAACAGTATAAGCAAACAAAGATATAAACTTGTACCAAACACTGTAAGTGTTCCTAGAATGTGCTATTTTCTGCTTTCAAACTGTGCAACTGTACTGTACAGTACTACTAAACAAGCTGATAGGTGTATTGCACAGTGTTACACATACGTGCCATGGGACTTGACACATTTTCCTGAGTATCACTGTGCATGCATGTGTGCATGAGAGATAGCATTCACAATTGATGGCTGCCAAACAAATACTAAGCAACATAGCATCATCAGACTTAAAACTTAAGCTTTATAAGGTTAGTACTTTCTACCATAGTCATTTTTCAAAACAAGGCTGTGTATACGTCAGGTGGGCTACTCCTGGGACAGCACTCATATATACAGGCGATTACCTAATTATGCAGGGAATTTAGAGTTATGACTGATTCGACAAATTGACAGTATTTGCAGAAACATTACCTGGATAACTATTGTACATCTGTAGCAATCCCTAACAGTCTGTACACCAATTATCAATTATTCATCATCACCACCACCGACACAGCTGCCACTGCCACCACCACCGCCACCGCTACCACCACCATTGATGGTATAAGGAGCCTTATTTTTTGAGTTATTCATGGATTCCAAGATATTTGAGTTAATCATTATAATTTTTTTAAGTTTCTGAGGTTATAATGATTATGATTTTGGGGTAGGTATAGTTAACCTAAAAGAGAACTACAACTTTTGACAACAAGAATTTTGCCCTTCTGATTTCTTTATTGTGTTTCTTTGTCTTGAAAGTATTAATTTTGTATTTGAATAGTTTTTTGCTGAAACTATTTTTAATTTTATATATAAAACTCATTCTGTTTATTACATGCCTAATTTTTTTTTATTAGGATCGAAATGATATTCCACCAGTGTTCACAGCAATTCCTCAACCAGTCACATTAAATGATGATGTTCCAATTGGAACAGTAGTAGCTACACTCACCGCAACAGATTCTGATGGCACTTCACCTGGCAACAAGGTAATTCATACACTGTTGGTTTGAACTTTCATAATGTAAAGCTAAGTTGAAAGTAATAATTTACAATGTTTTTTTTTTAAAGATAATCAGTGAAGATTTAAATCAGCGGAAACAAATTAAAACTAAAACAGCTCTGTTTATGCAGATATCTATAAGAAACATTAGTTTGCTCCCTACTCACACAATTCTGGAGAGAAACAATTGTTTTACTTATAGATGTTAGTTATACATAAACTATTAAATGTGTATTTGCTGCGTAAGGATAAAAAGATCTAAGTTTTAAGACCTGACTTGCCAATTAGCCCTCCAAATCACGGCATTGATTCCTCAGCACTTTTGTTTCAATATTCCTGTCAGTAGTGTGAAGTTAATGGTATTGCATTAAAATTACTTGGTCACTTCTACCAAATTGTACCAAGATGAAATGTAAAGAATGCTATGCTTAAGTTATCTCTTTGTTCTATAGGTACGCTATGACCTTGTTGGTAGAGGAAAAGCACACAAATATTTTCAGATTGATCCAGATACTGGTGTTGTTCAAGTGCGAGACTCTCTGCGTAAAGAAACGTTGTCCAAGTATGAGGTAAGTGCCAAGGTATTTATTAGAAGTCTTAGCTCCTAGTGGAGGGATTGAGTAAGATGCATGTTTCTCTAACAAGTACAAGCTAGGATATAAATTATTATTTATTTATACCCACAAACTTACTGTTGGTGTTTTTAAACACATAAGCCGTGGCATTGAATTTTAAGTTCCAGTTCTACCTCTCATAAGATATAAATGTTTTAATGAAGACACTAATTTGTTAAAGAAAGATGTAGATTTACTAGTATACTTGAATCGGATAAGGTTTTTAAACCCAGAACATAAAGTACTTATGATTGAAAGACACCCTTGGATTACTTATCTCAGATTGAGATTCCCAAGTGGTCTACCAGGAAATATGAATCAGCTGGGGAATTTAATGTCACACTGGCAAGTTGCCATGGTAGCTCAGTGGTTAGAGCCGTGTGTGAAGTGGAAGGTTCATGGTTCAAATCCTGGCTGTGCCATCCAATTTTTCAGTTCCGGTTCTACCTCTCAAACATTGACCACACACGGCTTGTGTGTTCAAAAACACCAGCAGTAGTTGGTTGGCATAAAAAAAATATAACAATTGCCAGCTGAAGGTCACCCTTGGGGTACTTATCTCGGATGTGAGATTTCCTAGTGGTCTACCGGGAAATATGAATTGGCTGGAGAATTTAACATCATACTGGCAAGTAGCCATGGTAGCTCAGTGGTTAGAGCAGCCGCACATGAAGGTCTGTGGTTCAAATCCCAGCTGTGGAATTGACCTTTTTAGTTCTGATTCTACGTCTCAAACATTGCCCACATACAGCTTGTGTATTCAAAATCACCAGCAGTAGTTGGTTGGCATAAAAAAAGAGAAGAGAAATAATGTTAAAAACAAGATTAACACTCGTGTACAGTGAGATGTCAGATGTGTTCATATATTGTTGATTCATATGTTTTGCCTTACACTATGTAAACTGCTATTGCATATTGCTTTCTAGATCTTTTGGTTAGTAATTCTAGGGCTATTCTTTCTGTAGGTTGTGTAATTTCATTTGGTTCTTCCGCTTCATTTACTTTTATATTTATGTTTGCCACCATCTGATCTTTATGCAGGCTAAGAAAAGTATAGGTTAACTCTATAACACATTGCGATAAATTGAAGTATGACAATTGGTATTGTGAACAGATAATGTGAATGCCATGAGATATTAATCATGTAAAGACACAATGAAAAGTAAAAGTTATTCAAATCAAGTCAAATTGTAAACATGTGCAAATACAAAGCATAATTACCATGTGATTGAACTTGAAACTGAAGTTGGTCACAGTGGAATGGTATAAAAATTTTAACGCACTACTGTAATATTCTAAAACTTTTAGTTCATGTGTGCTATGTTAAAAGTTCTACTTTTAGGCCATACTGTCTAAAAAAAAGTGTGTTAATGGGAATATATAACACATTTGATTGAACATATTTGTTATTTCTTTCTTTCTTTTGTATTGTTTAGATTGAAGTAAAGGCATATGATCTTGGAGATCCACAGTTGACATCCAACCCTTTGATTCTGCCTGTGTTTGTTCGCCATATAACATCTGTTGTACCAGAACAGGGCATTGGATTTGCTGATGATTCATACACAGTAGAAATTGCAGAAAATGCAACAGCTAATACTTTGATAAAAACACTGACAGTGATAAATAACAAAGCATATCAAAGTATGACACCAATTAAATGTGAAATAGTACAAGGAAATGAACAAGGTAAGTGATGTGAACAAGTTTAATATATTACTACATTTTTGCACATGTCACTGAACTTGTATGGCTATGAAGACCAAGTAGATGAGTGCCCTTAAAACACAATCCCTCCCCTGCTCCTTGCTGATGACCTAGAAGTTGAGCACCCTTAAACCACACCTCCCCTGCTCCTGATTTTGTTATAAGACTTCAACACCTTATGCATTTGGTACATTATTGTTGGTTTGACCACATTAGCAAAGCCTGTGCACCTAATATTATTGCAATTGTAGGCTTTCCGATGCATCTGGTCCATTCTTTGACATTCTCATGTAACTTTTAGTTCATTTACTGCATTTCCATTGGCGATTGAAATAGATTTGAATCCAAACCCACTCTCAATACGATCCATGTTTCCATGTCGAATTCAATCCGGAATGAGATCAATTTAGACACATGAGGCTCAAGCATAATATATAAGCTATTCAAGCTTTTATGTTGGCCACTTGGTTTATGTTGGCAAAACGGTAAAAATGTTTTCTGCATATTTTAAGTAGGTTTTGAGATTAGTGAATGTTTTGAGAAGAATAATAGCAAGATTATAGAAACAATAAAAATGGTTTTGTTGTGATTTATTATACCACTTTCACTAAGAAAACAAAATGATAAGCATACATTGTGTTAAGAGTACAGTAGAAGTTAGCATCTTTGGCAGATTCAAATGGATTTGAATTCGGTAGGTGTTTTCATAAAACAAAATTTTGATATGATGACATGTCTAAGAGGATCAGATCCAAGGATTCAGTTCAGTCTGTATCCACAATTCCATGCAGTATTCAATCCGGAATGAGAACTCAAATCATTTTGAATTCCCCATGGAAACAGTCATTTTTTCCCTGGATAGTTGATTAAGTTCTTACATGATAACTATATAATTTCTGTAGACTTTAAACCATTAATTATCTTACAAAATGCTTGGTAAAAGCTGGGATTTGCTAATGCTAATTAAATCATCTTAAAATACAGATTTCCAAATTTTTCCAGCTGGCACTCACTAATATTCAATCAATTCCATGCCTCTTTGTAATGGCATTCAATGCCAGGTATATATAATATGTAAAGTGCATTTTTGGAAGATTGTGTCAGTTCAAGTCATATTTCTATTTTTGCAGATCTCTTCAAAATAAATGTAACAGAGGAACAGAACTGTGAGCTAAGACTGAAGTCAGCAAATCTTGATCATGAGACAAAGGCTGAGTACCAGCTGAAAATAAAACTCAACATATTGCCAAGCTTATTAAATCCAGGAAGAAGTAATGCTATTGTAAGTGTAATAAACAATTTATCTCACAAACTAAATTCATTTTTCTTTAATTTTCTTTTCAGAGGTATTGATCAAATTGTTATATTAGGTCTGCAATCTCTGCATGAGCCTTTTTATTACCAAGTTTGTATCTTCACAAAGAACACATGTTGTAAAGACATAACATACTACCAAGTAATGATTATAAGTAATTATTCTAAATAACTGCAGCATGATGCGGTCTTACCCGCGCCTCACTTCCGCTATCCTAAGCGGAATGCTGCTTTCAGGTGATTTCTGCTCTGGCATGTGATCTTAATTTCTGGGTATGCATGGGTGTTTGCGAATAAAACCAGAACTCTCATTGAAACACTTTTATTCTCACCAAAGTAAGAATGTGTGAGATTTGCTGATCGCTATTAGCAACGTTAAGTCGTTACTGTGTCTTTACTAAGACCTAAGATTGTTACTGTTAAATCTAATGTGTCCTCACGCTCGAGGATCCGGAGTACAAGTCCCGTGACTGAAGTGCTTGCTCGGAGATCTGGGCGACAAGTGTCATGACCCGTTCCGTCCGGGTTCTGGAGGGCAAGTCTCCCCGACACGCTCTCTCCGGGTTCTGGCAGGCAAGTGTCTGTGCGTCATGACGCTATATTGCCCCTAATGTCTTGTCTGTAACATTTCGTGCCTTTTGACAATTTTAACCACAACTAATCCTCCCAAATCTCGTACCTTTATACATGTAATGATTTTAACATTTCCTGATTATTTAATTCCGCCATGTGATGCAGTATTATATCCATAATTATGGCGTTCACAATTTCGGCTTCATCTTGTTGAGTTTTGCATTGCACCATTGTTTGTCCCTGTCATGAAGCTAACACTTTTATTTCGCCACAGAAAAAAAAAAAAAAAAAGATTTGAAGGTATATTTCTGTGCAAGAATTTGATACATCCTAGACAGTGTAAGTAGCATAATTATACTTAAGTGCTGAATTTCAATATTTTTTGGAAATATCTTTGAAAGTATGGTGATTAATATTTAAGACATTTAATAGCTTAGCTAGTAGTTAGCTATCATAGTGAGTTGCTGCTATACACCCATTTCTTCTACCCATGGATCCTAATAATTAGTTAAATTAATTTGTTGAGTCAGTCAAATTCAATTATATGGATTTTGTCAGAAATTATATGCCTACTACACTGTGTTCATTTTTATTTGTGTCTTCTCTCTCCGATTTATAATGTCACTCGTTGAAGCAAGTCTATGATTACCTAGAAATACAGCTCTGCTTTGCACCCTCTAATGATGTATGGTTGTGATATTTTTATCAGCCTTGGCAGCTGAATCAGTGGCTGGTATCAGGTGCATTTTTAGTGGAGCGACCGTTTGCAGAATTTCCATGACTGTACCATGAAAGTGTCCTTTAGCATATTGTCACTAGCAGAGGGCCATATGAAGCTGAGAATACATCACCGTGTCTACGTGTTAGAATGCTATTTTTGAACCAGATTGCTGAATGAAGGGGAATATAAGTACTATATGAGCCGCTGCATTGGGTGATTTTCTGGGCAGGTCTGAGGAATTCCAAGAGTCAGCTTGCAGAATTCTGAGATAAATGTTAAATAGTAATCACAATTATTTTACGGTGCTTTATTATGGCATGGCATACATAAATTACACACAGATATATACACAAGTATTTTGTATCTTTGAGATGCCGAACCAAAAATGAGTACATTCCTTACTTTCAAAATGTGTCCCAGTAGGAAAGAAGATCAAATCCTTAATTAAAGTTACCCCCTCCTAATAATGCTTAAACTTTTAGTACTTTTTTCATGTATGGTTCTGTTTTACGTAAGGAAATCTAATCCGATAAGTTTTCTATGTAATGCATAATCATTGAAATCTCTCTAGACTTTACCCACTAAACATTTTTAAAATTTTACCAACAAAGCCGTTGCCCTAACACAGACCACTCCAACACAGCGTTTGAGGGCTAGGGCTCCCTGGCTCAGCCCAGGGCTCGCCCAGGGCTTTGACCGCTACAGCTGTGATGACGTCAGGCCTTCTCTGACTGCCACTGGCGTCAGGTTCGTTAGTGCTCACTTTTCGAGGTGACTCCTCATGGGCGTCGCGAAACGGGGGCAAAGGGGGGCCACGGCCCCCCCTTGGAAGTTCGTGAACTTAATGTGCAGCCAGTTACTGACTATTAAACTATTATTTTAATGTTGATGTAAAGAACAATTTCTATTTAGCACAAATTAATATGGTTATCTGCAACAAATACTACAAATTTTGACAGTAAAATAATGATTTAATATTATATGGTTGCAAATTTGCAACATGTGGCCTCCCCCTGGAAAAAAGTCTGCCGACACTCATGTGACTCCTTGTGCATTCATCCAGTGTTTGTGATCTCGTGTAACTATTGTATGCAAGAATGAAAAGAGGTGCTTCGACAGCTCTGTCAGGATTTAACCCATCTTGGGAGGGTCTGTATTTTGTTATTCGATCTGACGAGAGCAATGCTCAATGTTTAATATACCATACCTATGTACGGGCAAAAACTTATAACATTAAGCGTCACTTCAACGTTAAACATTCTCACACCCACGCTGATATTATAGGCGAAGAAAGAAAGGAATTAATAACGAAACTAAAGGACAAAAGGGCGTCTAATCAGGTTAGTATAATTTTAACAAATTAATCACTCTTAAAGGAGTTTGAAATCATTTCATTGCTATAGTACGTTTTTTAATAATAATTGTCAGCAATTAATAAGAATTAACTGTTTTGTTAAGGATACGCATCTGTGTAAAATGGCTAAAAAATCTCCAGAAGTGACAAAAATGGGTTTTTGTTTTATCAAATGGTATAAAACTTCTGCTTTATTTTGATATACTTTTTATAGCCTTACAGCCTATATAACTGTCACGTGGCCATTTAACTGATTGCCTGCAACTGGTAATGTCCATTTAAATCAGTACATTTTCATTATCCTTGCTACCACTTCAAACTTAGTTTTCTCATGTTCTTATTTTTAGCACTCTTTGCTCTTTACAATGCTCCACATGATGCAGTTTTCTGTACCTACATATGCATAAACCAAAAAAAATGTCAGGCGTCATCCTAAGCATGTAATAAAGAACAAATTAATTGTGTTGTATTATTGTGAAATGCCTGATTGAATTGTTCCTCTGTCTCATACAATATGCTGTGCTATCCCTACCTCTCTCTACCTGTGCTGCACTCTGAACGCCGTTAACATAGGCAAAATGACAAACGGCACGGCCCAGTTAGCCCTCACAGCCCAGGGCTGCCAGGAGGGCTGCCCACTTGGAGTGGTCTGCCCTAACATGTATGCACATGTCCTAAGTTCTCAATTTCACTGTTGGAAAGTCTTCCAATAAACCACCAGAAGAAACTAATGTTGCTTGCTCTACGAGAAGCTTTGCAAATGCCAAGCATAGGCCTCAATAACCAAGCTAAGTACCCCTGCAACATTCAACCCGGGCAGTCTCTATGTAGTCCAACTTATTGCAACTAAAGGCTTGCCAGTCAGCGGTAACATCATACACAACCATCAAAAGAACAAATAAGAATGTACACCATATATATGCTAATGAAATCATTTACAGCCTCTACATATCCACACAAGTAAAAATTAACTCTCCGATAGAGTTGTCACAAACAGTGGTTATATAATGCATATTAATGTATTAAACTTCAGAAAAACGAGTTCAAAGTAATTATAACTTTAAATATTTACACTTAAATTGGGATTTATTTTATGCAGGTGGATTAGCATTGTATTTTTTTTTTTTAGTGAAACTTGAATTTGTGCTTATTATAGCCTTATTATATAGGTATATATTATACACTGGGTCTTCAGACTTATTCAGTAGTTTGAAGTGGGTGTATCGCCAGTACCTCTGGGAGAGAACTTACAAATGATGAGTGGAAGGGATGGATGTCATCAGTTTCAAAGATACCCTAGAGAAATGGAACTTAATATTGTACCTTTTTCAGTATTTGTATCCGCATTCATCTTGTAAACTTGTGATCTCAGTATGTATACTGATAAGTAACTCAAATAATTGGATATTCTTTTTTTGTAGTGTAGTGTCTCGGCTTTAATTGTAGAACTTTTCCATCACTAAAAAGCCTCTGCATATTCTTTATAGCAGTAAATGAAAACAATAAGAAAACTACTCAGAATAAATTAAAAAGCAACACACAAAAGCAAAATAATGGCGTTGTAATGAAAATTACAAAACAGTTAGATCATTATAGGAATACATGAAAAATTAACGTGTTATTAGTAATCTTAAGTATGTCTAATTTTTAATCACTTTTACCATGTTTTGTCTTTGCACTTGGGGAAACCCTGGGCAAAAACTGAGAAATCATTCACACAACAGTCAATATGCTAGCAAGAGACTCCCCCCCTCATATGCTTTCAGTTCACAAGTAGCACTTAAGCATGCAAATTCTGTGATCAGTGTTCACTTCTTTCATACACACAAAGAATGCAGAAATGTCCTAGAGAAAAACAGTTACTAGGTTACTGCATAATGTCAGACTTGAGACAGGTACTCTATTCCCATTACATGACTGTAACACAGAGGTAAACAAAAGCATATTGGAGCTTTTAGGCCAGCAGAAAACATTTAAATCTCTAGTGCTTTAGAGGTTAGTGTTTTTTCATTTTGTATTGTTTGGATGACTCCTACTTCTGGTGATTTGATGATGAATGCTGCTGGGTTCTTGAGCTATAAGAACTTTGGTTTTACACATTTTGATGTTTTTCCAAGTTTAAAGTTCCATTCTGTCTGTTGTTAATATAATAGCTTTGGTTTTTCATTGTCGTTATGTTCTTTTCAGAAGCTGCCAATTTACCTTTCTGTTTTACTTTAAGGGTTCTTAGGATTCTGTTACCAGGTACCTTAAGAAATGATGCTGTCAGAGAAGTTTTCAGACATAATTTAATCAGTTTGTCTTACAATGTCACATTTTTGCTTTGCTGTTTCAGGTGAAGATAAATGTGGTTGATGTGAATGATAACAAACCTAAGTTTATCTTTCAAGATAGTAAGTTCAGTGGGAAGTACTTTGGAGCAATTTCACTGGACTCTCCCATAGGAACACCAGTTTTATCGATAAAGGTATATCTTTAACCTAGTGTATTGGAATCTTATAGGCTGTACATGTAAGCATTGGGCTTTTGAACATCTACTATATGTTACTTATGCTGGTTTAACTTTCATGTCACCAAGATAAGGTTTGATCCAAACACAGTATTTTCATTGACAAATGGCATGAAATTAAATGTCAAGTAGAACGTTTATTTGCTTGTTTGGGCAAACTTCTAAAAATGCATGATATGTACAGAGTTATCATAAATGAGTGAAGCAATTTCACAGACATGCTATAGCTATATTAATTGACATACTGTTACAAAACTTTGTAGACTTGTAGACATATAGTAAAACTCAAAACTTTTTTTTGCATATCACAGTACTCTATATGTGCTCCCTTCTTGATTCTGCAGATATTAAGTCAATAATCAAGTTCCTCCCACACTCAGTGCTGCATGTATAATTATTGTTTGAAAGTACCATTGATGCGAACTTGCAGTTCAAGTAGGTTTGTGGTAGAGGAGGTTTAAACACTGAGAATTTCACGTAACCCCATAAAAAAACAAATCACATGGGGTTAGGTCACGAGAGCTGAGGACTATGATAGGAATTGCTGATCATTAGAATATGGTCACATGCAATACAGACTAGTTGGACAGGTAGAGTAAATGGCATAACTGGCATGGTAGAGCTGTTGTATATACACACGCATCAACAGATGTCTGCAGCTGTCTACATGCACAAGTAGCAATATAGAACCCATGTGCACTAAACTGCACAATATCCCACCCTCTACTAATCATCATCCCCACCACAACTAATTCATCAGTTTTTCAATCAACTATTAAGAATTCATGAGCATCATAATGGAAATGTAGTGGAGCACCAACCTGTTGGTGGATTAAGTTTATGTTGTCTATCTCCAGCTGTGGCATGAGCCAATTTTTCAGTATGTCCAGATATACATGTCCTGTAATGGTCTTTTCACAGAAAAAAAGGGGCCATAAACTTCAAACCACGAGACTACACAGAACACATTAGCTGTTGGTGAGTATCTGATGTGCTGCACTATAGCATGGTGATTCTCTCTCTCTCTCTCTCTCTCTCTCTCTCACACACATTGTGCCTGTTCACTATGTCATTCACTAAAAGTGTTGCTTCATCACTGAAGACTAGTTTCTCACAAAACCCATCCTCTTCCATTAGCTGTTACAACTTTGCTGAAAATTCAAACTGTGATGTTGTCAATAGGCATTAGGGCTTATAGCAATTGCAAGCGGTAAGACTTTTTCTTCAATTGTTTCCATGAAATCTTCCAATATGGAAAGTTCAGCTCTCTGCTTGCTCTGTTTGACTTCTGTGGGGTATGTGTGAAATTCAACTTGTATGTGCTCAATCATCTCTTTAGTCACTGTAGGCCAACCCATTCATTTCCCCTTGCAGAGGCATCCTGAAGCTGTAAACTGTGCATACATTTGCCAAACAGAGTTGACAGTTGTAGGATATTTTTTTAACTTTTCTGAAATACTGATGTGAATAAAATGCAAGCATAACATAAGCTTTCTCAGTGCCTGTTGCCATCTTTACTAACCACTCACTGCTGTACCATTGTGGCAGAAGTCTGAAGCATGACTGCAACAAAACAAAACTTTTCGAGTTTTTCTATACACGAGTTTTGTGACAATATGTCAAATGAGATGGCTACAATGAGTTGATGAAATTGCCTCAATTATTTGTAATAACACTGCATTCTAGTGCTGTTTATAGTAAAATTAAAATATTTAAGACCAACAATTATTACAGATTTTTTTCTTTTGCATTGAATAAATTCTGCTTTCCATTAATAAATTTAAGCAGAATAACAAAGAGAGAAAGTAATGCATTGTATTATTGTTGAATCATTCTCATTTAACTTTAATGAGGAAAAATGGAAAAATATTTTAATATTGCTTCAGTGTCCAATGCAAGCCCATTATGTTATTCTTGTCCTTATAGTTGACTTTGTCAACACAGATTTAAGAGGGTTATCATTTCAGAGAATTAGTTTGGATTTCAAAAAAAGAAATCTAGAACACAAGCAATTAGCAAAGGAACTTATGTAATTGTTCACACAGTAGACAGAGGATAGAGTGGTAGCATTTTTCTTGGATCTCTCCAAAGCTTTAGATTATGTTAACATCAAGATCTATTAGGAAAATTGGAAAACTATGGGATGAGAGGCATTCCACTAGAACAGTTAAGTTCTCTGTTTAATAGAGAGCAATGTGTAGCGATAATGTGTAGTATAGATGGGAATCTGAGTAAAATTAAGTTACCTTAAATTACCTGCTGAAAAAATGGAATGCAGGAGGATTAGCCACTGGGTATGCAGATGATACTACTATAGTGGTAATGGGTAAATCAGCAGCAGATGTACAAACTAAAGCTAATAGATTATTAGAAGTAGCCTGTTTCATGGCCATTTAGAGATGGCTGACCCTTACTGAAGTTAAGAGTATACCTTATTATGTTGTTATTTTTGGGTATATTTACCTCGCAGAAAAAGAATGAAATAGAGGTGCTCATTGTTAGAGTAATGCTGTGTTTTCCATTTATTTCCAGGCAGAGGATGAAGACAGTGGAAAGTTTGGGAAGCTACTGTATCATATTGTAGAAAGTCCATGGGGATCCAATAATTTTAGAATAGATTCCAGCACTGGCTCAATTACAACATCAAGTACATTTAGCAGTGTTCATAACTCTCAACTCCCCTTTCGATTTAATGTTGAAGTGAGGGACAACCCAGGCTCACAGACAGACTATTTTACAGCAGAGGCTCCTGTTGTGGTAGGTACAATCTTAGCATAGTTGTAATTAAGGTGACTAAACAGTTATGTGGAGAATGAAATTACCTGTTCCCTTACAAATTCAAATTTGTTGTGCGCATTCTCTAAATTTGCTTAGCTGTTTACTCACATTTCAAGGAAATTTATTCTCTTCATTGCAGGAGTCTAATTTATAGGTAGCTGTTAAAGTATATATGTATTTAAATGGCATAAGTTACCAGCTCCATAACCCTTACCAATAATGTAAATAACTTATTTTGGAATATTAAACCTCCTGAAGACCTTTGTAACAATTTGATGCAACAGGTTTTGACTCCGGGATAACAGAATCTGAAGGGGAAGCAACAGAAAGATTTATCATGTCTACCAGAAACATGCTGCAATTAGCAGTTTGAAAATTCTTAAGAATAAGATGCAGGACCCCTAATGAGGATAAGTAGTCAAAATATTTGCAAAATACTTTTTGTAGTTTCTACTGTATAGAATAGAAAACATGGGAAACGAAACTTAGGGGTTTGAAATTTGAAGGAATGAAGATGTACCCAAGTGGTTAGACCAATCGCTTCTCATCAAAGCGGCCTGGGTCCAATCCCAGGCAGCTGTATGTGGAATTTGTGGTGGATGAAGAGGCACTGGGGAAGGTTTCCTCTGGGTTCTCCGGTTTCCCACACCATCTCATTCCACCAGTGCTCCAACTTCATTCCATGTATCATCAGTGTCACCACCTGCAGTGCCGCATGTAGTAAAAGCAGGTGTTAAACACTACAAAAAAAAAGGGGGAGGAACGAAGAAAGAAGCGAAATAAATAAATAAGTAAATAAATATTTAAATAATAAATAAGGAACAAGTTGCATGAAGAAAGATTGCTTTGCTACAACTAGAGATCTGCGCAGGCCCAGGCCAGGCTTAGACTAAAATAGATGAATGGCTCAGGCTTAAACTTGATAAAAAGACAACTAAATACATTTTTGGCATTTTATCTCTCAAAGAATTTTAATTAATAGGCAATGGAGAAGTTAAAGACAGTGAAACTAAACAATTTAATTGAATTTTGGATCATTTGAGATGCTACTTCACTTAAAATTTAATAGGAACACACAAAATTCTTGTTGAGTTATAAGTAGGTGAAGTACTGTCTCAACCAGCTCAAAAATGCACTTAATTATAATTATCTTTGGAAACAAATTAATTACATGGATATGCCTAGAACACTAGACTTATTTCTGTAAATACCCAAACAGATTAATGTATAACCATTTTTCCAGCATGGGATCAGGCTCATGTTTGCATCAGATTGGGCTGGGCAAGACCTAAAAAATTTTGCATTTGCAGACATTTTAACCTACAAGTATGTGGATATGCAAGAATGTAAGGACAGTTCCATCTTTACTGTATGCAGTGATGGGTTGGTTGATAAGATCTGTATGGACTCAGGCTTTGCACTGATGTCCATACTCCATGTTTCTGTACTCTTGTATTACACTGGGTAAGTTTGAATGTAGAAGGAGATTCCAGAAAGGCCACAATCATAGAGTTAGTAAAGTTAACTTTCTGATGCGAATTTAACCCTATTTGATAATGTAACCCTTGATATATATTCTGAGAAGCAGTGATCCACTAATTGGTTCACTCAAGTATATTACAAAATTTATCTTCAGACAACTTACTTTACATTATATTGTTATTTGGTAAGTGAAACATTCAATATATAGTTCTTTTGTACACAAATTATAGGATAACCTGGTACAAAAGATTTCCACCTATACATAAGCACTCTTAAATGTATGTGCGTACAGAAGTTGGAAACTGTGAGTTTGAATTAGATATCATTTCTGAGTTGGATTTTTAGCATTACAAATTCCAACTTGGAAATGATATCCTTAAATACGAGAGTAATTTGAAAAGTTCTAGGAATCACCACAGCAGGTTAGCACTAGCACGAGTTGTTCACATGATATTTAGTCGACTGTTGCATGTAAACACATGTCACGTCAGTGCTCTTGGAAGAGAGCTGTGGCTGTATTGTTGTCCCCACACAGTGATTTGCGTAGATGGAAAAAATTAAGATTCAAGCAATGATTAAGTACTTCATAAACAAAAGTATCAAAGCAAAGAACATTCAAACCAATTTCCAGAATACACTGGGGGACTCTCCTTCATATTCAACTGTTCCCAAGTAGACAAACAAATGTAACTTTGGTCGAGAGAGCTTAGATGATGATGCACACAGTGGTTGGCCAAGATTTGTCACTACCCGAGAAATCATTGCAAAAGTACACAAAATAGTCATGGAGGATCGCCAATTGAAAGTGTGAGAAATTGCTCAAGCTTGCCAGATACCATCTGAAAGGCTATATCACATTTCAGCTGAAGAATTAGATACAAAAAAAGTTATGTGCAAGATTGGTGCTGCAACTCTTGATGCTGGATCAAAAATGCATGAAAATGGAAATATCGGAACAATGCTTCACATGTTTTAGGAGAAACAAACAAGATTTTTCACACCGGTTTGTGACCACAGATAAACCTTGGGTCCACTACTATATCCTAGAGACAAAACAACAGTTAAGGCAGTGGAACATGCTGATTTTGTGTCAGCAAAGAAAGCAAAGACCATTCTTTTGGCCGGAAAGATCATGGCATCAAGTGTTCTGGGATATGAAGGGGATTCTGTTTGTAGATTATCTCCCAATTGGGCAAATAATTACTGGAGAATACTAGGGTAACCTCCTGGACCAATTACAACAAAAGATACGTAAAAAAAGGTCAGGTTTAGCAAGGAAGAAAGTTATCTTCCATCAAGATAATGTGCACCAGCACACATGTGCCATCACCATGGCAAAATTACACAAACTAAGATATGAATTGTTGCCATACCCACCTTACTCACCTGATTTGGCTGTCAGACTTCCATCTCTTCCTGAAGCTGAAAATTTTCCTTGGTGAATCAGGATTCACTTCAAACAAAGAATTGACAGCTGGAATTGACCATTATTTTGCAGACCTGAAGGAATCTCATTTTCGAGATTAGATCAAGGCATTGGAACATTGAACATTGCTGGGCCAAGTGCATTAATCTACAAGGAGACTACATTGAAAAAAAAAAGTTTCAGTGACAAATACTTTTTTGTTATTCTGTTCCGAGAACTTTTCAAACCACCCTCGTATATTACAGCACAAGCTACTGTCAAATGCCTATCCCTCAATAGGAGCCTAAATAGCCTTTACTTTAATTGCCCATACTTGCAATTCAAACACATTAAAATCCATAATCTATTATCCAACAAACTCTAAGTCATTAACGATCAAAGAGTAAAATGGCACAAATCAGAACACACATTAAAAGTGCAAAACATTCCCTTTGAATGTAACCCCCAATAACAATTACAAATCTTCATGATATCTGGCCCTTAATTTGTGTCCCATTATAGCTTAAATAATTGAGAAAATGAATACCAAAAGAGAAGCGATAGGAATAATCAAAAGTGCAGGTACACAAATTGAGAATAGCTACATCTTGACTAAAAACTTACCAAGACTATTTTTAAATGACAAAAACTTATGCTTGGGCATGATGGAAAGACAAAGACATTAATATGTCAGTATTTTGATTCCTGAATTCCAGCTAGAAAAGTCATAATGAGCAATTCTAAATAAAAAATGTGCATATGAGTGACATTAACTAAGAAAGGGCTAGGTAGCTCAAGGTCATGTTTATATACATGAGTAGGAAAGGTCACTAGTACGTACAGTGTCAGACTTTTCTTTAGCAGGAGTTTTCAACACTTTTCACTGGTAAGGCCCTTTTATGGCAAAACCTTTTAGGTCCACCCCATGTTTTGCAAGTTAATGTTTTGGTGTTATGAAATCTAGAGCAGACATGAAAATCAACTCTGTAAATTGCTGTTTGGAATAACATCTCATTTTACTTAGTTTCTACTTTTTGTTTTTATTTGTTGTATTTTATTGGGGTGTCTATGGAGCCCCTGGAAAATATATGTATTGCATTAATGTGGAGCATAGTTTGGAAATCCTCTGCCGTAACATATTGGTAAGGGTACTAAGTAATGTATGAGGTGCATCCAGAAAGTAAGTCCTGATTGCGTCCAGAGATGGCACCACCAGGCAGATAGGAATGTATGTGCGCAGGAGAAGAGAAGACATATATGGTAACATTGCAGTAACATTTCAGTTTTGTGATGACAGTGGTTACTGCTCTGTGCTAGGAGAAAATGGCTGCTCCGATGTTGTCTTCCACCAAATGCAAGGTTCGTGCAATCATCCGATTTTAGCATGCTCAAAAGCAATCTCCAGCAGAGATCCATTGTCAATTGTGTCACATGTATGGACAGGACATTATGTGTGACAGTATGGTAAGACGATGGTGCAGGCAATTCACAGAAGGAAGAACCAATATTCACAACGAAGACCGTAATGGCCGACCGTCCCTGGTGACGCCAGAAGTATTGGAACGTGTGTGGCAAGCAATTGTGCAGAACCAGTGCTTCACACTTGCAGAACTCTCTTGTCAGTCTCCCCAGATGTCTTGCTCACTTTTGCATGAAATTGTCTCCCAGTGGCTTGGTTTTCACAAAGTGTGTGCAAGATGGGTGCCTAGACAACTGACAGATGAACACAAAACCAAATGTCTGGCATTGACATTCCTACAGCGATACACAGCGGAAGGTGACCAGTTTCTCGATAATATTGTCACTAGGGATGAAACATTGGTGGCGCATGCCACACCAGAGAGAAAACAAACAATGCATTGGCAACATAGTGGTTCACCTGTGAAGACCAAATTCAAGCAGACAATCTCTGTCAAAAAAATCATGTGCACTGTCTTCTGGGATTGACGTGGTGTCCTCTTGTGTGAATTTTTACCACAAGGGGAGACCTAAACGCTGATTGATATTGCCAGACATTGCATAAATTCAGGCGGACAATCCAGAACAAGAGACATGGAATGTTGACAAGAGGCATTACGCTTGTGCATGACAATGTAAGACCCCATACAGCCAATGCCACACGAAATGTGTTGAATAAGTTTGGATGGAGGTTTTCGAACATCCACCCTATAGCCCTGAGCTCGCTCCAAGTGACTTTCATCTCTTCTGTCTCGGGAGGCATTTTCTGGCAGCAAAACGTTTTCACAGTGATACTGAGGTGCAGAATGAAGTGACTTCGTGGCTGCAGACATTGATGGCACAATCCTATGACTTGGGCATACAATTAATGGTGCACCGTTACGATAAATCCCTCAACATTGGTGGTGACTATGTTGAAAAGTAGCCAGTGAGTCTATGTAATTATTCCAATAAATATTTCTTACTTAGCGATGTTTTTGTTCTCTTTATCAGTCATCAAGGCTTACTTTCTGGATGCACCTCATATTTCACCCATAAAACTTCTCTACTGATTACAAAAGAGTGGAGGGTGGTGTTATATGTCTCTATTGAAGTTTCTCTTAAATCTCATTGCAGAGCAAACATTTACAATATTACTTAGTAATATTCAACACAGTTGTACATTTTACAGCAGTGCTTTTTGTACTTATTTCCAGTTTTCTTTTAAGTGCACAAGGCACTTTTTCTCACTGTTAGTGCTTAATCATGTATGTTGTGTTGTTTGTGTCCATGTATCAATATATTAATGACTGATGTAGCAAGTTTGTATTGGGATTACAGACTATATCATAGAAAATAAATTAAAGCAATTGCTGATGCTAGAAATTGTATGCTAAATATTTTCTAATGTCTATTTCAGGTAAACTTAATATCAGATCCTCATCGCATGATTCTGGTCATTGATGATGCAAAACCAGAGGTCATTCAAAGAGATACAAATAAACTAGTCAGCATACTTGAAGACAATATTGATCTAGTTATAGGCATAGAAAAAGTGTCTACAAAACAGCAAATGGCTGAAAATGGTTCAATTGAACTAGATAACACAGGAACAGATGTATGGTTTTATGCAATTGATCCAAAAACTGAACTGATTTTAGAAAGAAATGCAACAAGAGTTCAAAGGTATGAGAATATAAGTAAAATACTCTCTATTTTGCTGATGCACTTTGTTTCCTTGAATTTTGGTTTGAATTTTATATAAATGCCCTCTACATGGGGAATAGCAATGCTTTCTTTAAAAAGAAAACATGCTTAATGAATAGTTGAAGTATGAATGAAACTGAATCAATTCTGCAGCTTGGAAGTTCTTAAGAGCATCAAGTGGAGGAATTGCTATTTTGTTGAGTAAAAGTTCTGTATGCATGTATAAGTTCAGACTACACTCCAACATGTTCTCGAGCAATATGTCTACTTTCTAATCACCCTTTTGTCTATCCAAGTACTGTTCAACAGCGTTGCTAGGATTACAGTTGAATACAAGATAATTTATTTGTCCCTTATTATTGTACAATAATGATGTACAATGATATGGGATTCATCAAATCTTAAGTAGAATTTACACTGAATAAAGTATGTGAAGACTAAATCTAGGTTGATCATATAGTAAAACTAAAGTAGATATATATAAATGAAATATTAAATCTGCTGTAAGTAATCTGTTGACTAAAGCCAGCATGTAAAATAGATAATTGAAATAAAGTCTAATTCATTTACAATAAAGTTAACGACTATTCCATTAAATAAATATATATTAAGATATAATATCTAAGCAGTTCTATGGGGTACCCCAAAATTAGGCCAACAAACCTTGGGAGCTGATAGATAACATTATTTAAAACACTTTTTGTTAAGGCATGCTTTTTGCTGTGGTACTTCAAGTTTTAGATGAGATAATGGCTTTACTGCCTCCCACCCATTTTGTTGAGTATTTATAGCAAAATAAACAATGCAAGTAATAATGCATTTATTTTAATAAGGCAGATAATCGTAGTCCAGGGAACAAAATGGAACGCACCAACAAAGCATTAACACTTCACTGTTTACAGCTAACCACAGCTTTACCATTCAAAGCAAATGTTGGAATGCATGCCCATAGCAATGAGGATAAACAGTGCATCAGCATGCCATTTCTGCTGTACTCTCGCAAAGATAACTGCTATTTCTCTAATTTCACCAACTGCATAAGCTATTCTTGCCATAACGTCCTCTTCAGATTTAAGTCATTTCGTACACTACAATCTCCATGTCAAAAATTAAAAAGAAAGAAAGAAAAAAAAAACAAACAAAAAACAAGAATATTGGAAAGAGAATGTTGAAAAGACACCACTTTTGTTGAGCATCTTGCAAATCAAATTTGGATTCCAGCTTTTGAACCAAAATTTTCAATTTTACACAATTTTCCGGCAATGAATCAAGAATTTGAGCTACTTATACAAGGATTTTTAAGCTCACTAATGATATTTGACTATATGAGCATATGAAAACAATTTACACCAGGGGTGACTCCAGAGGTAGTGTCTCCATGCCATGGCACTGCCTTAAAAAAGGGAAGAAAATGTGTATTTAAAATTGTTTGTATACTCCAAATATAGTAAGGCTTACTATTCTTCAAGGCACAATGAAATGTTTTGCCTAACAACAAAAAGTCATGGAAGGGATTGCTAGTTCTAAGTTTGCAGCTCTATTATGTTACTATTCTACAGATACATGCTACCTCGTTTTTGGCACATTGTGGACATTCACTCATGACACTAGTGGCAAGTGAAGGGTTAAGAGATAGGCAAAATCCATGCCAGTTAGTTTCTGTCATGGCTATCATTGGCAGCACATGCCAATCAAATGTACCAACTTATACATAACCTAAGACAATTTATGATATATTGAGATGTCAGAAATAAGGCACTTATCATTACTGTGCAGTGTAAAATTTAGCGGAAAATTGTGTTCTGCTCCATCACATTTGTTATTAATCTCCCAATGTTCATAATTAACATCAAATTAATAATAGTTTTATAACAACATTGCCTGCATTGCCAATATTATTGCAACAGATGACTAAAGAAGAAGCTTTCTTCTGCTAGGAAAACTGTTAAATGCATGAGTATGAAGCCTTTTCTTTCTGTAAGTAACACGAATAAAGAAAGTTTTTACTAAGTAGTCTATTTTCTACATTATCATTAGAAGCCAAAGTGAAATGAAATACATAGGAAGACATGCTCCTGATCTACACATAAATATAGAACAAAAAGGTGACAGTTTTAACCACTTAGGAATTAAATATAATATTTACACAAAAAGTAAATGGTTCTGTGAATGTGAAACCAGAAATACTTTGTTGTGCTTTCCATTTGGTGTTTGGTGACAATACCACGAATAACTTAAGTTGATATGTTGCTCAATAATCTACTTGTAAATTTTACGGTAGTTTGACATTTGCTTGAGAAAAAAAAAAAGTCTGCTCAAATTGTGGGTCCCATGGACGTCATTAGTTCCACATTGCTAGTGTAGGAGGCACTTAGTGTCAGTTGATGCACAGTGAAAGAAAGGAGCATCAATAACTTAGCATCATTTCAGCCATTTCTTTTATTCACAGTAGTTGGATATCCCCTACCCAGTTGTTAAGCTATGTAAGATCTTAAAAAAAGCAAAAACAAAAAATTTACACAGAACTTTCCTACTATAACCCATACTGCTCTCCAGCCCATTAAAAGAATAAGAGGGAGTAGTAATTGAGTGGGTCTTTGCAAAAACAGACTATCAATTAAAAGGAAAGGGGATTAGTTACATGCTGCAGAGTTCAGCTAACTTTAAGGAAATCTGTATAATGATATATAAAGCTTATAATTTTATGACATTTATTTGAGAACCTGCCATTTTGTTTTGCTATAGACTAATTCCACAGAAATGAGATAAATAAGGATGTATGATTACTCATACTCTTAAAGTGCCTTGTTCAATATTAATAGAATGCTCACAAATTGCAAATAAGGTAATTTAATGCTAAAGATTGTTGTAAATGCAAAACACAATAAAAAATGCATCAAAGTTTTGATTTTCTATGTGCAAATTCTATGAAGTAAATGGAATTTACTTCATTTGTTTTTTGTTTTACATCAGTCATAGTTGATTCACAGTGATACCAAATATAAACCTTTCTAAACAGTTACTTTTTATGCCAACCAACTTGCTGCTGTTTTTTAAACACACAAGCCATATGTGGGCAATGTTTGAGAGGTAGAATCAAGTCTGAAAAATTCAATGCCATAGCCAGGGTTTGCACCACAAATCTTCCGCTTCATGTGCGGGAAAAAAACAATTACCATCTAAAGGTTATTTAAACCGAGACATAAAGTACTTACGATTGTAAGTTGCTCTTGGGGTACTTATCTCAGATGGGAGATTTCCTAGCGGTCTCCTGGGAAAATATGAGTCTGTTGGGGAATTTTGTCATACTGCCAAGTTGCCATGGTAGCTCAGTGGTTAAGAGCAGCCCTGCATGAAGCGAAAGATCTGTTGTTCAAATCTCGGCTATGGCATTGAATTTTTCAGTTCTGGTTCTACCTCTCAAATTTCTAAACAAGTTATCTATATTCTGTTCATCTAGAGATTAGAGGAGACGTAAACAAAGCCACGTGCGTTTTGACCACAGCGTGCCCTCTTGACGCTTTCGCCGTCTAAATAGTCCCTTGAAGAAATACTGTTACTGAGGTCTGAAATGTCATTTAATGTTTGCTAAAGCATGAACTAAGCATAGTTAAAGTGTAAGAATACGCAGTTAAGTGAATCTGTAACCAGCCTAATTCATTATGCGCATGCATTATTCAATATGAAAGTAACATGGCGGAACAAGTGAGTGTTGTGAAACATAAGCGCGGCAAACCATTGCCAGGTGGTGAAAAGACAACAATATTGAACATGTTTAACAAGTTCTGCGAGAAATATCCCGAACTTGCTATCGAAGACGTGATGAAATTAACATCCGAGTTTACCGGTGTGTCAGTTGCAAGTATTTACAGCACACGCAAAGAAAAATCGTCAGTTGGTGAAGATCCCAGGCAAAAGCTTCCACGTACCAGATAAATGGTGGATGTAGTTTGTGACAAATTTGTGAGATCTGCAATCCGTCGAAAAGTTCACCAGTTCTTTGTTAACAATGAACCCCTACCTTAAACAAAGTACTGTTGGCAGTTAACTCTGATCCCGATCTTCCAGATTTAAAACGAACTTCCCTCCACAAGCTGTTTCTGGAGATTGGTTTCGAGATTGTGAGCAGGAAATGAAAAAGTGTTATTGTGGACAGAGAAGACATAAGTAGTAGTTAATTTCCATGTGCTATATGTTATTTAGATCAAGTAAACATATCCTTTAATAGTGTAAAATGCATATTATACCTATGCGTAGCATAGGTAATCGTGTTGCGTCATTGTGAATGCACGTGGCCGCGGAGTGATACAAACCGGTGCTTTGTTTATATCTCCTCTAATCTCTTGATGAACAGAGTATAGCTTCTTTTATATGTACTGCATATCAGTGTTGGTCTGTTGCGCTGAACATGGATAAAGTATCATAGATGATAAAACAAATTAGGAACTAATATTTCCTTCCAGGTCCTGTGTTAGCATCACATTAGTAACAAAAAGGGTATTTTGAATGGTTTTTGCTAAAGTCAGTGGATTCCTAGTAATGTTAGTGTAATAGACTGACATTTCATACTCTTGCTACTGCATATTACTCTCAGTTGATAAAGAGCAGAGTTATTATGTAAAATGACTGTACTACTGTTTTATTCATGTGTATGCTAGAATCTAGAGACTATTAGCGATTTGATTGGTTGACATTTACAAATGTCTACTTTTCTTTGTTCTGATAAAATGATGGTTAGCCCATTTTTGCAAGCACCCATCTGATTGCAAAATAAAATCTGTAGCTTATTATTTGTTCAGCAATTCAAGTAAAAATGGGTATAATATCCACTTGAAAAATGTTGCTGTATTAAATGTTTCTGAGTGTTAAAGATGAACATAAATTACATTTAAAAGATGCTAAAAGCTGTGTATGTTTAAGCCGATATAATAACATGAGGTAGACTCGTGTAACAAGAATGTCCTTAAAAGCTCTTTCCTCATAAACATCCTGTTATTTATGCTTTTCTCTTTACTTTCTCTTGTGCTTAATTAGGGTAGGTAGATATATATATTGTATACCACCTAGAAATTTGATATTGAGATTTCACTGCAAATACATGTTTTGAGATCCCCTACAGAAAGAATGGAGAATGTAAAATATGCTGTTATTGTTAAATAACCTTACATTTTAAGTTTGAGCTATTTGTGAGATAATTGGTGGTGTTTGAATTTTCAAATATTTTAAGTAATACACTTCTGAAATATATCCATTCATCGGTTTCTGGTAAGATCATGCACAGGCTGTGAAATATCAAATCCAGATTTTTAAAAAACATTTAGCTTACCATACCATACTGTATGCTCCTTTACCGTTACAAAGTACTGATGTTTTGGCCAGTGTTTGTGATGTTCAATAGGAAGTCAAGAGAAAAAATTCATTTTCAAGGAATTTATAAAATAGCTTATGAAAATTAACAGTGTCAGCAATATGCTCATAAGCACGTTGGTCTGGGGTCTACTTTTGCCTCCATCTTAGGCGATGACTGGTAGTCTGTAGCCAAGGCTCTGCAGTTCGTCGCTAAAATTGGCTTCAATAAGCAGGTTTGACTTGTCTTTAGTTTTAGATGGTTTTTAACTTTTTAAGCTTTGTTTTATGATCTTTTAACCTTTTCTTCTTTCACGTTTTTCTGTTTTAATGTTTTAGTCTTTCAACCTTCTTTTTTAGCTTTCTTGATTTTAATGCTGTGAGTTTATTTTTTAGATTTTAAGGTTTGACTTAGGGCCCAAATGACTTTGCTGTCAGTGGGCCGTTAAATCTCTCACTCACTCACTCACTCACTCACTCACTCACTCACTCACTCACTCACTCACTCACTCACTCACTCACTCACTCACTCACTCACTCACTCACTCACTCACTCACTCACTCACCCACGCACGCACCCACCCACCCACCCACCCACCCACCCACCCACCCACCCACCCACCCACCCACCCACCCACTCACTCACTCACTCACTCACTCACTCACTCACTCACTCACCCACCCACCCACCCACCCACCCACCCACCCACCCCCCCTTATGAAAATAGATAATAGGTTGAGGAAACCATTTGATTTTAATACATTAGTTCTTGCTTCCATTACCTCATCCCTCTTTATAAAGATTCTAACAATGCTCTTACTTTCTTTCATATTTAAGGTAAGAATATATACCTGTTAATAAAATATATTTTCAGTAAATAATAACAGAAAATGTTAATTTAATTGATTGCTGAGTAGTTGTAACATTAACACTGCTTAAGTGAGTGAAGTTAGGGTTGGCGTGAAATTACCTTGTGAGTGACACTGCTTCTCTGAGTCATTCAGTGGAGGGGTGGCACCTTGCTGACCAGTTACTTTGGGAAGAAAAACTTAAGGTCAGTATTGATTATTTACATAGATGACAAGCCCTCCTGCTGTTGCCCGACAAGAGCTTGTGTTGATCACAAGGTAATTTCTCATCGACTTTAATGTTACAACTGACTGCAATCAATTAAATTATTATTTCACTTCATTGTCTCAAACTTCTAAGTTCCAATATTAAATAGGAAACATGTTTTATCTAATCTTTTTAATTCTTTTCAGATCCATTTTAGACAAAGAAGCAATGTCTAAAATAGCTGTTGATGTGACAGGAAATCTACATGCAACTGCAACAGGCATTCATCCACCACTTAGTTTACCAAAGGCAGTCACCGCTGTAGCAGTGTCATGGGAAGTGTTCCCATATGCTCTTTTGGTAATTGCGTGTATCATATTCATATTGGGAATTGTTGGCATAATCTATATATGCATATCATGGTCAAGGTAAGTAATCTGTGGTAACCTGTGCATATAAGGATATTTAAAAAATAGTACACATTGCACATTGACCTCAGGTTTCATAAACTGCCATTTAATTATGAAATTCTCTCAGTTCTGATGAGCATTTCTTCTAGTGTGTTTTGACATTTATGTAGTAATACATTTCCCAGATTTTGCTATTTGTTTGCACCTAAGTGAAGACAGTAATACTAAGATTTGTGTAGCAATTTTTGTTGGACTGTTTTCTTTGACTAGAAATTAACAATGTTGTCAATATTGGTAGTTGCACTTGGATCTACATAGGTGACAAGGCCATTAACCATGTCCTGGGGTCTTGGTTCTTGTTACTTGTATAGGGAGAGCTATTTATCATTATGTTACCAGATATACAGCATGTGTAGTTGGAAAGAAAGCAATTCTGAAATGTAGGGAAGTTTAATCAGACTTGAAAAATTCCCTAGTACGATTCCTATCTTAATGGAAGTGATGTGAGAAATGTATTTTTCCTAGATTTTTGAAGCTGTAAATCAGAACTCTTGTTTACATACTTAGTACACTGGCAGAGTTATATTTTTATAACACATTAGTTTCCAAGTTATTTAAGTTTTTTGTTACTTTTTTCCCAAGTGAGTAAAATATAAAAAGATTCAGATGCATATTTAGAAAGGTTTCACCCATTGTTCTCCAAATACATAAATTGCACAAAGAGTAAGTTATATTCTCTCTCTGTATTTCCTACATAGCACTTTAATGATAAATTCTATACTTTATTTTTCTTGCCAGTATATAGACTGCTTGTTTTTACTCGTACAAAAATGTCCTAAGATGAAACTGCGGGGAAACTACTTTAAGTTTGAGAGGTCATCTATAGTAAGTAAATGGAAACTGAAACATGGTTATAACTGGGGCAACCTGCAGTGATGATGGTGTTTTAATTCATAAATATCATCCAAGTAGGGATTTGAAGTTACAGTGAATTAAAAACCAATATAAGCAACCCTAATCATAATAGGCTAAGAAACAATGTTATACGTTAAAATTAAATCATGCTAATGCTGCTAACTTGTATAATATTTCATATGTATTTAAATGTTTTCAGATATAAAGCCTATAAGGAAAGAATGCAGAGAATGTATGTTGTTCCACATTATGATCCTGTCTTTGTTGAACCTAATCTCAAGGAGTATGAAACACAGGTAAGTGACATTAAAATGCCTATTAATGCATAGGATCCATGTATAAGTAAATCATTGTTAAATTATATTAATCTTTTGGTGGTAGTTGGGTGCAGTAATATAAATTTAATGACAAAAATTAAAAACTGCACCTCATTCCATAGCATGACCAAATTTTCACTTCCAGAGGAAATAACATTAAGGGCTTTTTCCATTAATATTATGTTGTAACAAATGAGAACATTAGTTACTGCTAATTACTCTGTCTTTCAAGCAGTTAGCTTAGTGCTAATATTACATTAAGTCGCTGTTGCACAAACTCAGAACAACACATCTTACCCATCAAATCGAATCACAACTTAACTGCCACTACAGGGTCACAACTCGCACTGAACTGTTTCAGCGTGGTTCACTGTTGTTGTCCACTGAACGCTTCATAAACTTTTAACTGTCCTACTGGGTGCTCAGCTGCCCCTTGTGTAGTTCCCGCACACAATGAGAAAGGTTCTGGTAAAAGAAGTTTCTAAAAAGCAAATATTTTTGAGCAGCATGAAATGAAGGTTCTGGAGCCCAGAAATGACACAGTAGTGATTGCTTTTGTACAACCTATTGTCCTGTCAAGGTAATGGGTCATTAATACAGGTAGGCACTTTGGTTCATAATTAGCTGCTGCCTAAGTGACAATATTCATTCCCCACTACAACTTCTCTGTTTCACCAATGTCAGTCATCATCAACCTCTCATAAAGACATGCTGGCTACTCTTGGAGCAGTCGCTGTGTAGGACTATGGGAAAGGAAAGGGGATGATAGCTGAAACTTGCTCTGTGGCACATTACCAGTACAGTCATTAAAGTGTTTTCCATATAACTTTTACTCTTATGGCCTATTGATCATGCACAATTTCATGTGTTTTATTTTGAAATATACAAGGGTCACAATGAAAGTTTTGAGTTGTGAGAAAATGAAAGTTGATGCACTCAAATTGAATGCAGGATGGGTTAGCCCCTTCCTTTGTGAGTAAACTGTTATCAGATAGTGACTCTCCTATTCCAGGAATTCCAACAGTGCAAGGATGAACAACCCATGGTGTGCAAGTAGTCAGTTCCTGTAATGGAGCTTAGAAGAGAGCATTTTCACTCAACGACTTTCTACAATCTTAAATCAGTTAAACTAGTGCCAAAATCTTGAACATTTACAACAGGCTTTTAGGGACATTGGTCCTTTGAAAGATGAGGTGAGGGGGGAAGTGCACGACCGGCAATGACAGTGACCGAGGAAAACATTGCAGTGTTGAGAAAAATGCTTCATTAAAATAATCACACAACCTTTAAAAAAATTGATGCGCCATTGAAGATTGGATCGCCAATGGTTTTAAAATTTCTCCATGAATTCTTTCATGTGAGAAAGGTCACATCCCAATGAGTGCCTCACAGAACAAAATGCACCCATGTTGAATAGTGTGAGAAAATGCTGACAAGATCCGAAGGAACGGACTTCAGACAGGTTTCTGACATCGCCACAGATGATGAAACCTGGATTTATTAGTTTGATCTGGAGACCAAGCAGCAATCAGTGGTGTGGATCTTTTGTGATGACAATCCATTGACAAAAGTGAAATGTTGCCAAAGTGTCCAAAAGAAAATAGTGGCCTCATTTCTCTTAGAGGGTGATCTTATGACAACCATTTCTCTGGAGGAGCAAAGCACAGTTACCGCTAATTGGCACACCACAGTTTGCTTGCCTAAAGTTTTTGCCAAGCTTCAAGAATGGCAGCCATGCATGTGACTGCAAGGGATCCTTTTCCATCACAACAATGCATCTGCACCAATGGCCAACATCACAGTTCAGCTCCTGGAGTCTACAGAACTTATTGTTCATTCACCATACAGTCCCGACCTGGCCCCATGTGACTTTCCTCTGTTCCCTATGATAAAAGATTGCATGCCTAGAAAATGCATGCTCTTCCAAGCTCCTGGCTAGTTGCGCATCGTGGATTGTTCATCCTTGTACCACTTACTCATAATGGATGGGTCTATCCTGTCCTGCATTCAATTTGAGTGGGTCAGTTTTCATTTTCTCAGATCTCAAAACTTTCATAGTGACCCATGTATTAGTTTACCCAAGAACAGGAATCGTCTACTCATTGCTTTGTGATATACAGCCAAGGAGCTGGCTTGCACAGACCTGTCCATGAAACAGCAGAAGGGAACAACATTGGCATTGTGCTGGACATAAAATCAACAGTATTACAATACCTTCAATATAGTTATTTATTTTAATGGAATAAATGAAAGAAATTATTAATAAATTTGACAATACAGTGATGACGGGGCCGTGGCCGAATGGTTAAACCATTCACCTACCACCTAGGTAGCCTGGGTTCAATCCCAGGGACCCACATGTGGTATTCGTGGTGGACGAAGTGGTGTCTGGGCAGTTTTCTCCAGGTTCTCCTGTTTCCCCTGCCACTCATTCCACCAATTGCTCCATCACCTTTCCATTCATCAATTTTGTCGGCGTTTCATATTATTCTCTTCCTCACTATCGTACCTGATTATTGGCTGACCACCCGCTTCCAGGTCCTCACTCTGTCCGATTTGGGTGTTCCCCAACAGGCATCTGACCCCAGGCACTGGCTTATAAGTCCTAGGGAGTGTAAGTCCTACATAAGGGGAGGGTAATCAGGTAAAGAAACATATGAGTGTTAATACTCATAGCACTGTATTTTCATTTTTATTAAACAGATTTAAACAAAATAGCAAACTTTTTCCAAATAGTTGTGAACAAGTGGTTTCTGACATCATTAATCAAACTGTGAAAAAAGGAGTATTTAGGTTATGATGTTTTTAATAACAATAAATTATTAATAAATGTGTAACACATATAACACAAATAACACAAAAAGATTCTATGACACTTCTTCAAAAAATAACACCAAAATATATGTATTATTATTTCTTTTTAGACAAAATAGACACAACTTTAAAATTATGTAATAAATAACTTTAACTTGAATTCTTCTTGGTTTCAGTTCATCTTTTATGATTTTTCCTATTTGTGCTCTGTGTAGTGTAAGTTACCCCAAATCTGAGGTACCCTCAACCTCTATTTCCTCGGATTAGTGAGATGCTGTACCTTTTATTTGTCATACCTATCGCTCAATTCACCACAGTGAGAGAATGGTACCCACCTACCTGCTCAGTATCACAGCATGGCCATGAATATCATGCTCAGAACTGAACAATAAAAACAACAAAGATTGTTGCAATTTGATAAATGTTATGGTTTGCAGCTAAGTTTTGAATGAATTAGCAAACACAGATGAAGATGCTACAGAGCAATTGTGATTGTCAATAAAATATTAAAGCTTATTAGTATTAATAAATACTAATGTAAATATAAAATCTACATAATGGTTTAGCAGATAGTGTTATTTGCCTTAGATGATGAAACACTTTTACCATATAAATTTATAAGAGTGATGTGTAACTTGCCTGACCTTGCAGGTCTTGCAGATGAGCGTTCCTCTGGATGATAGTGATAGCTATAATGATCTACAGCTAGACTTCAGCAGCAAAAATCATGCATTTAACTTGGATAATGTGAGCTATATCACCAAAGAAAATGGAGACAGCATAGGTAAATACAAAATGCTTTTATTTGTGTTAGTTAACTTAGTGTGCAAGAAAGCTTAATAAAACAGTGTTACAATATTTATGTTACATTTTCTATGTTTTTGCCAGAAGGTATAAAGTATTTCACTGTTGCATCTGAAAAGTCAAGGATTACTGTTAATACCAGTTTGTTTCAGAATACAATAGAAATGAAAACCATAATACAAGGTAACCATGACTAAATGTGAGATGTTTGAGGAGTCATAAGTAAACAACGGAGAGGACAAATAAATTGAAATTTAGAGATCAGTGCTTCACGGGTGATCAGCCGTGTTAAATTTAACAAGGTCGAGCTTTCGGCCATTATACTCTCCATGGCCATCTTCAGGACTAAAATGATGGAAAATTCTCCTCAGTTTTAGATATATACTATGGTTAGGTTGTGTTGTCCCAGCCAATGCGCGGGTGGTGGTTTCTGATTGGGCCTGCTGTAGGCTCGGCTGCAGTGTTTTCCCGCGGGTACGCACTTTGTGCAGTGTTTCTGATGGCTATAGTCCACGCGGAACTTAGTTTGAGTCCGCCCTCTCTGTTGAAATTGTGGGGGTGTAATTTGATGTGGATGGCCTGCCTCCTTGATGAGTTAACACGGCTGATCACCCGTGAAGCACTGATCTCTAACGTTCGCCGTGAAAGCTTCAAATCTTAAATTGAAATTTGGTGTATACACATCTCAGAAAATGAGAATTCCACACTGAGAGGAAAAAAAGTATAGTTCCAAAGTTTCTTATGAGAGGATGAAATGATACTATAAAGGGGTGGTGCTGGTCTTATCACCAATGTATGTAGTTATCATGATGTCTTTGGATACAGACATTAGGATACACTTGTGTAAGTGAAGCTGTACTTCTGTGATCATGCTTTGTTCATCAAGCTTTATTACCAAAATTATAGCACTGCTTCTATTGTACCTGGTTATTCCAAACAGTGAGGAATCTATAGAGAGATCCCATGGCCATTACTAATTTGCAAAAGATATTCTCGCGCTTTGAACATGTGCAAGTGCAACAAGGACAAGATTACAAATCTATATGCAATGAAGGTTTGGAAACTGTTGTAATTGCTGTAGTGAAGACTGATGTGGAGTAGGGATCCAGCAATGCATGAGCAATGTCCTTTTCATTGGATATGTCCTTTTTAACCACTTGGAAATCTTTGCACCAAGTACTGAAATTTTTCCCCTACAAGGTTAGCCACCCCCCAATAACTGCATGCTCAAGATGCAGACACATGCTTGGAGTTTTCACTGCTTTTCCAAGCTCAGATGGAGGTGGAGGAGGCATGACCTTGGGACATCCTTTTGAGTGACAAAGCCCATTTTTGAAGTGAAATTTCTTATGGGAGGGCTTTGAAATTCTGATCCGCAACCTTTTTGTGTGACAAAAAGTGGTGGGGGTAAACACTGTCAGGTAGAGTGAGAGCAGTGTCTCGCTTGCCTTTAGGTATCGGAGAAGAGTGAGACATATACTTTCTCGCTTTCTTTCATTCTCATTGTCTGTGGTTGCATGTAATGCATTCAGGCAGTGTGGCAATTGCTGAGCACAGCTGTTGGTTATCAACAGAGTATCTGTTGAAACATGTTTGTATAACCAACACATTTGAATTATTGTTTAGTGTTCTCGTTGTTTATAATCTGTTTTCTTCATTAAAATATGCAATTTTGTTGTGAATATGCCGAGGTCAGGTGCAGAAAGAACAAGAGCATGGCATGAGAGAAAATGTTATTCAAAAGTGATTGATGAATAATTAAAATGTTTCCCCATAATACAAAAGTTGCACTTCTATCGTGTATCGTTACGACACACCCTTTCTTTTTTTCCTGAACAACACGTGTCAACACACACAATTGTCATGTTTGCGCTTCAGCAGATCCACATGCAGTTGAAGAGATCCCTTTGCATTCATCAAAAGCGACAGTGCGGTGTGGCTTTACTGCTTCATTTATAACTGGGCCATAGTTTTTTGAAGAATGCACACCAGCTGTAATAATGACCTGTATTGTCAATGCACAGAGATACCTGTGAATGCTGCCCAATTTTTTTATTCCAGAGCTCCAGCAATGTGAATGTCTCCACACTACCATGTTTATGTAGGATGGAAGACAGTGAATTGGGGGCTGCAGTGAGTCTTCCAACATTTCATGAATTATTGCATCAATAATGCATTCCCTACAAAATGGTCTGTCCGTTCATCAGATCTTGCCCCATGTGAATTTTGGTTGTGGGGTTATTTAAATAACAAGATGTACTATGGACATATGGATAGTTCACAAACATTAAAACAGCACATAACACTTCACACAAGTCAGATGTGTTATGTGCCATGTTCTTTAGTGGACAGAGCAATACAGAGACAACAGTTTGTGGAACATGCTCAAGGGCAGCATATTGAGCCACATTTGTAATTGCCATTTGTACTAATTGTGTTGGATTAGTCATCTGTAACATTTTGCTTCCTTTCAACTCCCCATAGTGTGCCGTTACATCCTTTGTTTGTGATTTTTGGAATAATTTTTTTTATTTTCCTCTTGGAATGAAATTCCCATTGTATGAAATGTACATACACCAAATTTCAATTTATTTGACCTTATTGTTTATTTATAACCCTTCAAATACATCACCTTTAATTATGACCACAATGTACATATTCCATAAAGTTTGTTAAAAAAGAATAAAATTTAAAATGAATGCCAATCTGGATGTACTAGAGCTTAGGAATTCATGGAAAATTTTATTCAGAGGCTTTACTGTATTCATACTCATTTAATCTGAAGCTCATGTTCAATGTTTTATTTACCTAAAATAATAAATAAGAAAATTTCACATTGAAGTAGATATATGTTCAGAAGAAAGCTTGTCCATCACACCATACAAGATGTGCATGTAGAATGGAACAATGGAATGACAATGAACTGGTCCAAATTGATAAAATAGGAGACAACACATCATCTTGGCTTGTGAACTGTTCAGAAAGTGTCATTCAACATTTCCAGGTCAGCAAAGTCCTGTGAGCTCAGATGCAGCAACAACAGCAAGGGCATCTAGTGTTGTTGGTGGAGTTAATTTAGCTAGAAATCACAACAGAAATGTGAACGAAAACCAGCATGATCCTCCATTGATGCCTACTTCAAATCCTATGTACCAAAGGTAACCAAAATAATTTTATAAGTAAATATGTTTATGTTAAAGCATAAATATAAAGTATATACAGGGTGGAAGGGAAGTCATTACATTTCTTCTAATATGTGCTTCCTAGAAGCATTACAAACAAAAAAGTTGAATGGCATTTTGTTCTTTGATCAGCCGATTTCGAAAAAATAAATAGTTTTTTTTTATCCAAGTTGGATGCGTAATTCCACAAGAATGTGCAAAGATAACAGTTTATCTGGAGATGTGTAGAGTAACTTATTTCTGATATAGTTTCAGTAGTAATTATGGGACATCACATAGGGTTTCAAAATAATTAATCACTTAAAAGACGTGAAGGGATGCTCCGAGCTGCTACTTCAGAGATGACATAACTCGACAATGTTGCATTGAGGTTGGTCAGGGTTTATCTGGTTTGTGGATGTAAACAGGTTGTTTTCGATAGAACTAAAATATCTCAATAGGAAATGGTCGGGGACAAAAACGTAAGATACAAAATGTGTTCCAAATACCAAGATCTACCACTGGTTTAAATTAATTTAATGACTTCCCTTCCACCTGGTATAGTAAAGATGGGATGATACTATTTCTTGATACTTGATACTGATGCTGATTTTTAAGCACTGATACTTGATCTCATTTTATCAAAAGCTCTAAAGGTTCACCAAGTTATGTTCTTATTAGTGGTTTTCTGTTTCAAACATATGAAACCAATTTTGATTTTGCAGATGTTGTGGCATGTTCTAACAGTGATAGAAAACTCATACATTGCTTTTTCAACAGAGGTTCCTTATAGTTCATTCAGTGTATGAATGTAACCCACTTCTTTAAACTTGTTATATTGTGTGACTTACCACCTAGCAAAAATGTTTTTCTGCATATTTTATATACTGCCTGTTATTATTAGTGCTGTCTACTTCAAAATAGTCCCACACTTCATTCATGTTTTATTCAACATCGCTGCTGTATATTGACAAAACAAAATATTTATGCAAATTAGTAATTTGATGTACCTGTAAGGTGCAGTCACGACATCTGTTTCATTGGCAAAATGTAAACTAACAGATGGAAGAAAATAACAAATATTCCCATATGTTCTGATTTGGTTCTGTTAGATTCACTGATTTTGATCACTAGAATAGGTAAATGTAATGGAGTGCGGTCACCAAGCCAGGTTATTGGAAAAATATGATTAAGTGCATCAGCTAAGTCAGCTTCATTCACAACATGGTTAATGCTGCTTATTATATGTGTACCGCTGCTCCTTTCCCCATTGTCACTGCTTTCATTTAGACACAAGGGTCTATGGAATGATGCATTTATTCAATCACAGGAAATGCAGTAAAGATCTATCAAGAACTGTAGTCCAGTAACTCTTTGGGGACATGTGTGAGGCAATAACATGAAGTCTCGACTCCTTTTATTCTTTATCTACCATAAAGTTAAGTGTAACAACTTTCAATAATGCAAAACTTAAAAATTCAGAAGAATTGAGAAGGTATGAAAGGTTTATCTCAAAGTATTAGACATACTTCAATACCACTAAAGCATTCAGAGTGTCAAGGTATCGATGGTATCAAAGTCCCATCCCCAATATAAAGCATTTGAATTAAGAACTTCCTTTTTATTTCAGAAATGTAAAGAAATATTTTATGAGCTATTGACCATGTGTTTAGCTTAAGTCTACCTTTGAATCCTGGCTAGAATGCTCAAGGTTCTATGTCGTCAGTTTTATGAACTTGTGATATGTATTCTCCTCCTTGAGGCATTGAAGTTCATTAGTCTGTCTTTCAACTATTTTGATGTAAATTTTCTCCCACATAATTCTGTTGTGTTGTTAGTTTTAATGACCCTCCTCTTCTTTATAGCCATACATGGAACTTACTAAAGGCATAAATTAATAAAGGATATAGTAGTAATAATGCCTTACTTTATTTATGTAGTGAATATAGGAACATGCTTTTTGCACCATGGTGTCCTTCAGCATTTTTCTAACTATTCTCATGAAGTACTGCATGAAAGAATGTTGGCTTGGATCTGTTTGGCGATGACAAGATGAATTTACTAAGACTGTCCAGTATTTTTAATTACATAAAGCAATTCTTATGTTAGTTGTCTTGGTATATTTATTTATTTAACAATTTTGTTTTCTTGCTATTGTTGGCTTTCTCATTCAAAAGTGTGGTTGAAAATACAAGCAAACTAACATCAAATGAGAATTCAGTTCATGTAATAGTTTTGATAAATGCACAATATTTTCCCCTTTGGCTTCTATTTACTTTAATGGATTTTAATTAGTTATTGATGCTGGACATTTTCTGCAGTGTCAAAGAATGTGGAAATCCTTGAAAGTCTGTTGGAAACAATATGTTGTAGGTATTTGAAATTTACTTACTCTTCTGAAAGGGACATGTGGTTACTTGCTTGCAACATTTTGACTAAATTGCTGAAACCAGTATATCTTACAGGCTAAATTACTTGGTCATATTCTTTTTTATATCTAGATTTGTTCAAAATAATATGTAAGAATATATACATAGCTAACTTAAGTTTCCCCTCCAGTAATTATTAGCATTTTTCCAGTTATTTTCCATCTCTAGCTCCTGCATAATTGATCTTATGTACAGTCTTATGAGACTTGAATTAAGGACAGTGCTCTTATTCTGTAGAACTCCAGCAGATGGTCAAATAGTCATAGCAATGCTTGTATAACTGGGTTTCAACTTTGTTGAAGCAATAGAGAGCAATATCATCAGCGTGAAAAATATTGGAGAGCAAGAGAATTAATGACTTCATTGTCAGAAATCCAGCATTAGCTAACAACAACAAAAACAACTTTGTTGAAGCATGTGACCATTTCAAGAAGTGGTTGCTAGCTGTCATTCATATAGGACCATGGCTTCTGGATATTTCTCCCTTCAGAAAGCACCAGAACAAATGATTTCAGCCACTTTCTGTCCCAGAATGTTTGCATAGCTTTAAAGCGTTTCCTTTTCTAAAGATAATAGCCATTGCAACTTTGGAACCAACTAAGCAGCTGTTTCCTCTTTTCACTGCTACATATTTTGCTCAGACAATAAACAGATGGTGCTGATTCTACCAACCTTGTGTATACTATAGCTTTAGTACTTGTGCAGTTTTAGAGCGCACACTTTTATTACTTATGTCCTTCACATTTGTTGATAAGCATGGTTCTGCTGAATGTAGCTGCTCTTGGCTGATATGCACACAATGCAGGAAGCTGTGGAATCCTCCACTATGGGCAACGTAAACAGTACTGTATGTTGTGTTGTTACTGTTATCTGTAATTTTAAATTTCAAGGAAAACAAGATGGGTTGGTTCTTAGTTTCTTCTATTAAGTGCTTTAATAAAGCTAACTATTTTTATTTCTGCAAACTGTTAAAAAGTTTGCTATTGCTTTCATTGAGTGTTTGGATAAACACATAAGCATTTTGGTTTAGTATTTGACAGTTCAAAACTGCTGTACCTATTTGGTTTCTACTTCTATGTGTGCATGAGTAAATATATTAAGTTAAAGCAAGTTTTGAAATAATTTCTTTCATCAAGCATTGTGTATCACTGCAAGTACATGAAAGAACTGTTTTAGTAATTACATAGCACTTGCAAAATGTAATATCGTTTTTATACTACACATACTTTTGGTCAGCTATAGAAAGCTCATGCACATTCTTCTGTGGGGCAGCAAACATCTTAGCCCCAAATGTTAAATGTTACCAAATGTCTGCCTTTTCTATGTATAAATCCATGAAAGATGATAGGAATTGCTCATAAGTTTTTCATTTTCCTCATCAAGAACTCTCTGTGGTTTAAAGAGTGACATATATAGGTACCTCTTATGCTGGTGTATCACTCATTAGTATTGAAAGAGTAAAATTAATTGTAACTGCTGTCTTGGATTGATACAATATCTTTTCATGATTTTTAGTGATACTATCTATTCTATGTATGCCAACTTTGAGTCTGATTTTAATCGGATTAAAAAGTATAAAATAAACGGAATTTATGTTTTGCTTTAAAGTTAATCTGTGTACATGTATGCTTAAATATATTGCTTAGGTATACTGCTGATTACTTTGAAACCAAGTTGCTTCAAATCATTAATCTCACCTTCCTTTATTTTTTTTAAATTATTTTTTAATACAGGTCTTCAGAAGAAGACATTGGACACATGAATGCCAGTGCCACCAATGAGAATGTAACCTTTAGAGAGAAGAAGGATTATTCTCACCTTGGCTTTACCTATCTTGGTGACCGATCACCAGTGGAAACAACTACCGAACTTTAGAATAAAAGAATGAATGAATGAAATGAACCTAAGTGAATTTTAAGGAGTAACAAAACAAAACATCCCAATCCGCACATGTTTCATGTGTTTGGGTATCTGAAAATCAGCTCAGTGTTTTGAAATGGACCCTGCAGTTTGACGGCTTCTGCCTTTCATTCTTGGGAGTTTCAAAGAGCACACACCTGTAAAATGCATAATTAATACTGATCATTTCAATGATCATTCTTAATCAAATTGAAACCAATTAATTATAGACCTTATGCCACTTCAGATTTAAAATAAGTTAATTGGTACTATTTTCTACAAATCTGAACTACAATTGGTATGGCTTTTTAGTTTGTAAATGACAAGGCTGAAGTGATTCAATGGTTTACAACAAAATAGCAGAATAATCTGCCATCTAAGACATAAACATTAGCAGCAGCAATGAAGAAATGAAGACAGCAATTATCAGATGTGAAGTGACAAATGAAATCAGCATCCTTTTGATTAAGTCGGAATTAATAGGATGCTTTTAAATTACATATCATAAACAAGCAATTTTATGCATATAATCAATCACCTTCATACAAGTTAGTGTTGAATACTCTAATGTTCAGGTGCATAGGTACAGATATATGCAGATCAATGTGTATGTATATGTTAAGTGGTAGTGCTAAGTATAGATAATTTAACTCTTACTTCCAACCAAGAGTTCTGACTTGAATCACAGTGGACACAAGTGGGGATTTGTGGTGCATGTGTTCTCCAGTTGTTCAGCTTATATTTGTCATTAGTTTTACCCTATTGAATAGTTTTATAATGCATATTATAGACTGACACTTGCAAAATTACTTATTTTCTGAAGCACCTTCAATTAAAAGAGTGCTTTATCTTTTTATCTAAAGAAACATTTTATCAGCAAAATAAAGCTAGTGATGGTCAGTTCTTTTGTCATTCTTAACCAACTTATGACCTACTTTAAAATCCATATAACTGAACCTTGCCATATCATCAAGGTTTAGTATGTGTGTGTCAAAATATTTGTCAACATCTGCAGAAAGAATGTTTATATGCATACTGTGAAAATGACAAATCCAATTACTTTTTATGTGTCTTTGTTTTCCTTAAAATTGAATTAAAAATTCACAACATGTGACCTTGCATCTCACAGCTCTTCTGTTCTATCGTAACCTTGACACAAAACACTGCTCAACTGTCCACAGTTTGCTCTGACAATTCTACCCATTCATTTACTCACTAAAAAGTGACTACTCTGTCCATGTCAACTTGCTTATATAGCCGAGAATTATGTACCAGCAATTTTTCTGGAAATTAACGTTCTGTGAAGCTTCTCAAACTGGTTTTTGTTCTTAGCCATCACTGTCGCACGTTGCCTAACAATGTAGTGATGTGAGGTGGCTGACCTTGAACCTCCTTTGATGTGCAGCCAGTGCCATAATACTCAGATTTCTAGAATAAAATTTCCCTATTTTCATGGGCACTTTGGCCCATTTAAGATTAAAATGATCAAAAGGGTTCTGTATTTTAAACATAAAACAATGAAACATAATGTATGTCTTGGTTGCATCCAGTGACCTCTTCCTGCAAAACTAACATGGACACATGAATGGAATGTTTGTGGTTTAAATACCATCAGGACTGTCCTCTGTGACAGATCTTTCCCAAGTTTTTCCTCCGTCCTCGTAATTGGCAAATACTGAGGATTTTTTTTTTTTTTATTAACATCCTCCAACATTGTGTCATATCAGACAAAAATATCAAAACTTAGGCTTGGAATGTTTCTTTCCCAAATTTCCTTTCCCATATATTTCATTTTAGCATCATTAGTGTCGAGCATCTGTGATACATTATGCAGTAAAAACAGCTGTTAAACACTATTGAAAATGTAGTGTGCTGTACTTGAATGGGGTGGAAACCTGTATGTTCCATTTTCACATTGTTTATCTGAAATGACTTCCGGTATCTTTATGAACAATATTTTTCAAACCATTCACAAATGTTTCCTTAGTCCTTTACAGCTGCTGCTGGCACAGAACTGAAAATAATGAAAATCTAATATTGAGATTCTAAGTAGCCCTTGACCCAAATGCTTCTGAATCTTACAAGTGTACTTAAAAATGTAGTTAACTGGTTTTTGGCACATTTGGGTGTTTTGAGGTATACATTTTAACTACAGTGAAGTAGTAAGTGCAATAGTGCTTCTTGATGGTCATATCATTTGATAGCTCCTAAGTTGAGCTGTTTATTGGTACTACGGGTTTGCATTGTCAACATTAATGTGGTGAAAAGTGTACCTATGCTTAATATACATATAATTTCCATTGGAAGAAACGGATAATAACATAGATATACAAATGTTATTCTACTGAGAGTTATAGTCTTCTAGTCTGAATAGCTCATGTTAAAAGCTTTACTTTTAGCCACAGCTGTCTAAAAAATAATGTATTGCTGGATAACACATGCACCCAGCAATATGCACCTAAGCCCATATCTAAAGTAAACTAAAAATTAATATGTATTATTATTAATAATTGCAATACTAGCCAGTTTCTATCATGAAGAATTAGCGCATAGGATGGAATATGTCTCGTTCTCTACCATTGAATGGAGGGGAGAATAAGGCTTCAGATGCTTGCTGCCATAGCCTTCACTACAATGAGAGCAGAGAGGAATGAGATAGAGGGGTGCAGGAATAAGCATGCCAAGGCTTTGAAGTCACACATCGCTATGCCCACATGAGCGTCTCTGAAATGTGCCTTATGAACATGACTAGCTTAGATTTGGCTCTATATATTGCTATATTTTTGTGCTTATATGCTTATATTTATTTTTTTAAACTTCATTTTTCTTTCATTCCCATGTTTAGCTTCACTTAGCTTAAATTTACACAGCTTTTATTAGCATTATCTTACTAGATAGGTCAAAGATAGATACAATGTAGTATGAACACAGTATACATTATAATTTGTACTAGACTACACGGAAAGATGATAAATTGTGATCCTCAGGTATACAACTTGCGATTTGAAATGTACTTGAAGTGGAATATGAGGAAAAAAAGCTGGGGTACCCCACTAAAAGAAACAAAGAATTGTCTGGTTTTCTTACCAAAATTCACAGATTGAGAAGTATTAGAACTGCATCAATCAATCTATTCAATACATTTCTATTTTCTTTAATCTTTTCATTATGCAAATGATCAACAATTTTTTTCTGATAGTTCAATGAATGGTCTGTCCATCAAGTGTTAAAGCTTTTTAAAGCTGTAAAAGATTTTATATGCGTTGTTGATCTCTGTTTATCCAAAGCTGGGATTAAATACGCTAAATTTGCAAAACTTGTCATATTCCAGGGCGGTTTTTCGGTTGCAAACAACAAGCATAGTCAGCAATAAAATTTATTGCATGAACCAGTCCACAAGTATGTCAACCACACATACTCATCATAATCGTTTATATCAAAATGCCTTCTGTAAGGATTCTTATTTCTTTTGCTTCTGCTCACACTGTAAGTACAAAAGAGCTGGAGTAGGCCTTCCCTATTTCATAATTGCTAATTTATCCTCATATTTCAACTGTGAGAATGGTCCTTTCACTAATTGTTTTACTACACACTGTTCATCCGCTTCGAAGTATTAGCAATCGCAACTGTCTTGGTACACTGTACACTATGAAATAGATAATACTAATACAGCTATTGAGGACCATAACAATTGTACAATTAAAAACACGTTTCTTGCTTTTAACTCCACATGCTATTTCTATGTAGCCAGTCGTATTCACATGGCACATTTCGGAGACGCCCGTGTGAGTATAGTGACATGGGATTCTGAAGCCTTGGCTTGCTTATTCCTGCATTGTGCCGCCTCACCTCTCTCTTCTGGCATTATAGTAAAGGCTGTGGCAGCAAATATTGAAACCCTTCCCTCCCCTCTGTTCAGTGGTAGAGAACAAGACATATTCTATCCTATGTGCTAATTCTTCATGATGGAAACTGGCTAGTATTACAATCGTCATCATCTTTATTACTACTTATTAACTTCTAGTTTACTTTAGATATGGGCTCTGGTGACAGCTTTGATAGTCCAAAGTATATGACGCCACTGTTAGCACTACCACAATACCAAAATGAGATGAACTTGTTACATGCTATTTTGGCATCACAATATTTGTAGCAAGTAGGTATTGAAAAGGTACAGTCAGACTGAAAAGTTCAGTATTATAGCTGGTATTTGAACGACAGGTCCGCACCATTGTCCCAACCAATTGAGGTACCTAACATGTCAACATGCCAGTACAACATTAAATTCCCCAAATTATTCACATTTTTTCTAGTAAACCACAAGGCATTCTCAAAATACAATCTTATAAGTGCTCCAAGTCCCAGACTTCACTGTTAACCCCTATTAGGTCAATTAATGAGGAAAGAACAATAAATCTATGGTTCTAATCCTGGCTATGACATTCAGTTTTTTTTAGTCTGATTATATCTTTCCAACCATCTACATGCACCATGTGTGAAAATAACAATTATTCTGGGAGAGCAAAAAACTTCCAAACAGGCTGCAGAGTGTTTCGCCTGTCCACGTCCTTGGGAGTTGTTGCCATCTACCGCTATCATAGAAAAGCATGGCTGAAACTATACAACATTTTTAAAACTTCTTTTAAAGGCTTTACTTACCAACTTTATGAAAGGAGATGCTGAATCTGGCCACCATTGTTGTCAATACATTTTTGGCACCTCTTTAGGAAACTATCCATCACTTACTGTACTTCACGTTGAGATATACTGGCAATTTCCTGGTGGATATTTTGTTTTAATTCTTCCAGGGTATGTGGGTTTGTCTTATACACTTTGTTTTAAGTTACTCCAGAGGTAGAAATCACTTATTGGAGCTCAGAGAAACCTTTCTCTGCTAATTTACAAACTTTTTCATCATGAAGGGGTACTTCATAAACAACATTAGTCTGTGAGTTACAGGGCCAATTTTTTTCGAGTCAACAGTTGATGCCCATATATAGGTGAATACAATTTTGTTCCTTTTATTTAAAGAATTAACAGACAGGAAGTGTGACTTTGCCTTTTTTCAATAAGAGTGCAAGAGCTCATATGGCCAATCTCTTCGATGATAACAATTGAAAGTTTATTTCAGGACAGAATTATTAGTACAGATTTATGGGGCCCCTTGGTCCCCTGATCTAACACCTGGCAATTTCTATCTCTAGGGTAATTTAAAACATAAAGACAAACCCACACACACTGGAAGAATTAAAACAAAATATGCGCCAAGAAATTGCCAGCATTTCTCAACGTGAAGTACAGTAAGTGATGGATAGTTTCCTAAAGAGGTGCCAAAATGTATTGACAATGATGGTGGCCAGTTTCAGCATCTCCTTTTGTAAAGTTGGTAAGTAAAATCTTTAAACAATAGGGCAAAAAGTGCCAAGGATGTGGACAGGCAAAACACTGCAGCCTGTTCAGAACTTTTTGCTCTCCCATTGGTAACATATTGCTTTTTACTGCTATTGACTGTTAATTAGCAGCAATAGTTAAGCAAAGAGATGTATACTGTTATTTGATCATTCTAGAACATACTTTAGCTTAGGCAATGAGAATGAGCTAAACTCGCTGTCTGTTATGAAGTGTGAGTATCTGTGTTTCACTTTCAGAGATGTTGGAAAAGAAATGTGTAATCTAGTAGCACATGAATTTTGTAAAATTAGCAAGGTTTAGTAGTGTACAAATGTACTTAAACTAGCATTGTAAAATATTTTAGATTGCTTGTAATATGTGTGTATAGCTTTACTGTGGAATGCATTACAAGCAATGGTAACAGTTGTATATTGCATTACTTTTACGAATTCACTTCTTGTTTGTGTTGGTAAGACTATCTGTCAGATCATATTAAATCTACTTAAGCTCCAGTCATAATCATATGTTATGGCATACACTTTCAAGCTCTTGTGCAGCTATGTTATCACTACACAACTAATTGTACTGCTCCATAGTAAAGATATATGCAGTTGGAGGAAGTTAAAACTGCTAAAGAATAAAAGTGCCCACTTGTTAGACTGGTATTTAATTATTTAAGTTAAAATATTGAGTATTATTTGAAATACTGTTTTATATGATGCATGTACATAGATATATACATTTGCGCGCATCTTTGAGTATGTGTGTGTGTGCATGCGTGCATGCATGTGTGCGTGTGCACGCATGTGCTATGTATGTATACATATTTATATAAAAACTGTAAGAAAGTTTTTGTAATAAGACAAGTAGAGAGGATTAAGACAAACGTAGGGAAAAATGAATAAAAGTGCTAGTTATTAGAAACTACACTGTTCAGCTTGCTGCCATTTGTTCCATTGTATGTAGAAGTTGATGTCCTTCTAAACTTGCTCCTCCTTTAAAATAGATGAACATGTAATTTCCTTTTATATTTCTCTCCCCCCCCCCCCCCTCTAATAGTTAAAATTATATTTTCATCTGTAAGAAAGTAAGTTCATCAACAGCAAGTACAAGGTATTCATAATTTCAGTAAAAATGTAAACATTCCTCTAAAAGAGAGTTTCTCGGTGCTAACTGACTCGTGAATTATCTAGCTCAACTCAGTTCTCTTAACCAAGTTCAGGATTATCTGTGCACACAAATCAAAAATATCATGCATCAAGAACAAACTTAAGCCTAGCACAGCCTATTTTTATAGTGTACATTCAACAATGAAGCAGAGGTAGCTTCATTAATGTATGATCCTGCCAGGACTACTCTCCCTGCCTTGAGATTTTTTCCAAGTTTTCCTCAGTTGTCATAACTGGCAAATGTACCTTAAACTGGGGCCTGGAACATTTGTCTTAAATTTCCTTTCCCTATTATTTCATGTATCACCAGTGTTGCCACCTGTGGAGCCATATGAAGTAAGAGTTGGCATTAAACAAGAAAGAAAACAAAAAGAAAGAAAAAACAAAGAATAAAAATTGAATGCCAGTATGATTTATTTACTTCAAGTAAACCTATGTTATGCTTCTACTAGCTTTTTAAATTGTGTTTTGAACATTTCCCTACCCTGAGGATTCTACAGTGAGCTGGCACTGGAATGGAGGCTTATTAATAACTCAAATGAATTATATGCATTAATTATTGACTTAGCATTCTTTCATATCCTGTTACAAGCTTTATTGAAAGCCAGGCTAAATACCTTTATCAATTTTTACTGTAGGTTTGTAGCATAAGAATGATGAGAAAAATATCCAAAATATTTAAAAGCAGTGTTTCTATAACAGCATTCATAATCAAGATGATGGGGTTCTAGGAGTTGAGATACATGCATGACTATGTTTATCCAGATGTTCTAATGGATGTTGATTCATATGCTGCTAAGCAACAGCAGAAATTCAATTGAATATATTGTAATTTATGTTTGCTGTAAAAAGAAAACTATGAAAAAGAGGTAAGAATACTTAATTTTGCACCAGGTTTGCAAGATGTCAGCTTCTCTTTGTTTTAAAATAGGCATGGACAAAATCGGCTCAACTGGGCCACTCGCATTTTCATTTTCTCACCTCACTCCACTGGCCATCCCTCCCCTACACTGCTGTTCAGCTTCCAACATGCCGTCGGTCTGGGCAGCTCAGTTGGTTAGATGCTGGCCTACTGATCCCAAGGTCGTGGGTTCAAATCCAGCCCAAACCGATGGTTTTTATATGTGCTTAAAAACGACAGCTCCATGTCAGTAGATTTTCTGCCATGTAAAAGAACTCCTGTGGGACAAACTTCCGGCACACTGGCGACACTGATGTGATCCTAGCAATTGACAGCATCATTAAACATAAAAATAATTAAAAATTTAATTTTTCCGACATGCCTCATTCAGTGGCGAGCATGGCTGTTTCATGAAGAGTGGTAGAGAGAATTTGTTGTAAGTTACAAGAACACGATAGTTTACTGTTTAATATGCGGGTTTCAGTTTGCAAAGATAAAGCGCTACAATATCGAACACCGCTTTGATCAGAAGCATGAATCAAACTTTGGTGGTCTTACAGGTATTTTTTTAGATTTCAAAAGGCACTTTCTGAATACTTGTATTTGTAAGCATATAAAAGGTATGATATGATTCCATCTTTTAGGGGTTTAGTTTCTTATTAGTTTATCTAATATAAATGTTGTACTTCATGTTTCAAAGTTTGAATCCAATATTAAGTTTAAAACCAAACAATTTATGTTGATCAAACAGTTTTAAAATATTTTTAAGGCTAAATAGTAATGCAACTTTGCTGCTTTATATATTGTGAAAGAGAAAGAATTTAGTATGTTAATCATAAGGCAGAGCAAGAATATTATGTGCATAAGATAAAGGAGGGTTATAAACTTGAAGATTATATAATTTTCTTAACCACAGTAGGTGGCTGTAATAATTATTGCATGCAAAATATGTTTAATATAAACAAAATAGTTAACAGTACAAAAATTATTACTAAACGAAGCCACCACTGCACTTGTATGAGAACAACATTCGACACTTGGCAAGAGAATGTGGGGTGAGTGAGGTAGGTTCAGTTGCTACCTCTCCTCTCATGCCCATGCCCATTTTAAAATGAAAGGATACACACATCAAACAGTATTAACAATTGATAGATTTTTAAGAATATCAGCATTTTTGCACTCCATAAAGAAGTGTCATAAGTTTTTTTAACCACTAAACTTAATGAAAATTGCAGAATTAATTTTCTTGGTAATGATAGAGGAGGTACGTATTTAATTGTACAGTAAAATGCTTAATTACAGTAAATTTTTGCAACAAAAAAAAATAGATATCTAAAACCTTTCGAGCTTCATTCTGTAAAATGTTTGTCTTATTCCCCTTTCTGTGTTTTCACTATTGAGGACAAAATAGTTCAGCACCTTAATGTTTTGTAAGTTAAAGTGTATCCCACTATACCTTCTCAGAGAACTGAATCACCACATGGAGAAAGGAATCTGAATCAAGACTTTCAACTTGGAACATTTGTAGCCATGTACCAGTAACCAGTTGTAACAATCTTGTCCTTCATGGTACATAAAACTTAATTTCACTTACTTGTTGATGTATATGTACTTAGTAAGGTACATGAATATCCATCTGGAACACCACTCAAATGACATTTTCTTCAAAAAGATATTATCAAACATCTGGAAGAAAGACACCTATGTTTAACTGAAAAAAACTACTCTTATTCATCAAAGCAGCTGCAAAATCAAAGAAGTGTGGAAAACAAGTGAAAACTGTTACTGTGAATAAGAATTATCAAGGCTGATTATCCCTTTAGCCTTCTGTGCAGTCAGATACTCGTATTGTGGGTGAAAGTTTTTTACAGGTATGAATGAAGCAATCTAATGGATTTATTTGTTACCCTTTAAAAGGGAAAGTGCCAAGCGTGTTTTCTTGTTAAATGTAGATATATAATTAATTGTTATACAAAGTTTTATGTAATAACATTTTAAATGTGTTCAAGGAAATTGTATAAAAAGTATTGTGGCACTTCTTCGCCAGAATCGTTCATGTATCATCAGCAAAATCTTCAATTTTAATGGCATTTGATGGTGCCATAGCATACAGTTGATAGCAGGTGCAATAATCTATGTTTCATCTCTCATAAAATATTGTAATATATACATTATTTTTATTAATAAATAACTTGTTTTATTTTTGTTCTTTCATTTGAAAACCTTATTCTTATTACTGAAAAAATGCAAAACGGAGCACAGCCATAATTGCATTTCAATGTTTTTTTATGTTATGTTCAAGAAATACACCAGTCATTACCAGGCATAGGAAATCTTAGACAGCATAATGACAGGTAGGGATAAAAAGAAATTAATTTCTAAGAACAACTTTGGAACATTGCAAAATAGAGCAAATATGTTGTTGTTGATCTAATGTGCAGCGTTTTGATCCATCAGTTTTTCCCTAGCCAGCCAATACAAATTATGTATCTTCACATCTGGTACAGCTTTCCTCAATTCTGGGCATTCCAGTGGGTGTTCTCCATTTAAAATGTTGTCAGCATTGCAGATCTTACATGCATTGTCATTCATAAAACCAATCCTATGCAGATGTTCTGCCAAACAGTTACACCCAGTAAAAAATGTCAAAATTAGTATAGAACAAAAATATTAACATAATATTCAAAAGGAAATTTCTAATAAAAATGATTTTAACATAAAGGAAATAGTACAAAAAATAAAAAATTCCTGAGGAAAGAAGCAGTTGCTCACTTCAGATTACACATTAACTTATATTTATACAGAATATACTGGGTACACATTTTTTAGTTTTACATCTAATCCACAAGACTTTATAGGTTTTGAGTGTAATGCTGCTTCCTTTTTAGCTAGAAAGCCTGCAGTCTCGTTACCAATCACTCCCACATGTGCTGGTATCCACTGTAATATTATCTGTTGAAATTTTGTTTGGGGTAATCTATGATGAGATCTTACATCCTTATTATAAGATTCATATGGACTGTCATATCGTTCAATTACTTGAATGGCAGAAGCTGAGTCTGTGAGAACAACTACTTCATTTTCTTTTATATCAATCCTATAGTATACCTAGAGAGCAAATATAGATATGAATTTATTTCCCATCAAACACATACATTTCACACAATATACACAAAATTCACATTGTGTTACATAATATAACAGAACTGTGTGCTATACTTGTCAATTATATATTTCCTCGAGTTGCTTCTGGCTTCAATGTATACAACACTGTGGTTATTTTACATTCCACACCAGAACCACTTCCTAGTTTCAAATCATCATGCCATTCTTAGATAAGTATCTATTCCTTATTATGTGAAAGTTTTTTGTCCCCATTTTTCTTTAATTTTACTCAGTAATTCCGCTCTTCTGATCTGTGGAATTTCCTGTTCTCATGAGCCTTACCATTATTACCTTTCAATGGCACTAATTGCTGCCTCCAAAGGCACCAACTCTATGGGGCCAGCCTCTTTCAGCACCATCTCTCAAAAATAAGAAGAAAATTAAGCAAATTAAATAAACTGATAGAGTAGTTGAGAGTTTATTAGGAAGCATCAGCAAGTGGGGATAAGTCTTGAGTTTAGTTTGGACTTCATATTCACTGATAGTGATTATTTATCATACAATAATGCTAAAGTGGGAATGTAAAATGGATAAATATTTTATTAGAAGGCAAAAACTTTATCTTGAAATGGAGGAGCACAAACAGCCAATCCAGAGCAAGGGCCAGAAGCTGTAAGAAGACATAGGCAACTCCTCGAATCTAAAGCTGCAGGTAAGCGCTTATCTCAACCTAAAATGAAAGAAATTTATTTAAAAGGATGTGGAAGCAGGCTACATAAAAGAAATTTCCAATCCTATTGGTTAATAATTGATTCTTGGCTGGAATATGAAAAGGCAAAAGATGCAACTTTCTGTCAACTGTGTACATCAGCATTCCACAATAAATGCATGACCTTCTCTGCTAAGAATTGAATTTCATAGAACAGGATTTCCAAAACTTTTAATAAAGCTATTTAAAAATTTTTCCCCTTCCCCCTAATATGTTAAAGTTGGTTCCCTGTGTATTTTGATTTCTTTACATTCCAAGACCCAAGAGAACTCATTGTTTATGTCTCCACACATTGGACGAACATGTGAATCAATTTCTCCTTTTATACCCCTTAATTTTGTTACAGTAACTTATTTGCCCATAAACATGATGTACATGTGTAAGCTTCATTCAGTGTTCACATTTTTTTTTACAACTGAAGTTCCTTGATGGTGATGGTGCTGACGACGAGGGGGATAATAACAATAATAATAGTAACAATAACAATAATAATAATGGTGGGCGGCGGCGCTGTGGCCGAGCGGTTAGCGCGCTCGCCTACCACCTAGGCGGCCCGGGTTCGATCCCAGGGACCCGCATGTGGTATTCGTGGTGGACGAAGCGGCGTCAGGGTGGGTTTTCTCCGGGTGCTCCGGTTTCCCCCGCCATCTCATTCCACCGGTGCTCCATCTTCATTCCATGTATCATCAGTGTCACCGCCTGCGGTGCCGTAGTAGTAAAAGCGGGCGTTAAACACTACAACAACAACAACAACAATAATGGTGGTGGTGACGGTGATGGGAGTGGCTACATTTGGATCAATTTTTATAATCATATCTATTATAAAGCATACTATTTCTCATTTTCAGGGCTATCTAAATCTAAAATTTGTGAACACACAAACTTTATGCTCACGAGCCGCCATTGAATGTACTCACAATTTAGAAACTTTTCCTAGAAACTTTCCATTTGCAGGTGAATGATGAAACCTCTTTTAGGAACGTCCAGCAGTACTCTACCAGCAGGTTTAATGACCATCTTTCCTATGTTGTCTTTCCATGGCAGCTAAATCTTGATGTAATTCTCACCATGTTCATCACTCTCATCCCCAAGATTAGGCAGAAAAAAGTCCAAATGGAAATGAAGAAAATTAAATTTCAAGGACATGTTGTACCCCACAGCCTTTAGCAGTCCAGCATGTATTCTGTCACTTTCCTGTGATTCTCAGATGTAATATTTGCCAAGAAACTGTTGCATACATTTTTAAAGCAAGCCAGACTGCTTTTTCAGTATCTGTCAACAATGTTTCAAAGGTAATATCTTTCATCAATTCATGAGTCTGAGATCCAATGAAAACACCTCCAAGATGGCTGTGACAGTGTGTGTTGATCCTCAGTGCGGTGTGAATTTCAGTTCAAATATGGTTATAAACATTGCTTTTAGCTAAAATAAGGTAATGAGATCCGACCTGATTCATTTGGCACAAATAAGTGTAACGTGGAAACTACAGGCAGTGCTGAAAAAATGGACGAAATCTCAAATTCAGCCTAAACGCTCAGCAAAAAGCGTTACTTTGCTATATTTGATCATTGACATTCTGCATAGGGATTTAACGAAGGCAAACACAGAAATAGAGCATATGAGGAAGGAAAATCAATGCCTAAAGCAAGAAAAGCTTGAACTAACAAAAAAGTATAACGGGCCATTATAAGTCAGCAAGTAAAAAAAGATGACAAGAAACAAACATATTCTGTTGACGCATGGCGGGAAGACTTGCGGAAAAATGTAGAAAACAAAGAGACGACCTGGACAAAACAAAGAAGAAAGAGTACAAGAAATAACAGAAACTATTCAGAAAGTACTTTTGCCAATGCACAAAGTCTTGGTGAATAATGGCTATGAGGCCCTGAATGGCATCAAAAAAGCAAACCCAAGTGAAAGTAATGTGCCATCCATCATATCAGCAAGTGAATACAAACATGAAACATCAAACATATTCGAAAGGAACTCATCCATAGTAGTTGGGGCTCTAATGGTACGCCACACAATTGAATACCTTGCTGACGATTAAAAGGTGTACTGTTATCTGGGTGCTCAGATCTGCCATCTGAAGCAGAAACTAGTGAATAACAAAGACAATCCTGACGCCATCATTATACATGCTGGCACCAACAATGTCGAAACTGTAAGAACTCCTGAAGACATTATGAAAGAAATGCATCAGCTAGTATCAACAGGAAAGCAGTTGTTTCCATGAGCCAAGGTGTGTGGACTGGTGTTTTATGGCGCTTGGACGAGGACTTCAAGTATATCCAGGCAATAAGCGACTCTCTGGAATGGGTAGGTAACAATAATGATTGTCTTTTTATTGTTGGTAATGCATGGATCAGTCATAGGGACTTGAGAGATGATCTGCACCTGAATAGAAGATATGTTTTAACATTTGTATGTATGCTAAGCAGAGTGAGTGATCACAACAAACCAAAATCTGATCAGTCAGCAGTGGAAAGCCTCCTATTGCGAATGCTCCAATAACTGAAAACATCATAAACCCAGTTTTAACTTTAAAACATACTAGAAATATTAACACATTCCCGAAACTTATCGCTCATTCTAAAGCAACTAAAAAGTTAACTTCCAAACAAAAATCACTAAGCATATTCCATCAAAATATGCAAGTGTTAGGAATAAACTATTAGATCTATTGAGGTGCTTGAGGATAAACCAAAGCACATAGATGTGCTATGCTTAATTGAACACTGGTTAACTGAACATGAGCTCCAAGAACTAAACCTGCCTAACTTGAAAGTCATAAACGGGTACACTAAAAAAACAATTAAACATGGTAGGACTGTAAGGCTAATTAAAAATTCATGGCAAGCTAGAACCATGTCATCTTTTCAAAAACTAAATACAGAAGGGCATTTTGAGTCAAATTTGGTAGAACTGGAAAACAAGCTGGTTGTTATATGTACTTAAAGCCATAGAGGTGATATGGCCATTTTCATGACCACATATTAAGTAAGGCAAAAACAGAACTAAAGTATTTTACTATTGGGTTTATAAATGTGGACTTCCTAGAATGCAGTAACAATAAGCCAACTTTACTTACTATGCTAAATACATATTGTCTTAAAACAATGATAGAGGTACCTACGTGAGTAACTTGTAGCTCAAGTTCTGGAATTGACCAGATAGGGATAAGCAACAATCTAATCCCTAGTGATATTAATGTTTTAGAAACTGGCTTATCTGATCATTATGCTCAAACAATCACAATTGAGATGGTCGACATAAAAAGGGTGCATAGACCTATGGGCCCATTTTAAGCAGAATGCATTACTTGTCTGCCATTGTGTCTTGTGTTGATGGTGAAAATTTCAGCAGGATATCTTGAACGGTGGTCTTGGTACATCTGTTTGAAGTTGGCTGTGCATGCAACGGTATGCAATGGTACATAATGTAGATATTGTGCAACTTTTCCCAGTTCGAGGCCACAGCTTCTCACAATGTGATAGGAACTTTGCACTTATCAGAGAGTACCTTAAACACAAAGAAGTGATTGGAAATGCCAAACCTTATCTTACTGCCATGGTATTGTGCTGCAGGAAGTTACAATGGATGTGGACCTACTGCAAGACTGGGATAAGTTTTTATCTCCACTCTTTTTAAGCAAGCCAGTAACCAAAACCAAAGTTCCATTCACAATAATGAAATATGTGGTCATAAAACAAGAGCTGGTGCTGTTTTGTGTTCTCGCACCTTCACTGAAAATTTCAACCTTTTTTGGATTTGGAAAGCTCCATACAGGCATGAAAACTTCACCACTGAGAAGACCGCTCCCCGGGCATCAATCAAATGAAAATGAAGGTTGTAAGAACCGTATACAAATTTTTGTCTGAAGACGATGTTGAGTTTATTGAGAGGATGATAAACCAAGACTAAACAGAAATGAAGGGGTGTTTGTTATTATTCTCAATGTTAATGAACCAAGACTGAGCAGAAAATATTAATCTCTGACAATGCTGATGTATTGTAGCCACTTAATATCTCCACAAATTCAATGTTATGTACTAACATTGGAGTAGATTAAATATGAAACTATGTATTTAAGTGTAGTTTAGTGAAATGTATCACCGAATGTTATCTGTGTAAAAAGGGCTCATAATCATGATGTATCAGTTATTAATTTAATTTATTTGCTATATAAGCCATTTTTCATATGAATTATTCATATCAGAATTAATTATTCCAAATAATAACAGACTATAGTATAAAGGAGAAAAAATACCAAAGAAACAGAAAGACAAATATTTCAATTGCTTTTTTCTCGAAGCTAAGTTTTCACCTATGTGCCCTTTTTATGTCGATTGCCTCAATTAATTGGGGGTAAGGAAACATTCTGATGATTACAATGCTTTCCACAAAAAAGGAGGCCAGCTGAGTCAAGTCAATCTAGAATACTTCAAATATCTATTAGAGAAAGAAACTTGGAAGGATGCATACTTGGAAGAAACAGTGGAAGGAATAAGCTCTAAATTCTTAGGTGCCTTTAAACACTACCATAACATGGCTTTCCCCTTAATTAAAGCAAAAGGGAAGCGCCGAACATCCAATTGGATAACAGAAGGTATAAAAGTCTCCAGGGAGAGATTGAGACAAGCAAACAGCTTAAAAAGAAAAATGTTTCTCAAGCATGTATCAACTGCTATGAAAAGTATAAAAACAAGTAATTGAAGCTGCTAGAAAGCCAGATAATTCCAAAAAAAGTTAATAAATCTGAAAATAAACATAAAGCAATGTGGGAGATAATCAAAGAAGAGTCCAACTCCACATTATTTTCCTTTAAAAATATTGAACTACTGAGAGGTGATACCATCATAAATAACCCTGAGGAAGTAGCTAACATCTTGAATGAACACTTTATTAAAATGATGGAAAATGCCCAAACCACGTAATGTAAAAGGAATTGTAAACTCCAGGCATGAGCTCATAAGCACCAAATCAATTTCTTGAACCAACAAATGAAAACAAAATACTAAACATAGTTAAAACTCTAAAGAAAAAAGGTCTGAAGCACTGGATGGAAGTTCAAATTTTATAATCAATGCCTTACAGTCGGGGCAGTTGGCGTGCTGACCCCTGCCTCCCCAACAACAAATTGCATGGCTATGTTTATTTCGCATAGTGTTGTAGTTTTTCCGTGTCTCTTACTAACACTATATAATTGAAATTTTACAGCTGAATACTTTATAAGATATTAATTACAGTTGTTGAAAAAATAAAACAGGGGATATACTTATTCTAACACAAAATCACTCCTCCCAAAATTAACAATATTATCCTTCAAATATCCACATTCAAAGGCATCTCTCTACCAACCTTGCTGACTATTTCCTGTTAAAATTCTTTGGTCATGCATTGTTAATGCCCACATTGGTTTACAATGGATATATGGAAATTATATATCTTCATTGTGTTAGGGTGTGTCGACAAACAGGGCACAACAAACGAAAATAATTGTTTTACAAATGTTTAGTAAATTTATCTTAATTGCATTCCTTTATAGTTAATCATGCAGTAGAGGACACATGCCATGCTAAATGAGAATAAGATGCAGAGTACTTATCGAAAGCAAAAGAATCATAGGAAAGCATTAATAGTGTAAAATGCAGTTTTAATGGTTATAAGGTATACTGTTCTAAGATCTGGATGCCAGTGAATCAAGGAATTAATGATATATTAAATGGAACACAATGCAGCTGATGATTACTTAAACATGAAGCAACCTTTGGACCTAGCAGTGTTGTTGTGTTGTTTATTTCCAAGCACTAAACAATGTTGCCATGTCCCCATTAACTCAATTTCTAGCTGTCTGCCTTTATCCTGATTTTCCATTCTTGATAAAAAGCTATAGAGAATTAAACACGTTTGTTATTTTTGTATTTCAGAAAATAAGCATGCGGGAGGCGAGGATCGAGCTCCCGCCCAGCAGTGTGTCATGTAGGAGATACCAAGCAAAGGCTGTCAACAAACCTACTGCACCATTACTTAAGGATTGTATACTACCTGACAAAACAACAAGGAGTATTGACCTTGGTTGTTGAGCACTCCGATCGCTTCTTATCTTGTTTATTAGAACAGCGAAATAAGAGGAACCTGGAGTATAGTCAGTGATAAAACACAAATAGATGATCTCTTGCGTCTGCTGATATATTAGATGTCCTGAAGATATGATAGAATCAGAACAGAGTGTACATACACTGTCTCACTGTGTGTATGCAATAAGCTCTCATAAACAACTGAGCAGTTTCACATTCTTTCCAATACCCCTCATGGCTTTGCCAGGTAGGACAATGTGGAGCAGTATTCGAAGTAACAGGTATGGATCTAGCGATAGATAGTGTAACAGACTTATCAGAATGGTTAAAGAACTTCTAAAATGAAACTTAGAAAGAAGGGCTGCAACTTATGATGAATTGGAAACTCTTCTATGTGACAGCGAAGCTACCATAAATTCATGACATCTTTTATATACAGATGATTTGGAAGAGCTTCTAGTTCAGCTGACACCTTCGAGATTCCTACAAACCTTACCAAGTTCCAACGTAGATCAGGCATGGGGAAGAGGGGTGATAGCAGTGCAATCAAGTATTTACCCTCTCCACTTACTGACAAAATTTGAAGGACTGACCAGTTCTTGAGGTGCAATAGCAAGAGACGTGGCCTGGTAGCTAACCGCTGTGAGGTAGTGGAGGGGGTTAAAACTATGATGTAGGGAAGTGACACAATGTGCCAGTTCTCCCCATCTATGTTGTAGATTTAGACACAATCGGTACAGACAGCCTGAATAAAAGGTTAGGATATCTTCAAAAGCTACATGAAAGTTTGCGTCAGAGATTTCGCGCCGAGTATCTGACTATGTTGGTACAGCCATCTGGCAAGAGACAAGATACTTTACAAATGGGAGAAATTGTCCTTGTAGAAATGGATAAATGGATGCAGTGAAGAAAATCAACTGGCCACTAGGTCTAATCTTGGAAATCTACTCTGATAGAGATGGTAATGCAAGAGTAGCCAAAATCAGACCATTCCAATGTCTATATCCACTTGAGGTGTCTAAGAAATGTCCCCAAGAATTAATTGTTCCACATGCTTTAGAAGTACCAACAGGCAGAACTACAGCATAAGAAGGCAGTGCAGTGACTGAAAAGGCTACCATCATTACTTGACGTGGACATCTTGTGAGAGTACCAAAAAGGTTAGATTTGTAAATGTTAAAGTGAAATTGTATTTGATGGCAATATTGTATTAATCTGTTAATATTGCAAGACTTTGTCTTGCAACTTTAGGCCAATGTTGGCATCAGAAAAAGTGACTAACAATATTTGGAGAATTGGGAAAGAACAATCAGCAACTAAGGATAAAGGTTTTTCTCTATAATCAACATTATGTCATTTTTAATAGAATAAGGCATTTTCAAGCATTAAGATCTTAACTTTCTCATACTCCATATTACACAAACATAAAATGGTGACTGCAACAGGATAGTAAAGGTTGTGGAGAGAATGAACCCAATAGAGACGTTTGTTCACCAGGGCAATCAATAGGTTGAAAGAGAAATTGCAGGCTAGTACTATAGACAAAATTGAAATGGAATTGGCATTTAAGATCTTGCAATGGCAATTAAATAAACAGAATGTGATAATTACCTGAACAACGAAAATCAGTCTTGCATCTCCAGAAAAAAGTTTAGGTGATAGTAAAAAAAGTTTTTCACTATCGTAGAGTTAAAATTATTTTGTTGTTTAACAATGCTGTCAATTTTGTCCCGCAGGAGTTCTTTTACATGCCAGTGAATCTACTGACATGGAGCTGTCATTTTTAAGCACACTTAAAACCATCAGTCTAGGCCAGATTTGAACCCTTAACCTTGGGATCAGTAGGCCAGCATCCAACCAACTGAGCCACCTAGACTGACTTATTTTCACTATCGTAATCAGCACACTGAGCTACATAGGAATCGCATATTTTTGATCTGCAGCAAATTTCATTGTTGCACTGTGTAGTTAAATGTCCTCTTTTAGTAGCACAATGTTGACATTTGCATACTTCTGCCTGCCTCTGTATACTTCTTGGAATAAAATTTAACTGGCTTTCATTTTTAAATATATTCTATGTGGAGTACAGCAACTATTTTCTACCCCATTTTATTCTCACAGGCTTTGCAAACATTTCTTGGTCTTTCAGTAATTTTTCAACTTAAATTAAGTGTTTGATAATCCAAGAAGAGAGCTTTGGCATCATTAAAATGCTCAGTGGGTGTGGGTCATTCAAATACTTTACATTCTAAGTTTTCTTTCAAAACTAAGCATAAGGAATTAATTTTTATCCACCAAAAGTAGACATGACTTGTAGGAATCTGCATAGCAACCACTATATAAAGGAGTCACTCTCAGAAGCTGGTAAGTGTAAAGAGAGGAAGAGCCCATATTATACCTCACTTTTATCTGCTAAGGCCAAGAACTGTAAAGTCTATACGGAATTTTGGTAAACACTTCATAGTTATTCTGAGCACTACTAGAGATATATGCAATGTGTTTATTTTCCAAAGTTCCATCTGTGCAAATGGGCTTCCTGTAACAGAAAGCTGCCTACTTCCAGTTTCCCCTGACCTGAACAAAAAATAATTTGGAGTGAATGAACTCCACTGCAACCTAGCTAATCTTTGGTATCATCAATCTCCCAGTCCATGGTTAAAACCTACAAAAGAAATATAAATGGGTAAGGAGTGAAAAAAGAATAAATCACAATATATACATTCATTAGCTTTATTACAAAGAATTTTTGTCATCCAACAATGTATGTTTCAGAAAATATATCATGGAAACTCTCCATATTTCATAAATGCTTGTTCATATTATGGGTTTCCCAGGAAACTTGAATTTAGAAACCTAACCATGCTTAAGCCCTGTGCTAGATAAAAGCATGAGGGCTATTTTTATCATGATCCTGAATAGTCATTTCAGGTGTTTGAATATCTTTTTTCTAGAGTATCAATTTTATTGAAGGTTTTCTTAAGAAATTAATATAAGACATAGAAAGTATTTTCTCTTTGAAATCCTTTGCATTTATTTCCCAGACATTTGCAACACTAGTGCTGTGCTGGTTAAGATTCACTGTTTTAAATTAAAACTTTTATTCAGCTTCTCAGTCTGCAAAACAACACCAAAGTTCTACATAACACACTCCTAAGACAGTAGAGACAGAAACTTGTGTTTGTTCACAGAAATGTGATTATATACTGTTGATAAATGAGAAACCAAGAAGGTGGCTCTAATGACAGAAAATGGATATTTTGGGAAGGGAAGGAAATGGTTCTTTGGTCACACACAGCTATAAGTAGTGTGCCAATACAGATTAAAAGGGTAGACTTTCACAATCATATGAAGGTCACTATGAAAGTTATGGTCTGATTAAACATATTGCACCATTGGATAGCCACATTCTTTGCTAGTATGGTGATTCATGTCCCCCCCCCCCCTCAGATAACATTCCAAAGAGCTAGATTAACAATTTCTAGTGTGGTGACAGCCGGCTTCCAGAATGAAGATGGAAAGAGAGCACTTTTGTGCAAAGATTTAATATGATTTTAAAAGTGCTCTGAGCACAATAGGCTTTTGGGGACACTGAATTTCTCTGTGCCATAATTTTTCAGTGGTTTCAAGAATTTAGAGGCCAAGCTTCATAAAAAGACAAGGTTAGTAGTACAGCACGGACTGAGGAAAAAACAGCTGCTGTGGAATAAATGGTCTGCAAAAACCACATGACAGAGAAATTGAGGCAATTATGCAGATTGAATCACAAGCAGTTTCCAAAATGTTGCACGAGTATCTTCTCGTGAGGAAAGTGTCATCCCACTGGGTGCTCCACAAGTAACTGATGCACAAAAGCACGCCCATGTTGATTGGTGTGAAACAATTCTGGCCAGATGCAATAGAGGTAATTTTTGGCAGGTTTCTGGCATTGTCATTGGTGATAAAACCTGAATTTAAGAGTTTGACGCAAAATCTAAACATCAAGTTGGCTGTCTGGATCTCTCCAGATGATGATCTTCCAATCAAAGTGTTGGTAAGAAAATGATGACCACTTTCTTCTATAAATCTCATCATGTAGCCAACTTTCCTCTTGTGGCACAAAGAACAGTTTTGCTCCCCACAAGTTTTTGAGGTTTGTGAACTGCACTAAGGACAGGACTGTGAGGAATTTTTCTCCACCATGACAATGCCTTTGCTCACACAGCCAATGCATTTCTGGGATCCATGGAGGTGACGCTGATTACTCATTTCCCTAAAGTCCTGATTTGGCTCCACTTATTGTTCCGCCCACAGAGGTTTTTGAGCCCTGAAGAAGCAATTGCAGTGTACAAAAGTGAGCTTTTGAGGCCTACGTAACAATGAATGGCAGGGGGGCTTTCAGAAGTGATTTGAGAGAATGAGAAAGTGCATACAGTGTGGTCTTGAATAATTTGAAAAGCCCTACCTGTCAGACTAGTTTCATTGAGTGTAATTTTTATTTATCTCGAGGCTTTCATAGCAAGCCTCGAATTAGGGTATTAAAAACAAAAATATTTGATGGAGGTATTAAATAAGTTCTATACATTGGGTGTAAATGGATAACATGTTCCTATAAATGCAATATTTCATGGACTCCAGCATGTGCTGACTTAACTGCACAGCACCATAAGGCATGGTCAGGATGAGAGAGAGACACACAGACAGAGAGACAGAGAGAGGGAGCATGACTGGTTTTCATTCTTCTTGAAACCTTCTAGAAATGCTTTAAATGCAGAAACAAGAACAAAATGTAAAAGATATTCACAGTCATCCTTTTAATGGTAGGTTTGCTACAGAATTGGAAGGAAACTAAAAAGGATGGGAAGTGTAGGAAGATCAGTGCATATATGAAAAAATAAATAATCCAGGGAGCATTCAAATATTACATGAGGATCTGAGAGGGAGTTGAGGTCATAATATGTGATGCAGCATTATATTTAGATCAGTGCTACTGTGATGTCACAAAAACTAAGTTTGTTTTTATGCTCTTTAAGTAGGGTATGCATTATAGCTTGTATTGGCTTGATTGATATTTTTTTTTTAATTAACGTCCTCCAACATTGTGTCATTTCGGACGAGCTGATTCACATTATTAAAGCAGTGATCAAGAGTAAAATAAATCATATTTACCTAAAAGCAGTATGAAACTGTATCAACCTTTAATTTCTAAGTACCAATTATGTGCATTATACAGGAATGCTTGTTCATAGCCCTATATAATGTATTATATATTGGAAAATGGTATTTCTGGAAAATTATTTAAATTTTATTTTATATTAAACTTAGTATATGAGATTAGGCTGGAATATATTTGGTGTTTTCTTTATGCATATTAGCAAAATGTTTATTGTTTTATTGTGGTGCATTTAACCTCTTAACAACAAACATAATTACACTCAGCTCAAAGTACCATTACAAATAGCATAGGATAGATATGGTGCAAGGGTGAGAACTTAGCACCTCGATCAATGAAATCATTGATCACCCTGATGGGGTGACTCCCAAAATGGAGGGATGAGGTGAGGTGAGAAGATATGAAGGGTGGTCAGTCCTGACAAGAGATGACAAGAGGGCACGGTCCATACTGACTACAAATCTGAACTCTCCAGTGGCAATTAAATTCAAACGTAAGTCGATTAATAACACTAAACAACACTTACTTTTTGATTTCCTGAAATATGTTCCTCGAAATCTTGAAGTAAGTTTTGTTTAGTGTTATTAATCAATTTACCTTTGAATTTAATTGATTATAAAAGTACTGTTTTCAACACTTCCAACAAAGAAGATCCCAGTGCAGCTCATACACTAGCTTCCCTCCCTTCCTGCAGGCTAACTGGTCCCCTGTGGGTCCCAGGACTGGGAGACTTCCTCCAATCCCAAGGATGAGAATTTACAGAGCACCTGCCATGCACATGTAAACTCCTGCCAACACTTAGAACCCTGAAACAACCAAGCAGATGAAAAGTGACAGGAAGTGGCAAGGAATTTGAGGGATGTAATTATCCTTCCCAGCATTGGTCTAGTGACCTGGGGAAACTTGTGAAGAAGTCCATGGGTCTGGAAGGTCGGTCATGGGAACAGAACCCACAACCTCCTGAATGTGAGCCTCACACGTTATCCCAGAGCCATTCTGTTTGGTATACCATTATAACTTACAAGACTACCAGAATTCATTCTTGGTTGCCAATAACTTCATGCTGTCACCAATGATCATTATAAACAGATAGATGTCAGTACTGCAATCTGGCTATTCAAATTACAGTTGAGCTTTTATTCATAGATGTACACTCGTGGACAAAAAAAGAAAGTTATCTCCAGATTCTAAGTGTTGATTGTAGAGGTTCATGTATCTTCGTAAAAGCTGTGATCACAATGCACATGAAAGAACTGTGTGTGCAATGGTTAACTTATGAGTTCTGAAAACAAAACAGAATAACGTTATGGTAGCCGAGAGATTAAGAAGGCATTGCTTCCGCCCGCCTCGGTAGCGTGATGGTTAGCGTGTCTGCCTCAAGTTCAAGAGGTCGCGAGTTCGAATCTCGCTTAGGGTAAGTTATCTGGGTAAGATTTTTTTCCTGAGGTTTTCCCTACCCTGAGAAGACGAATGTCAGGTAACTTAAAGCTCCATGGACCTCGGGCTCATTTGAGCATCATTTCACCCATTTCATTTAATTCATTCGTCCGATATGACACAATGTTGGAGGACATTAATTAAAAAAAAAAAGGCATTGCTTCCACTCATAAGTTCCTAGGTTTAAATCCTGTGTCGCTTATTTTTTTTTTTTATGTTCGTTAATTTCATGACTGTATATGTAGAACGTAATATTGCATTAATGTAACTCAATATAACAATATAACTTTGAAATTATGGGCTTATCTATGCACTAAAAAACATTAATTATTCTACTAACACTCCTGTTAAAGAAATAAAAATATACGTAAATAAACTATCATCTTCTAAAACAAAAGCACAAAAAAATAAACAACTAATATCAGGTGTACAAACCCTCAGCACATACAACTGCTCTCAACCTTCAGGGTATACACAAATTTAAATGCCTGCAGAACTGAGGACGAGAAGCTACAATGTCCTAGGCTTCTTGAATTTGTGCCCAGAGGCCATATTTTGTTCCTTGCCCAGCTGCAGGGAAATTGAAGCACAGCTCCCTTTTCTCCTCAGCCCACACATTCTCAATAGGGTTCAAATCTGGTGAGCAGGGAGGCCAGTCTACCACTCTGATATCCAGTGGCGGCTCGCAGTCAAAATTTTAGGGTAGGCAAGGTGTAACGGCAACAGCAACAACAACAACGACGACGACGATGATGATAATAATAGTCGTAGTAGTTGTAGTCGTACAGTAGAACCCCGTTTATCTGAAATAAAGGGGGCAAAGTCATTGCGGATAACGCAAACAATAGATACGTCGTTTGGTTGTTTAATAAGTGCAGAGTGAATGAGTGTGACTTACGGACGAATTACCGCCAAAACTAAAATTAATGAAGAAATTGAAAAATTGTCTGACTGTAATATTGTGTTAAATAGCTAAAACACTCCTCTTTTCATTGCCAGTGCGCCGCGAAAGCAGACTTTGTAATAGTTCACTAATTAAGTTGGTCATACTAGTATTACAACACACTGGTATTACACAGAGTGATAGCACAACGATTCGGGTCTCAGAGATCTTCGCTCGTAGAGTATGGCTGTTCGGAAAAAGTCGCATAAATTCGGATTTGGGCAGGCAAGTGTTCCGAGTGCTGGCAGACGCGTCTACGCATGCTCGGAGTGCATATACAGACGGAATGGTTCCTTATCCATGTTCAAGGGCCTCGTACTGAGGAAAGGGGGCTGGGCCAGCAGAGGTTAAGCTTGCTGGCTCTCCACTACCCACGTTCCATGCGTATCATTTCCGCCGTGTGTTTCAAACACGCAGCGCAATTTTGATGAATCGGAATTGAGATTCAAGGATTTGACCATTCTTTTCTGAACTGCAATTTAGGGAAAATGACGATTCAAATGATAAAATGCAGAATTATAGTTAACATTATTTGTTGATGTATTACGGTAGGGCAGGCAATGCCTACCTTGCCTACCCTGAGGCGCCGCGCCTGCTGATATCCTGCCTCTCTGAGAACAAATTTGAAGCCTTTTGAGATGTGTGAGCAGGATGATTATCCTGTATGAATTCAATAATTCCATCGGATATTCCATCCTCGCAGAGAGAACCAAAATATTCTCAAGTATTATTGTCTTTTCTTTCCCGGTACAATAACTATTATGCAAAATTCGTAAGAACTGAATGTGAATTCTTTCACTATTATTAAAATCAAAACAAAAAAAAACTATACATTACATTAGCTTATAAAACAAAGCAATTATGATCATACTTTCTGTAATATCACTAATGAATTATGTTTATTAGAGACTCTAGAAACCATAAGATGTAATATTGTAGCAACACTGGCACTGTTTACAATTCAACTGTCTTGTAGATAGTAATTTTGAACTGCTGGTGTTACTCCGTTTACATCATTAGAACGCCTCATTGCAAGCACCTTGGTGTTGGTGATGTTTTCTTTATGCGACTGTACCTCCAAAACCCTACCTACTTGTGACGTATATGTTTAGTAACTCTTCTCACCGAGTGCACTCATATCGTGGCTGACTAGTACATGTGAGAAGAAAACCTGCAACCCTCACCACAGGCCTAGCCCATGTTTTGCCACAGTGCTACACTGAACATACATGGAAGGTGGTAGGTTTAGTAATGTCGTACAATTCAAACTGTATCCTGTTTTGCATCATTAATATTTGTAGTTAATATTGATAGTTTGTAGTTAAAGAAGCTAAAGCTATGTACTCAGTTATGATTATTGATGATATGGGTTAGTAATAATTAAGATTTGCAACTTGTGACAACCTGTTGCTGTTGCTACACAACTGTATAGCAGATGGTGTAAACAAGGCCCTTTGCCGAGTAGGACTTAGACGAATTTGGCGTTCTAGACATAACTCATTTTTTTTTCCACGGGTGTACTTAATTACTTGTATATTCCTCCTGTATCTTGAACAGACAGTTGTGATGTCTACCTGAACTTTGATTTCTTAAATAAAATTGTTGAATTTGCAATTTTCTTACCATGGAGAAAAGGAAGGCTTTATTAAAAGGATGTGCTAACTGTTGTGGTGCCCAGAAAACAAAGCATGCCAAGCATGACACGTGGAAGAGTACGTTGGTGACATAATATATTTAACATGGGGGAGGGATTAAGAAAATGGGGAGAAAGAAAAGCATGACATAGTAAATGAATGCTCCCCTAACAATGTCCCATCCATCTTTAGGAAATTCATGGTGATGTGTCTTATTCTGAATATTTGATATCAAGATGATACTTATGCCATACAGCAGATTATGTAAATATACTTAGAGAAGTAAAGAAAGGGAATAGAAGTTAGCTTTATAAAAGAAGATGATAAGGGATTCTGCCTCTCCAAAATCTTAGTAATATTATTTTGTACATTTATACACAGCATGCATGATGCATGGCCATTTGTAAATATATGGTTATATTTTACAGCTAAGCATATAATTTACAACTACAAACATTGTAACAGTAAAATAGTTGACGACAACATTGGGAAATATTTTTCTAAATAAATATTGCAATGTAGATACATACACAGTCTGTTCGAAGACAATAAATAACTTAAGAACAGATAGTTTATTACATTAAATTATAGTACCAAAAATAGTTTGCACAAGTCAAAATGAGCAAGCTTGGAATCATTCTTCTTTTGTAATAAGTTTATAAGGGTGAGTGTGAAATTTTCATTGAAATTGTATTACTAATTTCTGAGTTTGGCTGCTAAGATTTGCTATAGTGATCTTAATATTTATGTAAAAATTGTTTTATTTTACTCAATATATCTGAATAAATGAGCAGTGGCATAGCAATGGTTGGTTAAGTTGGGAAACACTCCAGAATCGTGCTGGAGGGGCCCTGGCCCTTGGACTTAAATAATAACAAAAGAAAGAAAACAAAAAGAAAGCTTAATAAAATAAGAAATGTAGTTTGATGATTAGATTAGCATGTTAAAAGTTTTTCTTTCCTTTAAATTGCAGCTCAAGAAATGCCCAAAAAATATAAATATTTAGTGTCTGTTGTCATTTTAATATTGAATGTTTCTCTTTCTAATGCATAGTTATTGAAGTTCAGTTATGCCTACTGCTGGTGAGGATAAGCTGGATTTGGAGTTTAAACTTAAATAATATGCAAAGAGAACTTCAACACCTTTCTTACCCCTTCCTTTCTTGTAAAGTGCTATGCCTCTGTAAATGAGGTCATTAAATAAAAAAGAATGGCAAAAATACTAAATTTTATAAAATTGTAAACTATATATATGTACAAGATATAAATTACCACACAGTGTTTATCTAGTAAAAAAGAGTCATTCCTTACTTTTTGTGGCAGGAAATGTAACATGTGATAATCAGCACATAATCTCTACATGGCATCAATTACATTAAAATTATATAGCACAGAAAACAAAGTTTTCACTATATATAATATTTGATTAAATAAGTAACTAGTTCAACTGTAATAAAATATGAACAAATGTTTTATGATTATACATTCATTGCACTTACGTTTACAGTGGCAATGTATAAAGGTAACTGATATGGTCAGAGTTTAGCATAACTATATCACTTTTTATGGATTGTTATTAGAAATATGACTTGCGACAATACTGGAGACAAACTTTATGTTTACGTGTGCCAAAAAAATTCAATATTATGGATGATCTCAAAATGCTTCATTTTTGGAAACAAGTTATGACTAGAGAACCCATATCTAAATAAATAGTAATATTTTTACTGGGTGCCCATGGCTTTGCATAAAATTCTCAGTGGCATACAAATGTAATAATAGCACAGCAAATCAAGTTACAAAGCTTGCCTATTTTTATTTGACATTATTTGCACTTGTTTAAGTAAAGTAACCCACTGTATTAGTGGATATATTAATACATAATAAAACATCTTAGCATAATGGCACTATAACTGTATTTCTATTATATAGTTTTACTCATAACATAGGGATTACCTATTGGAATTTTTAATTCCCTACTCTTTTCCTGGGCAAACATATTAAATCATAATGACAATTCCACCAGAAATTAGAAAACAGCTAACAAGGGAAGTATAAAGGAAGTGTCATACCCTTCTTGAAAGCTACCTAAAATTTCCAGTCAGATAAGCCAATGGACAGTGGCAGCTGCTCTGTTTGAGCTAATGAACTGTAGGACATAAATGAATTTTACATAACTCTTAATTTTTCATTTTAGCATGGAGCTTTCATTAAAAGCAACAAAGTTATTTCAAATGCTCTCGCAGTGAGTTGAACTGTGTGCAGAGTAGCAAAGCAAGGAGGTAGATGCTTGAATGCAGGGCATGTATTTGAGCTAGGCAAGTGGAAAACATTTGTTACACAGGGTTTAAATTTGTAAGCTCACAAGCAGAAAGAAGGTCTTTCTCTTCCGGTATTGGTTCCAACTGCTACGAGATGTCATCAGGAGTGACATGGGTAAATTCCAGTTAAGTGAGCAGTCCTCTCCCTTGCATATTAAGGTGAAACTCTTTTGATGCCCAATCTCTTTGTATTAGTGATCAGATAATATTTCTTTTGTGTATAGTGTACGAGTTAATTTTATTAAGCAGGTACTTTGAATCTAAATCACAGCTGAAAACATACTTGAAATTAGAAATACTAAACATAATCAGCATACAAATCACAAGTAGTGCCTGGTTTCATAATAGTTTTCCTTAAAATATTGGCTGAAAGGATATATAAATTTGAAAATTGGGTTCTCGGGTGACAATATGGTATGGAAGTAATTTGTTTATTCAGGTTAGTTTAGGCTAATTTACCTGCATGGAAATCTTTCTTCTGTTTTGTTATGCTTTGTGTAACTGCACTAGCCGTACCCAATAATTAGAAGCAATGGCGAGTAGCAAATATGCTTTTTTTGAAGTCAAAATCAACTCTGCTAATGAACCAATGTCTGGTATATCAGGTATAAGTGTAAGATGTTCCCATTGGAAAAAGCAGATGGAGCAATGAAGAGGAAGAAAGAGAGTGGATATTTATCACTTCACTTAAATTTATGAAATTAAAAATTTGGAATTTAACTGTTCTTTCACACTAGTCATTTGGTATGTTGTAAGCATTTAAACCTCTCTTCATGATTTTACAATTAACATTGTGTATGTTGGACTTTGTGGCAGTAATGTGCACTGACAATTTAGTCAATTATTATTGAGTCAATTTTTGACATTAACACCACTTACTTTTTTTATAAGGAAAACATGTTTCATTGGCTATTTGCTCTCATCCTCAGTTCCCAGTTGACTGCCTGCATCATTCATTGTTTTGTTGGCCTTGTTCCTCATGGTGGTTGGTGAATCCCTGCACAAGTATATTGTCAGGCAGGATTTCAAAACTGAACATGCGTTTTCTGTTTTTCATGAAACGTCTTTTAGTATTATCAGATTTCTGTTTATGATGTGTTGGTCTCACCTGAAATGCCAAGCTACTGCTGATTTGTCTTCCTGTTTTTGCTTTATGTACCTGATGCATTCTTTTGTGTTCTTTTTTCCTTATAAAAAAATAAGTGATGGTAGTGTCAAAAATTGACTCCATAATTAACTAAACTTTTTCATGTGTTTACATTGTTTAACTTCACAGTGTTAATTATTTTTAAAACACTACAGAATAGATTAAAAATAATGATTTTCAAGCATTGAAATAAAAAGCAGTGCACATTTATGTTTTAATAAGGTAAATGAGAGGTAGCATAACAATGAAATTTTAAGCATGAATGTTTTTGTTTGATGGGAAAAGAATATTTGTTAAAAGCACATGTCAGGTTAGGTACTGTATTACATTAATGATCACAAGAACACACAGTTGCAATCAGTGATCATGTGCTAATGTGCTACAGCACACTGCACAAGTTGCACTAAAATTATGCCTTCTCTTTGAATGTGAGACAGCATATGAAAAAATGGATAAAAACATATTTTGTAACACTCTCTCCGGGACAATAAAAACCACAGTGTCCAGTGCTGAAATAATTTCAGCTGCACTACAATCTACTCAGAGAAGAGGGCAATGCTCAGATGTGATGCTCTAAGGATGCTACAATTATTGCAGCCACTCTTCACTAGAGCATTGTTGGTACACTGCTGTAGTGTCTTATGGTTTTTTCTTTGAAAATGCACGTAAGCAACATGGTGAATTCTGTAGGTGATTACTAAAGAGGTCCTTTTACCATTAGATCTTTTGAGGAGAACGTGAGAGTAAAAAAGTTAGATAGACCTACTCTAAATTTAAATTTAAGTCAAAAGGCTTTGGGTGGCAGTAAAAACGGCATACAAGAAGATTGGTATGAAAGTGTATGAAAATAGTTGCATCTGTAGGAGTGATGTTCACAATGCACATTTTTGCTGTCCACATTGTTATTCAGAAACAGTGATTCGTGCGCTGTAGGGGGAGTAAAGAATCTACAACATATTAATGCATTCATAAAGAAACAGCAGAAACCAAAGATGTATACACAACACACTTGATATTAGTGCATTCGTAAAGTGAATATCGCAACAACATTTAGTTGTGCCTATGATAAGATAGTGAAACAATTAGTAGGTAGAAAAAAGCAGATGTGCTCCCTAGAATTATTGCTTGTATAAAACTTGGTGGTGCTTTTGAACTGCCTTTGAGAGGGCATGACAAAACATAAGCACAAAAAATAATCCAAGTGCTTTTTTGGGTTTGATAAGACTTATTTTTTTGACATAGACAATGCTGTTAAAAAACATGTAGAAGGTGATCAGGTTTTCATGAGTTCAAAATCCATCCAAAATGAATTGCTTCACTGTATTTTGGAAACTTCCTGTGACATTATTTCAGAAGAAATAAAGCAGACTGAGTTTGCTGCTATAATGGCAGATGAAACAACAGATGTTCCTGAAAAGACAACAGCTAGTATTACTGTTGTGCTATGAAAAGAATAGTGTGCCATATGAAAGGTTCTGGGGGACTTTACAGTCCCAAAGGGCATAATGCAGGTGCTCTAACAAAAAGCATTTTTAATGTGGTAGATCCTCTGTTCAAACATACATCACACAAAAACATATAATGATGCAGCTGTAATGAGTAGTTGTAAAGGTGAGGTACAAGCAAAAATTGAAACAGTGCATCCTAGTGCCCATTATGTGTATTGCTATGCCCACCAATCAAAGTTAACAGTGGAACTTGCTGCTTCACAAAATCTATTAGGGTTTTTCACCTTCTGTTCAAGGTCGCCAGAACTTTCCACATTAGGAGCAGTGGTGGCATGAAGGATTTCTAGCGGGTCAGTTACTAGTTGGAATTTTAAACAACAAACTTTAAATGTGGTGTATGAAAATAAATCCTTATTGCTGGAATGTTTTTCTGTGCTGGAACAATCACAGTTCGACCAAACTTTTTGTTAAGCTGTTGGACTTTCTCACAATCTTCAAAATGAAGAATTACTCTTCTGGCTAACATTCTTCCAAAAAGTAATGCCTCATGTGCATATAATGTACAGTCAGTTGCAGACAAATTGGTCAATGCTGTAAAAGTAAAAAGTTCAGTATCTTGCTTCATACAGGTTGTTAATAATATAAGAGCCTCAATCGACGACAATGATACTACAATTACAGGAACAACCGCCTCTCAGAACAAGTGCCAGAGGATAAGTCTGCCGACATTCTGATACAAAGGAACTCTGCGACAAGATTAACAGAGAAGCCTGTGAGCATTTCCAAGCCCCACACCATCTAGACACAGCAAAGCTGTTGAATTTCTAAGTCTGAAGAATATTCGAGATGTTTACCTGAGGTAGAACCTCCTGGTTTGAGAATATAATGCCATTCTGGCAGTTTGTCACAATAGCTCAGTGGTAGAGCAGCCGCCCGGTAAGCAGAAGGTCTGTGGTTCAAATCCCAGTTGTGGCATTGAATTTTTAAGTTCCAGTTCTACCTCTCAAACTTTACCCACACACGGCTTGTGTGTTTAAAAACGCCAACAGTAAGTTTGTTGGCATAAATAAATAGTAGAACCTAATGTTGCTGTCCAGGCTTACACCATGTTGTAAAAATGAAGATTAAAGGCAGAGCTCTCGGTACCTTACCAATGACCAGACTTCAGGAATATTGCTGGAGCTGTACCACCACTCCAATTCATTTCAAACAACAATCTACAGGAAACCTTCTCTCAAATAACAAATTTTCTGAAAATAGTTGAGATGACACTAATGACAACTCCTTAACCTGGAAGATGTTTTTCATCTCTGAAGAGGATCTAGAACTTTCTTTGGAATATGTCAGAGCAACGGCTTAATACCCTTGAAGACTGATATATGGCCTTCATTTTTTTGTCTCTGAGTGAGCATTACTTTTTATTTTAATATATTTTTTGAGAATTTATCTCCCATTTATTTCTGTAATGTTATAGCATATTAAGCCTTGGCCCGCAAAGGGCTGTTGCACTAGGGGGGGGTTATAGCATAGTGGTGAAGTTTTGCAAGAGGCGCCATTGGGAACATGTCACACTGCTTTTTTACAGAGCATTGACAATTTAAATTATGCATTTGCCAGATGTGTTAGATGGGTTTTGTCATTTTGTTTAACGACTGGTAGCATATTCCAGGCAGACCTTTTACTGGCACAAAGGCTTAACAAAAACCAAACACATGCATATTATGTTTGGCAAAATGTGTGAAACTAAAATCTAAGGCATTATCAGGGGCAATTTGGACAATTGAAAGTACATGAAAAATTTCATGGGATGGAAACAGCTGGATATGTCGCCAAGATTTCTAATGTCTTTTTTGAATTCCCTTGTTTACTTTCTTGGAAAAAATTATGCACGTAGTACAGGAGTTGTAAGGTCTTCAACATGATATCACAACAGCAACTAAGTGCAGTAGTAATTTCATCAGTAGGGAAGAGTATGGTTGCTAATATAGAAAGCCTCAACACAAGAAAATTTGGTAAATTTTGCACTAAAAAGCAGCAAAACATGGATTCAATTTTGCACCTTCAAGTGCTATATTGATAATACAGTGCTCATTTGTTTATTTTCTAACAGACATATTTGCTTACTATAAAAACACTAGCTCAAAGCTGTTTTGTTGCACAAGCTGTCACTACATGTGGCGATGCACGAAAAGTTACTGCCATTTCAGTTTTAATTGTGAGAATCCTGATACAGCAAAGCAGTACGTTTTGGAGATAGATACTGCTACTCTAGTGGGTGGAGTGGGACTGTATGAAAGCTATCAAATTATGATCCATTCCTCTCCTTCTATAAAGCATGGCCTTTAAGCAGGCAGTCAAGAATATGCAATATAGACTGATAAAGCATTGCTTCCTTTCAGTTTAAATGGGCAATTTGGCAGGTGATTTTAAAATCTTGAGTTAAAACTGTCAAATAATATTTTTTTTTATTTGCATCCTCTTCAAGCTAAAACATTTCTCTAGCTGAAATTTCCAGTTGTGTTGCAGCATGAAAAGTTTGATACTTCCCTTGTAAATACTACATGTTTTATATTAATAGATTTCTAGGCTCATAGAGAAAAATTTGAAAATCATGTAGGATACTTAAATTTTATTAACCTGAACTATTCCACTTTGTGATATAATACACTAATTTTATGTAACATTTATATTTGTTTTGGCATTTCATTCCATTGTTCTATTTGTTTCTTTATTATTTTCTTTTCCTTTTCTTTCTTAAGCTATTTTATATTAACCTTCTAAAAACTTTGTGACATTAATAAAAGACCAATTTATTTATAATAGAAGGTCAAAAAATTATCCAAAATAAAATGTGGAAAAATTTGTGATAAAGGTGGATCCTAAATGCAACATAGTTTCATTTAATTTATTCAGAAATGTAAAAAGTTGTATTAGATATGATGGTAAAGCAATTAACACTTTCTATGCAAAGCCCATATCTGTTATATTCTTGCCAACTTGGCCATTTGAATGAAGCCTGTATCCCTGAGGTGCTGTGATTATAGATTTTCATAATGTGGAAAAATGTTTCATTATCATTTTTCATTTGTTCAGGAATAATTTTAGTTCATTTTTTCCAGCAACAAGTTCTTACAAATTGGTATTTACAATTTCTATTGAATGTAAAACGAAGTCTGTGCTAAGCGATTGTAATGAAGTTATAAAATATCTGGTATAGCTTATGGCTTACTAGTACTGATGCTTAATATAATTGTTTCATGCTAATACAGATGAAGGCAGTGACTTTTAGTCTTCAGAAGTATCAAGTATTAGTCATTTCATGTTGTGATTTTGTTATTTTTAAATAATTTATTGTAGTACAACTGTACAAGCGTTTGTTTGTTACAGGTAGTGTGAAACTTGTGCAACAGAGCTTTTTTTATATACAACCTCCCTTGTTTCACATGACAATAAAAAAATTATTCACTTCACATTTACATATGAAACAACTATAAGAGAATGACTTTAACATGGCATTCAATCTGTATTGTTGGACTATGAGTACCAACCTGCTTAAGACGTTATCAAATATGCCTAAGTCATGGATAAATACTAAACACATCTATAACAAAATTTGTGCAGCACTTTATTTGTTGAACAATAGAAGACCTAACTGTCATTATGACAACTCTCCAAAGATATTACTGTGGTGATGCCTATGAAATAATTTACAACCATTTGTTGGTGGGGTTGTGTTCAGCATTTACAACTTAGCTAAATAAACTTGTATTTAGATAAACCAAATGTTGCATAAGAAAAGACTTCCTCAAGCTTTTATAAATAATTCAAATGTATTAACACTCAAAAAGTAATCACTGATTAGCCTAAGAAATTTAGTTAGTTTAGCTAAACAACTTCTTATAATGAAAATTATTATATACTTTCATAAATAAGGAAAAACACAGTAATGCTAAAATGTTCAATCTGAAGGAAAAAAGCAGGTGCCAGAGATCAGTGTGAAAGTGTTAAAACGATGTTGCCAGGTACATTACGAGAAGGCTATGAATTGTTTTCTAATTAAAACGATCAAAATAAATACATGCATTACTTTTCTTTCTTTAAAAAGTACATCTATAGGAGCAGCCTTAATTTACAAATACACAGCATACATAAATCTAAGGCACTAGGTACTTTATTTTGGTTATTTTTCAACATAATTATATATACATATGTAACATATTTACAGTGCACTCCGAAACTTTTTGTTGCTGTGATACAATCATGCTTATACCTAAGCACACATTTTTATAAGAACTTGGGTCATTACAATCTGTGAATGTACTTTTTCAATATATTATTACACAAGACTTGCTGTTACAACATTGTTAGTTTTGGCATCTTCACTCCTTTCAACATATCTGCTTTGCATTGTCTGGTTTTGCTCACACACTGTTGACACTTTGTTCTGATTAAATAAAGCTTGTGGAGGGAGGATTCCTTCACATTCCAGCTGGCCTGAAAAAAAATGTCTTATTATGAATGGTGTGTTTACTTGAAGGAAATGCTACAATTGAATAAGGAACCAACTACCACTAAATTCAAAGCAAGTGAATATTTAAGGCTTGAATATTTACTTAGTTTATATATACTATGTACTTCATAGTACATATGTATCAATATTATACTGTACTATCTATGAGTCACTCTTAGGTGTTAATAGATGGGTAAATATCCTACCTGACAGAGAAGGAGACGGCCCCTTTGAGCTGCCATATAGTTTTGTACTGTAGCCTGAATCATTATGTAAATCAGAGGATTCCATTGTTGGACTATACACAGCACCACAAGGATGATAAGAAATATCTGACATTAAACGATTTCTTTCAGGTCTCCATTGGCAGGCAGCCATCACATTCTCATAATCTGGATTTTTTACTTCAGGTTCATTCTCATCATTCTCCCCTTCACTTGATTCTGAGCTTTGATTTTCATCATCATTGTGGTAGTGGTAACGTTCTACACCTCTGTAATGGCTCTTATTCAGATTCTCATCTTTTCTGCAATTATGTATAGGTATTTCTTTCAGTTCATTGGCTTTTGTATTTACCAACCTTTGACCTTCACTGGAATCACCTCTATTTTGCTTGATTTGTGATGTGGACCAACTTGAGCCTGCTTGGTTTGCATGAACACTTTGATACCTTTGTACCATTTCATGGACTGATCTACAGAGAGGTTGTTCTTTCCAATTGAATGTCCCATTGTCAATTTGTGTTTCACTCTGCTTATCTTCTACTGTTTCTTGAATTCTTTTTTGTGTCTTTAGCTTCCAAGACTGTGGTGCCTGAGTATTTGTTTCTCCAACACTCACACTTGCTTCATGAGTGCCTCTACCTTTCTCAGACCAAGCTGGATAATCCTTGTCTACAAGGACATTATTTAAGCTTCTGTGGTGGTCTGTTTGTACCTTACCAAACACAGTTTCTTGCTTTCTTTGGTGTAATGCTGAAGGTAACTCATTTACAGATCTATACTGTGAGTGATCTTGCCAAGCACTTGCTTTCTGATCTAAAAGAGTATCAAAGCTTCTGTTATGCTTATCTGGACAATTGGAATGCTCATGATTATTTGTACTATTTGGATCTGTACAGAATGGTAGCTCATGAGCAGATCTACGGTGTGGTTGACCTCTCCAATTGGTTGAATTTTTCTCTGTCTTTGGATTTTCCAATCTTTTATCGCAGTCCTGTTTGACTTTGGGTATTTCCTGATCTTTCTGCTTCACTCTTTTTGTTAGCTCCTGTATATAAGGTTGGTGTACCTGTCCCTTTGGTATAGGTTCCTCATGGGTTGTTCTTTCATAATACTTTTGCTGCTTTTGCTCCCTTGATCTGAGTATACCAGCAGAATTTTGATAATGTTGCCTTCCCCAGGTAGAATTGCCATTATCATCTGCTAACATTTCCAAACTTCTGTGATCCTGGGCATTGCGTAAACCTTTATTTCCACCGACTGTATAACCAGATGCTCCAGGACCTTGGTGTAGATCCTTCCATTCTACATGGGAATCCAAAAGTTGTTCCAAACTTCGTGCTCTGGGAACTGGGAAAGGTTCCAAAATATCAGGGGGTTCAGTTGTACGGACTCTTTCAGAACTGCGACCTGCAGCTCCTCTTGAAAGCCACTGAGCTAGGTGCAAATGTCTTTGGTCACAGCGTGCACGTTCAGCCACTACACACTGTGTTAGCTCTGATATCTGTCCTTGTGTGCGATGTTCAAGGTTTGTTACTTTCTGATCCAACCTTTGATGAGCCTGATCTATGTGTTCTTTGAGCTCTTGCTTATCTCGGTCTAGTCTTGCCTCCATATGACGAAAGAAAGGAGCACAGTAGCATGTGTAGCCTACTCCAACAGGGCCCTGAAATATAAATATTATGGATTTAGTGACTATTAAACATTTAAAAAACACAGTGAACAACTTATTTTCAGCAATATATAATCCAGCCATGAGGCGACTCAAGGAGAAGGAAAGATAACAGAGTTCATGCACTCCACTTTTTATTGATCAGACTGTGAGTGTTGATCTCATGGGAAAGTTGATATGCTCTGTGTTTACCTACACCTAGGGATGTTTTTTTTTTTTTAAAGTGTTTAACGCCTGCTTTTACTACATACGGCACCACAGGTAGTGACACTGATGATACATGGAATGAAAATGGAGCACCGGTGGAATGAGATGGCAGGGTAAACCGGAGAACCCGGAGAAAACCCGCCCCAGTGCTGCTATGTCCACCACAAATCCCACATGTGGTTGTCTGGGATCGAACCCGGGCCACTTTGGTGAGAAGCAAATGGTCTAACCACTCAGCTACGGTAAGGCCTGCCTAGGGGTGTGCAAAACTAATGACACTGTACTCAACATGCCTATCATACATACTACAAAACTTAACGTAAAATAGTAGTTCTATTAACTAAGTTTTGATATACATGAGGTAATTACATTCTTGTTGGTTACATGTTGCAGAATGTTTGCATTGTTTTCTACTGAAAAGGTTATCTATATTAGGTGTGTACAATATTGTTCCTACAGAGATGTAAAGCTGACAAAAGATGAACATCTGTGAGGCGAGTACGTGCACTATTTTTGGCCTGGTTAAATTTTGAAGAAGAAAATGTTCATAGCTATAAGTAGATGCAAATATTGAAATCACTTTAGGATAGTATAGGACTTAGGCAAGGGTGTAAGTTGAGCCCCATACTATTAATCTGTTTATAGATATCGTGGAAGTAATTAGTAAAGAGAATGTATATTCACCCACAATAAATAAGAGAAATCCCATGATTATTATTTGCGGATTTTTGGAAATGTTGGGGGTTAAACATAAATTATAAAAAGACTAGGATTATGATCTTCAAAAAGGGATACAATTAAAAGAGAAGAAAAATGGAACATGGAAGGACAGAAAATAGGCAGAGTGAGAAAAATTCAGTACCTCAGATAGTATAGGACTTAGGCAAGGGTGTAAGTTGAGCTCCATACTATTTAATCTGTTTATAGATATCGTGGAAGTAATTAGTAAAGAGAATGTATATTCACCCATAATAAATAAGAGAAATCCCATGATTATTATTTGCAGATTTTTGGAAATGTTGGGGGTTAAACATAAATTATAAAAAGACTAGGATTATGATCTTCAAAAAGGGATACAATTAAAAGAGAAGAAAAATGGAACATGGAAGGACAGAAAATAGCCAGAGTGAGAAAAATTCAGTACCTCGGGGTTCAGTCAAATAATAATGGAAGATGGCACGACCAAAAGAAAGCAGTTTTAGCTAAGGGTATTGTGTCATATTTATGGCAAAATGGTAGTAGCATTGATGTGTTATATACATAAAACATAGCAGTGGCAATATGCATTTTAGTGTCTTTAAGAGCACTGTGATTTTGTATTGCTGAGCAGTACAGGCATATAACCCTCCCAAAATTGTTTGATGAAAGTCAAGGGTGATTTGTTTTCCATTTTTCAGATCTAGTTTTATCTACACGTCCCCCAATTAGTGTAATACACTTACTATTTTCACTAAAACATGTTGCAGTTTTTACCTGAGAAGTTGTAATATTAATATTACTTGAAGTTGAATCCTGGAATACATTACTGTCCTTACTTTCTGTAACTTTTCGCTTTCTTGTCACAAATTTATCCATAGTGACGAACAATGGAACAGTGAGTTGCAAGAAACTGAACTGTATAATGCTAGCTACAGTCACCATTGATGGAGCAGAATTGTCACCATGAATGCCAACCCAACTAATGAACCTGACAATTGTTTATGGTTTCACTTACTTGTGATGTGATACATTTGCTAATTCACAGCTCACACTTGTACCATGTACAGTCTGTGTCGAAAGTGCTGTATCTTCTTGTATTTTCAAAGAACAATAATAGTAAAGTTTTAGTATAAAGAAAAAATACTTCCCTGGTAGGGAAGGAATTCCTCTTTGACGAGCAAAGGAAATTTTTTAACGAGAGGGGGAAATCCCCGTTAATTTGAACCCTGCAGCAACTAAAATTATGCATGTTATATAAAGGAGACTAAATTTTGTAGGTACTGTAAAATTGCTGATGACTTTTATTGTAATTTTCCTAATTTCTCAATGACTAATGAATGATCATTGCCATCATCCTAGTCCCCATCGCCCTCATCGTTATCATCATCCATCATTATCATGTTACTACTTTTTTTCTGGTAATTTTTATTGTGACTATCATCATCAGTTCTGAAGTTATAAACAGATCTAAACCATTTCTGATATTCTCTGCAATAATACTGAATCAATTAGGAATCTAGGATATTGCATAAGTCTTACATATTTTATTAATATAGGATTAATTCCATTTAACAACTAAATATTACAACAAATAAAAGCCATATAAAAAAATATGATGGAATAGTTACCTTACATATATTGCCAGCTAGGTCTAGATAATACTGCTCCCCTTTTTTCAATGGCTCATGGGGCAAAGAATCCAATTTTGGTTGTGGAAATGCTTTGGGATCTGGATAATAATGGCAGCCATATGGTGACCACTGCTTTCCAGTTGGCCTTTCAAAATGCACCTTATGTGTATTTTTATGCTGTAACAATAAACCATTAGCACAAACAATTTAAAACAAGTCAAGTTGACAGAGGGATTTCCATCCTTTTAAACTAATGTAATCCAAACTGAAATGCAAATTATTTTACAAGGTCAACCACTAAAATTGTCATATAATATCAGCCTTGTTCACTCTCTTTTCACATTCAAATGTAGAGATAGCATTGGGTGTGTTTGATTACATAGGTCCGACAAACAGTAACTAAATAAAATGAAAAATTTGAAGCTATTGGCAGTGAAGCAAATGAAATTAACAGTTCTGGGAAGAAAAATGAGACCTATTGCAATTGTATAAGTTCACCTACTTACAATCTAGCTATATAGTTAAATAAAAAATTCAGTACTTTTGATAGATTTGAGAATTCAACTATTAAATATTTTTCTGAACTGGTAGAAAAGATCAGCAATACAGTATTCTCTGCTAATGATAAACTTGTTTCTTTTGATGTAACTGCTTTATTTCCCATCATTCTTAGAGAAAACTTTTGATGTTTTTAAAAAAAATGGCTAAGTTCAATAGAATTAAATTATGAATTAATAAATGGTTTTATTAAACATTTTTCAACTTTAATGGGAAACTCTGTCAACAAACTTCTGGCTTAGCAATGGGTAGTTCACTTTCACCATATCTTGCTGATCTTTTCATGTTTCTTTTTAAATACAAATAACTAAAGAATTTCCTTTAATTTTTAAAACTTGGTACAGATGTGTAGGTGATATTTTTGCTATTGTTCCTGATAAACATATAAATGATGCTTTAAAACTTTTAAATTTCTAAGATAAAGGTAAAATTCATATTACAAATTGAAGATAATTGCTGCTTTCCTTTCCTAGATTTAAATATAGTAAAACATAATAAATTGAATTTTGGCATTTATAGAAAAGCAACTTACACTGATAGTTGCATAAAAAAATAAAAACCTTTAACTCTCCCACATAAATTTACTGTTTATAATAATTTAATTTAATAGATCAATAAATGTACTCCTTAATAAAGAAGAATTTAATAGAGAACATATACACATTATCAACACTGTGTTAATTAACGGTTTTAATGCAAATTTTATACAAAAAAGATAGAGAAATTTAAATGTCAAGAGACTGCAAAAGATGTTATTTTTAAAAAATGTACTTGCCATCCTTGCTTAATTCCTTTAGTTCCCTACCGAACATAAGGCTCCTGCGAAGTTCCTCCATTTTGTCCTCTGTCTTGCAAGTCTTTTTACTTCACTCCAGGTTTTCCGAGGTCTTCCTTTCCTCCTTATACCTTGAGGGTTTCAGTCAAGTACTTCTCTTTCTACTCCTCCAGTTGGCTTACTTAATGTATGACCTATCCAGCTCCATTTTCTCTTCCTAATTTGAGTCTCAATGGGTTCTTGTTTTGTACTTTGCCATAAAGTGTTATTTGATATTATTTCTGGCCACCTTATGTTCAAAATATGTCACAAAAATTTATTAATAAAGCTTTGTCATTTATTCATATTTACTTTAGAAGTTTTCCATGCTTTGCAAGCATATAGGAGGTTGGATATTAGACTGGTATTAAAAAATCTATATTTTAGTCTTTTTTGAGATTTCTTTTATTTCTCTATATTGGTACAACTGCATAAATGCTGCATCTGCTTTTTTTAATTCTCTGGCTAGTATCTTCACTGTTGCTCCATTTAATGTTACTATGCTTCCTAGATAGGTAAATTTAGTTGTTCTATTTCATTATTTGTTATGTATAGTTTCTCCACTTTTAGTCCACTTATTCTCATTTCTTTAGCTTTATATGTGTTGATGTTTAGGCCAACCAACTTAACTTTTTCTTGTAATTTTGTTAATTTGTATTTTATGTTTACTATCTCTGTGCTAGTAAACACATATCAGCAAAATCAAGGTCTTCCAATCTGCTATTTAACCCCCAATGTATTCCTCTCTTTCTATTTCCATATTGTTTTTCTCATATTATCAAGAACAAGCAAGAATAGAATTGGAGATAATACACATCCCTGTTTTACATCACTTGTAACCAAGTTTTTCCTTGAGTCTCCCTTTGTGTAGTATTTTACAACTGAAATTCTGATACAACATATGAGATTTAATATTTTCCCAACACATCACACATGACTTTTTGGTTTAATGAATCAAATGCCTTTTCAAAATCAATGGTCAAATATAAAATAGTTTGTAATTCATTGCTTTGTTCCAAGATAATTCTTAGTGTGTTTATCAAGCCTACACAACTTTGCTGTCATCGGAAACCAGCCTGTTCTTTGCAAAGTCTAAGTTCTACTACATGTTTAATCCTATTTAAGATTATCTGGAAAGTAGTTTGTTAGGCATACTCAGCAGTGTAGCACCTCTCCACTTGTGGCATTTAGTAAGGTCTCCTTGTTTAGGAATTTTAATCATAAGCCCTTCTTTCCAATCTGTTGGGATTGCACTTTTTCCCATATTTCATTCAATAGAGGATGAAGCAAACCTTGCAGTTTTAGTGTCTAGTTTCAGCATTTCAGGATATATGCTATTGGTTCCTGGCAACTACCTGTTTATTTGCTTTATTGCTCTCTCAATTTAGGCTCTTGTAGGAGGATGTAATTTTATTGTTGTATCTTCATTTAAATTCCTATCTCTATTTGTTTCTTGGTTTTTGTACTTGTTTTCCTTTTTTTGATATCTTTCTTTATTTAAAATCTCCGAGACATGTTCTCTCCATCTTTTCAATTGTAGTTCTTAATTGCCATCATTGGGCTAACAGAAAGTTTACATAAATTTTTAAAGAACCTGAAGTAATTTTAGTTCCTCAAAATAAATAAAATATAAACATTTTCTAAGTTTGTCTAAAAGAGATTAAATTTCAAATAATACAAAATCTGGCATTTATTAATTGAACTGTTTAGATTGTGACAGTTTATACTGATTAGACTAAACCTCATTTGGAAACCAGAATAAATGATTATGGAAATATTAAACATAAACAAATGGATAAATCAGCTGTGGCAGATCAGTTTTGATCATTTAATCATGAAATGAATCCAGAGGTTTAATTATTAAAACAATTAAATGAATCCATAGATTTGATGGTTTGGGGGAAAAATATTTATTTTGAAAAATAAGGATTGCATAATGAATTTTGAAATACCGTCATCTGATTCTGTCAATAAATTTATTTTATTTTCAGTAGTTGGCAATACAAGAAGAAACACTGTCGCCTAATGGCAGTGTGTTAACAAGGAAACAAACATTCAAAGAGCTGATGATGCAAATGATTGACTTATGAAACTAGTCCTGTTAGAAAATACATAATTATAAAAGAAATAAACATCAGTGAAGTTTTATTCAGCACAATGAGTAGGGTGATGACAAATTTAAGAAATAGGATGGGTCAGGATATGCTTCAAGCTTGTGTGAAGGTATCAATGGATGGGGACAAGGAACCCCAGAAAATTTCATTGGTAATGTCAAACAGATATGCCGTAAGAAAGCCTCAATGCAATAGTTTGCTGTAAATGTAAGTTAATGCATGCAGTAATATCATTTTATTGATTGTCATGATATTATTCTTGAAGATAATTAACTTAGGCTATACCTACTTGTACTTATACATTATTTAATAAAATATCAGAAATTAAGGAAAAATTTAAAATGTTAATAATGTTGTTATTTTGTTAGAAGGGTATCACTAAAATTTGAGGCCTATAATATTCTCTCAAACTATGTCAAGCTTGATGTCCCCCTCCCCAGAGGAAAGTGTCTGTATTCATCAATCTATCTCTTACAGATTACCAGATATCCAAAAGTCATTTAGAATGAAGAGGACTTTAGAGGCTATTTGCAGAAAATTCAAGGTATAAATTTGATTTTTCATGAAGATACCCTCAACAATCATTTTAATCACTATCATTGAAGCCATTTTTGAAAAAATTAGAAGTTTTGAAAACATTTTCCATGTAAAGGGTAGTTTCTGGTTGGGTGATTATTTCAAAAGTCTTTGTGTCACATCCCTGGAAGGTGCTGAACTTAAATACCAAGTTTGGTGTTTAACCAACTTTGTTTTGATGCACACACACACTTTTTTTTTCTTTTTAAGAAAAATGCTTTTTTTTTTTCAATTTTTTATTCACTGAGTCTCAAAGCATCTATTTCCAGTGAAATCTTGGTATTGGATATTTGGAAGGAATTCAATATTTCCTCTATTTGCTGCAAGTATGTAGCAGAGAAAGCAAAACTGTGGTCACACAGAATTAAATGAAGGAATGATTTAAAATAAAAGTCTAAGTATAAATAGGTTCAAATGTATGTTTTGCCATACTTGTTGGACCAGGTTCAAAACATTTTATTCTTTACATATTTTTGTTGTTTGTAAAATTTTACACATGTAGACCCAAGTTCTTTTTTTTTTTTTTTAATAATATGATACATTATAAAAATCTCATTTGTAATAAATTCTGAGCTGCAAGTGATCTTCCCTCTTTGCCTTAATATATGCATAAATCAAGTTCAGCTATCCTTCTGAATGACCTATACTTTCCCTACTTAACTTTCCCTCAAGGAAAGGTATTGTGGACATTAGTTTTAATTAGATGAGGTTTGTGAATCTTCTAGAAACCCAAAAGCTTCTAAAACAATGGGATTGATTGCCTTGTCTCCCAGTAAGTTTGAAGTTTTAACAGTTGCAGAGTCCAGGTAACAATCAATGTTCAATGACACATTTTGACTTGTTTATATAGAGGGAAAGGAAGGGGGGGGGGGGGGGGGGAGAGAAAGAAACATACAACCTCAAGGTTATTATTAGTTATTATTACATTAAGATTAATACCAGTAAAGATCACAACCACCAACAAACACTTGAATGAGAAATAGAAGCATTGATCAGCTAACCTTCTTCTTTTCTTTCTGTCTACTGCTGCTATCCTTGCTGCTGTTTCCACTCTCATTCTTCCCCCTTTTCTTGTCATTATGATCCTTTTCATATGTGCTCTTTGCAGTCTTACTCTTAGCTCGAGAGATGGCTGGATTGTTTAATATCACTAATATTTCATTCAGATCCTTGCGAGTTGCGATGTCCTTAGCAGTCTCGTTTTGCTATCCAAACAAAAACATGCGTACCTAAGTGATATAACTCTATACAACATTTATATGGGGGATTTATTTTTGTTATACATTTAGGATACAAAGAATCGTTTTAGGAATGAGTTACATATTTATTATCACTGAAAAAGGCTGCTGTATTGCAGCAGTTCCAACTATCTATCAGCTTGCAGTCGAGGATTGGCTAAAATGCTCCCAAAACTAGTACAAGAAGATCTCAAAGTAAGCACATGTAATAAACATTCAACTCATTCCTACAGTTACTAATAGTAGTACTTAAGCATTCATAACTTCTTCCTTGTGTTTAATTAATTATAAAAAAAAATTCCTTGATCTGTACCCTACATTGTTAAAGAAAAATAATACTAATAAAGATATGTGTATCATACATTTTGCTAGTATGGAACACATGAAGGCAAATATGTCAGATAAGCATAAACTATTGAGACTATTATCATAATCATATTTACCTTATTTTTTAGGCTTTTATCACAACCTGCTTCCAGAAGTATTCTTGTTAGCTTTCTTCTTCCCATTGCTGCAGCTATATGAAGTGCTGTATCACCATTCTGTAAGAATATTAGCGTTACCTATTAGGAAGTATTAACTGACTGATTGATTATCATCAATTAAGATAATCTCATGAAGCAAAACTAGGTTTTGCAAAGGTAATTTTAAACTTCTAAGTCACTTCCCACTTCCAAGGAAAAATTTGTAAATAAAAATTTGGATTGAGAAAATACGTTGCTTCTCCAAATCTAAAATTTGCTTTGTACCTGAGTATTTTATTGCCTAAGTTACTGTGACACAGTGTAAGGGATTTGTAATAATTCTACAGCTATCACTGAACCATCTCTACCTTTATAAAATTAAAGCTCTCTATGGAAGACAAGTTAATGGAAGTACATATTTATACATTGAAACCACTTACATAATTATTTATTTATGCCAACAAACTTACTGTTGGTGTTTTTAAACACACAAGCCGTGTGTGGGCAAAGTTTGAAAGGTAGAACTGGAACTTACATAAACCTGTGTAGGCACTCAGGGGTGAAATATCACAGCACATCCATGTGCTGAGAATTGTAATTTCTTATGCTGATCAAGTTACCAAAGCCTTTCTGATTTGCGGTTATGACCTTTTCAATTGTACTAAGAAAATAACACTGTTTAAAACAGCTTGCACAGATCACACTGGATTGCAAGGGAGTGAACTAATCCAATGATACCATACAAAAAAGCAATTTCCAATTTTGTTAACTGTATTCATCACAGTGCTCATAGATTAAAAAAGAGCCTATCCTTTATTTTACTTTAATAACTTATACAACTTGGATAGCTGTAGGTAATTCTTTTTCCAACAATATTATCTTCTCCGGTGAGCCAAGTTCACCACTGCTGTGTTTCTTGTACTTTGTAATAGCCTGGTCTGTTTTCTTGAAATGAGAACAGAACAAAACTGGCAGCACAACATTGCTTGGGAGTTAGTAATTTATGAACTAGGGAATGAGCAGATTTTGAAGCATCAATGTTAATACAGAGTGCATGGGAATAATATACCATACTTTTGAGGATAGAAGAGCTAGGTATGGAGAAGAATTTGCTCTGTTTACTTTTCAGTGGTCTTCAGATTTTCTATGTCCTTCATTTCAAAACAAAAATTATCTGACTTGGCGAGTTTCACTTACAGGCTAACTTTATGTTAAGGAACTCACTTACAGCTAAGTCGTTGCTTTTGAAACCGATTAATAATTTTCCATAGCTCTGTATTGGTACTGCATGAAGGACACTTTTTTAGTTATTTTAGTCTTAATGCCTGCTTGAAAGCTATTTAAATATATGTGTACTGAAAAACTGACAATAGATGCTATGCGTTGCAAATCAAATATAACAGAATGATGAGATGTGCGGGCTGTAAAAACTTAGTGAAAGTTTTAAACAGTAAGTGTTGCAATTGAATTTTTATAAACATCGCATGTTAGAGTTTGGAAATATTTGACTTTGTTTCTTACATAATTACAAATTTATCCCTGCTGTGTTTTCATATTGTCTGTGCACAATATATCTTCTTATTCTTCAAAATTCAAATCTAATGTTTATGTATATATGCAACTAAATTATACATTCCTTGACATGTTCAATGTTCACAAGCCTTTATGGTTACTAGTGAACTTACTGAATGCAATCCAATCCAGTCCAATCCAATTGAAACCAATCCATTGTGGTCCACTCCTAACAAGCGCTAGGATGCAACTTGTCTCCTAGTTGGAGGATAAACTGCCTGAATGCAAGCTGTAGCACTGCCTTGGCTTGGAATCTACATAAAGAGCTATGCGACTTGCATCTGCTGTTTGTTTAAAGATTAGAGTTACCTAATAAAGTGTTTATATAGTTATGCAAACACATTTTTATAGTACTACCAAATGATACATTTGATCTGTCTTTGGATATGGACATACGCATGTTTACTCCTAGCCAGCTGTCCTGTATCTGATTCCTGATCAGTACTGGTTAGGCTAGATCAGATTAGATTAGGTTGTCTTGGTAAAGTTTAATTGAAGTTTGGCTTGAAGAGGCAAATATAAAACATGCACAAAAATTAAGGCTAGAGATTTCTTCCGGGCTTAAAAGCTGTGGTCTGCTGGAATTTTGAGGTCCAGACATTTCGTCCAAATGCTGGATGATGGCATGCCAAAACCTGGCATCCGATACTCGAACATAAAAAAGAAGCACTAATGCAGAGAAATCATGTAAACCATTCAGCAATCACAGTGGAGAAGCCCCGCCCTTCTAACACAAACCTCCCTCTCAAGCCCAGCCAATTCCCTGTGAGTGGCCCAGATATAAATATGGCACCTCCAGTCATAAACGACTCTGTTGTAACTGAACCTTCGCAGAGAATACTGTCCACCGCAGGCGGTGACACTGATGATACATGGAATGAAGATGGAGCACAGGTGGAATGAGATGGCGGGGGAAACCGGAGCACCCGGAGAAACCCCGCCCTGACGCCGCTTCGTCCACCACGAATACCACATGCGGGTTCCTGGGATCGAACCTGGGCCGCCTAGGTGGTAGGTGAGCGTGCTAACCGTTCGGCCACGGCGCTGCCATTAAGCCTGGAAGAAATCTCTAGCCTTAATTCTAACTCCGGCCATGAAAGCTTCTGACTACTCATGCACAAAAATGTTAATCTTGTATGCCTACTTTATCCAAAGCATAAGAAGTGTAACAGTTGGAAAGGCATTTAATTTTTGGAGACTTTGCCATGAATTGTCAAGCTGAAAGCTAATAAATTATCTTTTAATGTTATATTTCTTCTTTACCTATTGTAAGGTAAGAGTTTTAGTCTTTAACAACTTCAAACAGAACATTTAATATCTGCCCTCTGGACTAAAGCGACGGAATTGCCTATAATTTGTGCTTACTTGGAACTTTGGCATACATTTATATGTTATGTTGTGTTTTATATGTAATGCTTTATAATACATGAATATACCTTATTTTGATCAGAAACCCTGCAGTTTGCACTAATTAGAATGCGAGTAACACCTGCATGTCCATATCTTGCACTTGTGTGCAAAGGTGTATCACCATACTGCAAAGAAGAACAAGAAAGTTGTAAAAATACATAATTTTTACAAATATACTTTAATCTATACCAACACTCTATAATCTATGAATATCTACAAAATTAATATAATTATTCTTCAAGCTTCATAAAGCCTGAGAAATGAATTAAACCAGTGAAAATGTTACATGTGAAAGCTAGTACTGGTCTTTCTATTTAGAAGAGAATGAGCACAACTTGCTTATTACTTACTCTACTCCACTGGTGTCTGTAACAAAGAAAATTATAGAAGCAAAAAAATTAGTATCTTAACATTCACAGCAGAAGAGCCACAACATTTTTCCTTACTGTTTACTCTTCTGATATCTGTGCAAGCTCATAGATTGTGAATAATTGCTTATTTTTAAATTGGTCTTATTGAGCATATAGATTATACATTTAATATTGGTGTTAGTAAAAATATCAAGCATTGCCAAATATGGGCTGCTTCTTGACGTGCAATGTCACTAAACTGTGCCAACTTGAGATGGAGAGATACACTACTCGACAAAGGGGTTGGCTACCATGAATTAGAGAGGAACACAGGTAATGGAACAGAAGTGTGATCCAAAATGGAAACAATGGAATAGAAGCACAAACTAAATAGTGGAATAATGTAAATAAAGGAGACGTAATAATAGCAGAAAGTGTTACAAAGTGAAGATTTCCTTTTTCCTCATTCCCCTTTCACTGTTATTATTAATGGAAATCTGCATTTCAAATAACGTTGAAATCACCAGTAATTTAGGACAGTTATTTCCAATAAAACCTGATGTTTTAAGCATTCTGTTTATCAATCGTCTACCACAACTCTTATAAAACTCTTATAAATGTATATTATGAAATATATTCATACTTAATAGCTATCTACTGTACCTTATGCACAATTGCATGAGATTATGATTTCACGGTTATTTCCAGTTATACGGTTTAAGCCTTCAAAACACAACTGTGTGTTTCTTTCATAAACATATATTTATGAAATATATTCACATTTAAGGTTATCTACCTCTGCATAACTGCATGGACTTATGATTTCATAGTTATTTCCACTCATACGGTTTATGCCTCTAAAATGCAACTTAACACAACGTTGAATTTCTTTTACAAACATATATTTATGGATATATATTCCCATTTAAGGATATCTACCTGTTACACAACTACATAAGCTTATAATTCCATAGTTATTTCAGGTTATGTGGTTCATAAATTAATTTGGTTCATCCTAATAATTTGGTGCTCAGTGTTACATTTGGGAGATTTTTTGGGTTGAATTGAGGAATGTGTTTAAGTAAAACAGAGTTCCCCACCTTCTAGTTGCCAAAATTGGTTGTTATGAATGAGAAGATAGTTCCTTTAATTCTTTGTATCTTCGTTAACGTATTGCCGGAAGTTATCTCCATTCTCATCTTTATACATTGTCAATTACACAATTTCAATGTCATTCAAATGATGTTTTACTGCAGTTCGCTACTTTTATTTCTCATATGTTGGAACACTGCATTACGCGGTCCCTAAGCCCATATTTGGCAACATTACCCAAACGTTTACCAAATAATGCTACTCAGTTTTTTTATAGAAATCAGAAGGTGAATAATCTTATGCATGCTTTAGAAAGTATAAAATGATAGATAACTGTACATACATTGTTTTGCAGATCAGGATTACAGCCTGCTAGTAGTAACTCTCTGCAGCTCTGGTTATGACCGTTTTGACAGCATAAGTGTAATGCTGCAAAACCTCCACAATTTTTTAGATGTAAGTTAGCTTTTGCCTTTGCTAAAGCTGCAACACTACGACTATATCCCTTCCAACTGGCCTCATGGAGCGCTGTATTACCATGCTATAAAGGAAAATGGCTTCTTTCAGTGGTAGTACAATTATCATCTACATACTAACCTACTCAAAAAATAGACAGTAGGTATATTATAATTTACCCATGCCCTAGGTGACAGGTAAACTGTTCGCTTTCTGATGTATGAAGGTAGTTAATAAATTAAATTTATGTTTGAGAGATGCATTTACTGAAATACCATAGTCTGAGAAAAATAAGACAGGTATAACAAAGCTGAAAAATTAGACTTCATAGCGAGGATTTGAAGCATGGATCCTTGGCTTACCATGCTACTGCTGTACCTTATTACACCTTTCCAATGTTAGCTAACACACAGATGACATGTGTGGAAGAAAAACATTGTGAATATTAACGTTAATATGGGTACTCTGTACTGATATGTACTTTCATAAAACAAAGCCACCAAAATTAGCCCTAAATCACAAACATTGATGTCAAAGTGTAACAGAGGCAAAAAAGGAGTGATATGATGTGCTGGAAAACAAAGTGACAAAAGTCTAAATCATATTTAGACAACATGCACATTTGATGAAGAATACATAATATACAAAGAAATGCAGTGCAGGTCACTTGAGCATTGTTTGTCTGCATAAATCACAGTGTGCTTGATGATAGTGCCCCAGTTAGATTCATACTTGCAATACCACTTTAAAGTAACAAGCATACTTTTAACAATTCATTTTTATTTCCAAAAAGCAACTAAGTGCACCAACATTTTATTGAGAATTACTGGTACTTACTTCTGTAAAAATTAAAAATAAATGTCACTAACTTCATTTATGTTAGGTAAAATGCTCTTCTTGTACTTTTAGAACAACAGATTTTCAATTAATTTTCTCACTTACATAATTTATTTCATTAACTGCATACAAAATCTCATTGGGGAAAACAACTAGTCTGAAGGAATTGGGAATTTTTCAAGTTAACCTAAAAACCTATGTTTGAGTGTATTTTCTTTGGAGGGAAAACAGATGTGCTTTACTGTGATCATTTTTTTAAAACAATTTGCATTTCATACAACAAAATTTCATGATAACTTTGCCCCACCCCCCCCCCCAAAAAAAAAACTAAATAAAATAAATAAATAAAATAAATAAATAAAATAAAAAATAAATAAAATAAAAAAATAAATAAAATGAATGAATGAGTTAATGACTGAATGACTGAATAAATAAATGAATAAATAAATGGATAAATAGATAAATAAATAAATAAGTAAATACATAAATAAAATAATGACTGCCTTTAAAATTAATTTGGAACAAAAAACGTGTCATACACTATACAAATATGGTATTATCTGTAAAACCGAATTATTAATACTACCAATGATTTATGCAAGGTTTAACTGAGATGCAAGTTATTTATAAAGGGTATTAATCTTTGGCAGGAAATACTAAATTAAATATTATTTAGTGAAACTGTTTATTCCATAACACAAATTGCAACATATGAGTTACAATATTTTCATGCCGTTGAAGACCTCAGCTGTATCTACTAAATTACTGTGTGAAAAGAATCTTTCACTGTCTGCGTTTGAAGGCTTGAACAGGTATCTCGCAAAATATATGAAGGTTACTTTAGCCTTAAATGTCAGTATATGATCCAGTAAATCAGTTTCATTACTGACCTGATACAAATTTCAGACTTAGTTGCAGAATTCAATATAACATAAAGGTGCATATTATTTTCACTCTAAAATTCACTCTAAAATCTTTACCAAATTGGGATTGATGTCAGATTTTGCAATTAATTTTGATGGCTAAAGAAGAAAATTGAGTACTTTGATTACTTTTATATCAACATGCAAGTTTTGCAACTAGTTTTTAAAGTATGTTAATTTACATGTTTATTGTGCAAATAAAGACTTCTGTGAGAAAATGAGAAATCCACGAAAATTTAAATAAAAATGACAGGTTTTAAATCATCTACACTTTGAAACATACAGATACTTTTACTTGAAGTTGTATAACATTTTTGTTTTTTGCATTTAGAAAGAAAAAGATAAAAAACAAAACAATAAGAGAAAAAAAGAAAAGAAAAAATAAAATAAAAATTAAACTCTTCCAACAGAAAATTTTGCATTTTAATTGCTCATGAAAGCTGAAGTGTAAGCCATGCATGGAACAAATCATTATGTAAGTAGACTATGTCATAAATTGTCCCAAAGAGTGCTGTAGTGTCACTTTCTTGGTATGCATGTTCTTTTCTGGGAAAATGACATTCATTTAGATATTGATGTTCTTAGGAAACATTTAATATTGCATTTAATGTGTTTCTGCTTTAGATAAACCTCACTTCTCAAACTATTTAATTTTGGCCTTGGCATTGCTAGCTCACGTAAGTTGACTGAACTCAATGACTAAATAGACTTTTTGCTTACTAAAATGAGTGGGAAAAGGAGTAAAATGCAGCACTTCTAAAATATGATGACACAACAATAGATAGACCATTTCATTGCAGCTAATTCTTCTCCAATTGGTCACAGGAAGCACAGATGCTTCATTCCACATATCTACCATTCCAAAAACAAAAGTTGATCTCAAACGGCAGCAAATGTTTTTTTTTCATTTTAAATAAATGAAGTGTTTAGTTACATACCACACTGTCTTGACGGTTCACATCTGCCCCATATTTGATGAGCTGCTTTACTACCTCCAAGTGACCTTCCGCTGCCGCTCTTTGAAGAGCTGTACACCCAGACTGTAATAACAAAATATTAAAAACTTAAAAGAAAAAGATAATACTTGTTCAAATTATGCTTTTAAAGAGATCATGTTTGCATTCTATTGTTCACATACAAAAAAGAAGTAAATAGAAGTACTACTGGCTTTCTGCTCACTCTGCAATCTGCAAACATACACAAATTTATATGTAGAAACACAAACAGGTCTGCTAGAGGCAAGTCCCTCAAGAGATGGTACAATATTTTCATTTATTTATGCTTATAGTGTTTATTGTCACTATTGTAAAATTCAACTGGGCATTAAGCATAGGTTCTGTACAAAATATAGTTCTAAATATGAAGTTATTGATTTTGTATGTTTCAAATGACAAAACTGTGTTATGGTTATCAGAAGTGATTAATAATTATCTTACTGCTTGAGGCACACACATCAATAAGATAGTAACTCATAACTATGATACAGTGTAATGTCAATTGTTCTAGGAGGCGTATAATACTTTTGAAAACATTTTGTTCTTAGCTATAGATTTACACTGTTATGCTAATAAACTAAGTGCTACATTGTTCAAAAGCAATCAAACAAATCAAGCTTTTCATTTAAAATATTTTAGCTTTTCTTTTGCAGTAAATCTACAAATGGAGCAAAATTCTAGACAATTTATGCAAAATACAATAAGCTGAAAGGCACTTTCCAGACAGCTGTGGATAATACTGAAGAGTGGGAAGCCGAGCTGTTCAATATTGCTTTATGCATAGGCTTTGTCATAAATAATATGTAATACATTCTGCTTTGTTTTACAAAGACATTCCCTTTCCTTTTCACAGGTTTGCTTCTAGGTTTCGTGGTGTACGGACAGATGGCGTGGATGCTTATTCAAAGGAAAGCACTACACAAGAAGCTTGGTCGACAGGTCATTCGTCGCCCTCTCTAGGCAGCGCTTCAGCAGTGGTGGCGGATCTTGGAGCTTTAAGCTGTTACGGACTTCTGCGCATTTCTGTGGTCTGCCTGCAGCCTGTAGTCTCTGTGGTTCTTTCACTTCACCCCTTCCTCCTGGGAGTGGTAGCCACAATATGTAGGTTGCAGTGTACAAGGTGTACCCACTGTTATATAGCCTATGGGTAACTACAATGGGCAGTGCAGAAAACCTCCGAACCACCTGCACGGTGTTTCTCCACTGGGCGTGAGGAAACATAAGGCACTGTTGCTGTAAACAAGGTCACGCTTCTGACGCAGTTTGAAGTGCTGTATTGAGTTGACAGTGATGCGATGGGGTTCAGTTATTATGAGTGATTTATTATTTTGTCCTGTACTTAGTCACAAAGTGTATTATGACTCAGCATATGTTTTCTACTGCACAGCATGTATTTATGATTCCTATGTGCTAACTCAGCTCACCAACTGAAAGTTCCAGGCCATACAACAATCCATGAACTTTACAATAAATTTCAGGTCACAGGAAGTGTCCAGGTTTAGAAATCTAAAAAGCAGCGTAGGTTCTAACGAAGGAACATTAGACGTCATCAGTCATCTTTTGGAGAATTTCCCTCAAAAATCGCTTAAGCGTCTTTCACTATAGGTGGGCATTTCTTATGGCTCTGTGTGAAGAGCTACTAAGTTGCTGAAGTTAAAACTATAAAAAATAACTGTGGTACATGCCCTTCAATCAAGTTAGCCTGTAATAAAACACACATTTTGTGGGTGGACCTTCAATAGTGTATACAATGGCGAAATTGACCCACATTTAATATTTTTCACAGACAAGGCTTGGATCCACCTTCGTGGATATGTGAGTAATAATCATTATTGGAGCTCTGAGAAACCTAATATTGTTCATGAAGTACCCCTTCATTACGAAAAAATTGCGTATGATGCGCCATTAGCAGAGAAAGGGTTATAGGTCCAATTTTTTTCAAGTCAACAGTTGACACCTGTACATATGTGAATAAATTCTGCCCTCTTATTTTTTAGAGAATTGACACACAAGGAGCGTGATTTTGCCTTTTCTCAACAAGACTCTGCAGCAGCTCATACAACCAATCTTTTAATTAGAACACTTGAAAATGTGTTTCAGGATAGAATTATCAGTAGAGATAATTATGCCTTTATGCCCTTCGGTCCCTAGGCCTAATCCCCTGCGATTTCTATCTCTGGGATAACTTAAAACAAAGTGTACAAGACAAACCCACACACAGTGGAAGATCTAAAACAAAATATCTGCCAGGAAATTGCAGGCATTTCTCAATATGAGCTATGGCGAGTGATGGACAGTTTCCTGAAGAGGTACCAAAAATGTATGGACAACGACGGTGGCCAGTTTCAGCATCTTCTTTCATAAAGTTGGTAATAAATAGGGCTCGGAAGTTCATGCCCTAAAAAACACTGAAATATGCATGCCAATATGCTCTTAAAAACTTGAAAATATACCAAGAAATATGCACTATTTCATTGAAACAATTAATGTCCCTTTGCAGTTGACAAGTATAAATAATAAATAAAGTTACCTTATTCCTTAGAGGTTAAAGCAGAAGTGGTTGTGCTGCCAGTATTAACTGCTAAATTGCAGTTCACAACCAACATTTTGCACAAATTTTCAACTTTAAAACATTGTTGTCTCGCAAAACACTTTTGTAACGTGAAAAACTTCTCCACGTCACAAGATGTTATTTGGGGCATATTTAAATGATGTTAACTGCTTCACAGAGAGAGTGAAGTCTCTTGATATGATAGATGGTTTCCTTTTGAGGATGTCTCGAATATCGCACATCTGTTTATAACCAGAATTTTTTGAAATTACATAATTCACTCTCTCTTTCACTTTTTGCCCTCTGCTACCAGGAAACGATCTTTTTCAAAGACAGTAAGTGATTCATGCAAAGGAGATCCTACAGCTTCCAATGCCGTTATGGCTGTTGGTAAGAAAGAAAAATGGGCAGATATGAAACTAAGATCCTCTTTTAATCCAGTGCCTGACAGAATATTTTCCACAGGTTCTATTGAAGTATCATTCGAGTCCAATGAATTAACAACCTCTTCGACTATTTCTATGTGCTCAGCTAAATATAGAACTACATCGACCCATGTTCCCCATCGAGTTAACACTGGTGCAGGAGGAAGTCAGATATTAGGTGCTGTTGATCTAAACAACTTAACTCTTTTAGGAGATTTAACAAAAATTCTCTTTGTACTGGACACAACTCTACCAATAGGAAAGAATCACGTATTGTCTGATAAATGCGATGAAGAGCGTGTGCCAAACAAGTTATATGAATTTAGTTAGGAAAAATACCTTTCGGAGTTTGTCCTGATTTTACCATATAAGGACCTGTATCAGTAACAAATAAAAGTAACCGGTTGTATCTGATTCAACATGGCCATAGTAATTTCAAAGAGTCCATCACAAACTGGGTCACAGTTACATTGTCAGTGGCCGACAATTCGCACCCATTAAGAAGATAAGGTGTAGTCTTTTGTTCATTATTTAAAGCACCCACGATTATATTCGCAATAGAATGGCGCTCAAAATCAGGGATTTCATCAACAGACAACCATACAAACTGAACCGCTAAGTCATTTTGTATATTTGACAATACGTTATTGCAACAATGTCCTACATAAGTCTTACGCAGTGTACTTTCTTCAGGCATATGCTGTCAAGTGTACTTGACAAGTAGGTTGATATAGGTTTTTAAATGTCGGATTATTAATTTTGAACAAGGGAATATCAGCAGCTAAAAACGCATGGCACAAGTCATAGGAAAATTCAGTAACCCTGCTTCCTAAACACTCTACTAGCTGTTTTTGAACAGGTTCTTTGTTTGCAAATTTTCTGATTAAATTCTCCTTATGCTTTGCTGGTTTATGTGCTGAACTGTTTGAAATCTTTTCTCACTTCCTACATTTTACTCACACGCTCTACAAAACAGTATCCTATTATCTGTAGATATTAAATCACTCGAAAACTCTTTCTGTAAATTAATTAATCTAGCACTCGAAGTTGGTTTCATTTTCGGCATTTGAAGAGCTTTTAAACATTTTATGCGCCTAATTTAACTTGGTGGGAACCAGTTCACAACACTGTTACGTTTGAAGACCACGACGTAACTACTGGTTGGTATGCAAGCATTGACCTGCACTTTATCTTTGATAATATAAACCTCTCAGATAACGCACTAATTATTCTCTATGCACTTGCATATAATGAAAGGATGGAAACAGGGGATTCACTTCATGACAACAGGACTCAACATTAGTTCTCGCCACCTCGCAAGCTGTATCATCATGTGCAATACTACCAATATGAAAAATATTATACAGATGGAAAAAAATAATAAAAAACCATAAAAACCATTAAAATATGCAGTATAGGGGCTATAATATTGAAATATTATGCGTTTATCAAAATCAAGAAAATATGCAGTTATATGCACCATAAAATCACGTCCAAATAACTGAAAATTTCATAATTCGTGCACATAATGTAAAAGCATACATTTTTAACCTCTATGAAAAAACATGCAAATGCATGAACTTCCTAGCCCTAGTAATAAAAGAGGTGCCACAAAAGCAGCACATTGTCGTGTTTTATTCCCTGTGGTCGCAAGAGAAAGAGGTTTTTATCAAACAGGTGACAAATAGTTTGGTGACTCACTCTCTCTAGGATTTCCATTGCGAGAAGAAGTATTTTCCCAGGTTTGCCTTTGTCTAATGTACCAACAATCACATTTGCAACGGAATGACCCACTTTATTGCTTGTTTCATCGATAGACACAAATGTTGATTTATCTGCAACGTAGGCGCGAATGTTTTCTATAGTGTCTTCATAGCAGCGGTGCACGTAATGCTTTCAGAGGGTAGACTCGTCAGGAATGTTCCAGTTAGTATAATGTTCCAAAAACTGAACGATTCATTGCGTATCTTTGCTAATGGAATACTCGTGCTAACTAAGACACTACAAGGTATTCGTAAAACGGAGATGACTTAGAAAAAAATTAAATTAAAATTATTTTGTTGTTTAACGACGCTGTCAATTACCAGGATCACATCAGCGTCGCCGGTGTGCCAGAATTTCGTCCCGCAGGAGTTCTTTTACATGCCAGTAAATCTACTGACATGGAGCTGTCGTTTTTAAGCACACTTAAAAACCATCGGCCTGGGCCGGGTTTGACCCTGCGACCTTGGGATCAGTAGGCCAGTGTCTAACCAACTGAGCCACCCAGACCGACAATGATGATGACTTAGAACCATAAGCACCTGGTCACAACAAAAGTGATTTTCTCTTCTTCGTGGCCCGGGAGGTTGCTCTCATGTTTCTCACGCCCAATATGCTGCTGGACATGGTACCGCTTTTCTGCAGTAATTCTCACTTCACAATATTTGCAGAAAAGAATGCTTCCATCAGTAGAAAATACCTCTGCTCCAAACTGAGATATAAGTTGTAGCAAAAGACATTTTACTAGGCTTGGTTTTTGGCATGTTTACGAACAGGATTTCTTTCACAAACTGCAGTGAAGCATCTAAATACGAATTACCCACTCCTACCCTCTGGTCGAGGTCATTGTCACGATGCCGGTCAAACTTAAGGGGATATTTAGAGAGGGTTTATTACAGCCACTAATAGAAGGTAAAGGTCAGTATATTAAAAAAAAAAAAAATGTTATGAGTACGTGTGTCAAGAGAAGAGCTCAATACAATAGGTGTGAAAAAGAAATTAAAATAAGCAAGCAAGTAGGCACTATAACAGCTTAAAATGGGCGCTAATATAGGCACTATAACAGTTCAAAATGAGTACTAATACAGGCACTGTAACAGTTCAAAATGAATACTAATAAATGCACTACAATAGTTTAAAATGAGCCCTAACATGGGCACCGTAACAGTTCAAAATGAGCGCTAATATAGGCACTGTAACAGTTCAAAATGAGCACTAATATAGGCACTGTAACAGTTCAAAATGAGCACTAATATAGGCACTGTAACAGTTCAAAATGAGCACTAATATAGGCACTGTAACAGTTCAAAATGAGCACTAATATGGGTACTGTAATAGTTCAAAATGAGCCCTAATATGGGCACCGTAACAGTTCAAAATGAGCCCTAATATGGGCACCGTAACAGTTCATAATGAGCCCTAATATGGGCACCGTAACAGTTCAAAATGAGCCCTAATATGGGCACCGTAACAGTTCAAAATGAGCCCTAATATGGGCACCGTAACAGTTTAAAATGAGCCCTAATATGGGCACCGTAACAGTTCAAAATGAGCGTTAATATAGGCACTGTAACAGTTCAAAATGAGCCCTAATATGGGCACTATCAGTAATAAGCATTGAAGTAGGCACAATCATTTATTCATTTACCATTTTAAAACACATTTTGACATGATAGAACCGTGTAGAAATGTAAAATAGCCATATCCCATACATTAAATGTATTGCATTCCAGTATTTGCTTAATGAAGGGTCAACATTATTTCTTTTAAATTCTTTAATTTCTTTAAATTTAAACAGAACGTTGAGGTGAATACATGTGGACACGCTTAAGCACTACCGTTAAACATTTAAGCATAAATAACAAACAAGTGTAAAACCAAAGATGACCGTAAATGTTTGTATATAAAGAGTTTATACGAAATTTTTGACTCATTGAATTCTTTAATATGGCATCTGTTTCGAGAAGCTTCACGTGGACACGGGTGGCCAAACTCGTTACAGCACCAACTCTAAGCAGGTGGTCCGCGGTTGAAATCTATCGAGAAGTGTCCTTGACTTGAGGCTTTTTCCAGGGTCTGCTCAGTTCTCATAGCTGGCAAATGTCGGAGAGGTACCCTACATTTAGGCCTGGGACGTCTCATCAAAGTTACTATCCCAGCAATAACACCCTTTCATGTATTAGTGTTCACCGCCTGTGGTGCCGTATGCAGAAAGAACGGGCGTTAAACACTACAATAAAGAAAGCTTCATGTTCTAGGAGTTATTGATTTTGCTTTTTAATTAAGAGTTGCTGATCATGATATTCCAGTATTGTACGCAATATTTAAAGGGTACTTATTTAGGTATGTTTGCATAAGGTGCGTGCTTTCAAAATTATAAAAAGAACTCACGAAGTCCAATGAAAACAAAAGAGTTCATATTTGTACCCGGAGAGAGATCACGTCTCCATCATCACGAAGGACGGCTGTTAAGTTCGTGATCACGAATATTCAGACAGGATTAGACCGTGTAACTGAGGAGAGGGAGAGCGCGCGATCAGGGAGGCTTTTCTATCTATCTGCACTGCACACAATTTGACACATATTTTTAGGATAACTTAATGTATGAAGTGATTGCTAGGAGTTTGTAGCAAAATTGGTGAGAACATCTGTAATTTTAGGCTGCCACAGAGTTAAAACTTCAAAAGTACCAGAAATACAGTACGCCTACAGTATTTACAATTCAGTATTTGCGGAGTGAGACTGAAGAGGAAATTTTTCTTATGTTTATGCAGTGCGTATGTCAGCAAAATATAAAAATACAAGTGAGAAAATAAGTAGCAACAATGTAAATTGTTCAATAATGTTGAACACGGTCTTGGATAATGAATGATATAAAATGTTGAGCATCTTTAAGACTTTGAAAAAATAACTCTCACTGGAATTCAATTTTCTAGTTTTCTACAATCACAGCAAAGACGAGCTGTTTAGTTTTTTTAACCAGTTTAAAATGCAATACAGTAACGCATACTACAGTATACTGCCCTACTTAAGATAAACAGTTATCTTTGGTTGCGTTTTACATTTGACATGTGTACGCATTTTGCATTTGAGGATGCGTTCGTTTAAACGCCTCGTTATTGTCTTTTGCATTAAACGCTTGTTTGAGAATAAGAAACTTTTGTAAAGTTTTCACTGCTCGAGAACTTCATTAAGTGACGGCACAACAAACTGTTCTTGTTCACTTATGTTCGTCAATCACGTGTTGGCTTTGGATGTCAGCCACAATTTCTTTTTCATTTGTTAAGACGGACGTAAATACGTTAAACAAAAATGAATGTTGAACGTTATAGCAGATATATTCCTCCGAAAATGCAATAAAAAACGCTTTATACGATAAGTCGCAATATGCTATGTCGTACTAAGCAATTTTGTACTTTCTCTACTATGTATAGTATGTAGGGGAAGTATTGTATTCTATCCAAAAATGCGATGTCGATATTTCACCGTAAATATGTTTTGATACCCCCTGAATCCAAAAAAGCATTTTTAGAAAAAGGTCCGTGCGCGCGCGCGTGATTGTGCGTGCACGCATGCGTGAGTGCGTGCGTCTGACTCTGAACAGCATAACTAAAAAATGAAAAGTCGGTTAAAAACCAAAGTTTAATATCGTTCAAGGATGCGACACGAAGATTCCTCCAGCCTAAACTATCCCTTACATGGAACATTTTTCGAAAATTTTGATTTTCTCGAAAATGGCTAACGATTTGAACTAAACTGCCATATGTTGAAGATATTTTTATGGCAAATGAAATGTATATTTTGAATTTTCTGGCTTTAGCCCAGGTAGTCCCGTTTACTCTTGATGACTTTTGCATAACTGGTAAACCATAAGAGATAGACCAAATCTTACTATATAAAAATATGTAAATCTTGTTAAAACATACAAACGAGGGTTTTTTTTTTTTTTTCCCCTTCCCCGAGTAAGCCATTTCGTCGATATTCCTTACTATTTGTGTGAGTTATGTAATACTTTTCTCAAATGGAAGGTCGTTATAGATTTTTTATCTGTTCGCCTTGCAAAGAGAACGGAATTACAAAGCCTTCGCATAGCGATCGGCTTTAAAATATTTGACTATCGCTCAAAGCCTACTGTATTCCCATATTCCCCTTGCATCTGCAGGAAAATTAGATCATTTCTGCAAATGTTTATCTCGACTAGCATGAAGAAGATAGAGGAATAAGCGTTTGTAAGAATTAGTACTTAAGTATAGCATTTACATAAGCACTAAGGCAGGTCCATTAGATTTCGCTGTTATAGTTAATACTTCCTTAAATGCGATTCCACTATAACCGGTTTTGACTGTATATCATTTTTTCCATACATCTTCACAGAAAAAATTACTTATTCTTCCGGAAATAGGCGTAATTTGAAGCAGTTAGTTATACTATTTACAAATTAAAAATGCATTTCCTTGTACACAGATTATTACCAATGCATTACCATGGAGGCCATTGTCTAATGATTCTTAACTGAAACACATCAGTATAAGCTTAGCTCAGGGTTATGACACGGACGAGAATTCTCACCCATATACTAGAATTTCGTTATTTATTCTAATTACTGGCGAAAGTTAACGTTGTATGTATGTAAATGTACGAGCATTCTATGAAAGCGTCTGGTGACAAAAACTATATTTCATTAATAATTACGTTCTTGTCAGCAGGAGTAATAACCAAGTACACTTAAAGGGCATTAGGACTGAATTTTCTACTTCTTCTTTAATTTCAAATCTTTATACCTACTTGAAATTTGGTACAATTAATACGAGTAAATAAAGAAATGAATGTGCGAAAGCTCATATACCTAGCTCAAATAGTTTGTGAGATAACAAATTAAACCTCTTTAATTAGCGAAAAAAAATGCAATATTTTAAAACTCTCCTGAGCATTGGCCAGAGAAGTAAGTTAGTGACCTTTTTCGACACTTTAGTACAGTGAAAATGAATTTAAGTATTTGTTGAAGTTTGTATAATTAGTTGCAGAGAAATAAATGTTTTTTTTTTTGTGTTAAAATTTGTCATGTTTTTCAGTATACATTTTTAGTGCGTCAATGAATACAGCTAGCACAAAATGCATATTTAAAACTTTAGATAGCATATTTGAGGTTATCACGGTAGCAAAACTGAAATTTAGGGAATAAATTCCATGCACAAAAATGTAAAAGTAGAAAAAATACATCAGAAAGGGGAAGTGGTAAGGTCCAGTGGGATTTAAAGGGAATGCATGGGTGATTTAGACATTTCGATGGGCTTAAACTGTTTTGCCAAAATGATTCACTGATGTATTTAGAATACTTATATAATTAAGAAATCGAAAAATCTGTCTTCACCATAAACCCAGTCGCAATGCCTAAGTCGGTAAGCAACTTACTATGGACATGGTGTGTCTTTCGCTGGAACTGTGTGGAACACATGCGACCTTGTCTCGGCAATAAGCAACTTCAAATTCTGGCAATCAAAAATAAGACTAACGAATCCGTTCCGTACTGTTTGTGTATATGGAACAGCAGTATTATTTTATAAGGTTGCACAGTTACAGAAATAACGCCACTACCTGATTTCCTTAACGCGCTGATCCTTTTCATACGATCTCCGTATTATCACTCGCAAGCTAACGTCTCCCTGGAAATGATGAATTATGACCAGGGCCCGGATTCTGAAGACGTCACTTTTAATTGTTAAACATAGCCATTGCTAACGCGTAGATACCTACATAAATCCTTGTCAAGGGCCCTAGATTGTGAAAATGCTTAATGTATCAAACGAGAACATCAGTTACTGCTAATCATACTTTATTCGTCTTTCAGCGGCTAGCGTGGATGTCGAGATTTCAATCAGAAATACCTACAAAAAACAGCATTTTTAGGTAAAGTTTCACACTGAGTGCACACGCGTAGATATATTCAAAAACAGAAGGTTTAATGCATACTAAACTTGCTATTTAAGCTCAGCATGTTCCAAGGATGCAACACGAAAAGCTGCAGAAGAATTCCTCTCACCCAAACTACCCTTTAAAAAAAAAGTTTAATATCTTTGATTTTTGCAAAAATGACAACAATAATTTTGATTAAAATGGCACAAAAATAAGATGTACATCTTTAATTTATTCAACTTTTTAAATACTTTGTCATTTTTAAAGTGCTATCGCTATTCAGTTGTCTCTCGTAATGTCATGTAAAGAATATGAAATTTCAAGGCCAGTACACAGCGAGCCACTTTTAAACATGCGATTCGGTTACCTTTGTTTATCTTGTACCTCAATGAAATGTGCATTGAAGCGGATTTCTGCAAAGGATGCCATCCAAAAATGAATAGGATTTTCCGAAGATTCCATCAAAGATGATGCACCTTCAATAAAAAAAAGTTAGGAGAAGTTCTGCACGCGCGTGTGTGTATTGTGTGTCTTTGAGCAGCGCAGCTAAAAAAAGAAACGTTAGATAAGTATCAAAGTTGATATTTAAGTTAAATATTTTCCAAAGGTAGCCATGAAGATTTTCCAGAATATCCTCCTACCCCACATTATTCTTTAGACGGAAACATGCTCGACAATTATTTTATCAAAAATGGCTGTAACGACTTTGATTAAAATACCATATAATACAATCTTGAATTTTCTGAGAATACCTTTGAGGGGAATTTTGTACAATTTTGGAAAACTGGTAAACCGTAAAGAGACCCTTTTCCAAAATATCCGTTGTTATTGGTTTGAATTTTGCAATACCGTGTCATTCTGAAAGTTCTATCGCTATTCAGTTCCTTTTTGCGATGTCATGGAAAGAATATGGAATTGGAAGGCCAACATATACTGACATCTGACTATCCATTATGTTTCCTGTACCCACTTTGTACATAACTACAACGAAATGTGTAATGAAACTATTTGTGCAGAGGTTTATCTCGGTTAACTTCCAAGTAGATAGAAAAATAAGCTTTCGTAAGAATAGTTTGTTGTAGCCCCATAAAAATAATCAATTCTGAGTAGAGAAAGCCATGTCAAAGTAACGCATCAGCATTTTCGCTTGTTATTGTTGAACTAAACTACAGTTCAAGTTAATGTCTGTGTATCGTTTGGAAAGTAATGTCCGGTTTCTGTTTACCTTTATAAATATGGTGGGTCTAACTGCAAAACTCACACTCTCCACTTTTGGGCAATATGCATGTTTTGGTATATACCTGCTCTAAATGTAGATCTCCATGTGCATCAAGTGAAATTGTGTAGGTAGGCTTACGTTCGCCTGTAGCAAACGAGGCAAGAAAAGTGAATGTACGAGTACTTGCATATGTCATATTCTCGACCATCAGTCTAGCTGCTGATGTTACATTCTCCTCTCAGCCAATAGGAAGCTTCCATGAAGTCACGTGACTCTGTATTGCTATAGATGCATGTAGCTTCTTGAATTTTGTGTTCTTGTTACTTTAATAAAAAGTGGCTTTCAGTTTATTCAAACACAATGGATTTATCTGCTAAACCAGTGAATAAGTTAGGAAAATTTGAAGGAAAAAAAAAAAAGAAGATCATGTTCGTGGCATTTTTGCATACAATCCTGTAAACAAGGAATCCTGTTTACCTGACAAAGAAAGTTACTAACGTTGCCACAGTTCTTGTCCAAGGAGAAACAACATACCGACTGAAAAGTGGACCATCCAGAGTGCCAGAACCATCACTAAACCTGGCAAAGGTTTGGACCCAAGAGCAGAAGTCATACCTGAAAGTAATTATATAAAAAGAGCAGAAAAAATGAGATGTAGATTTCCTTCTCAGAAAACATTACGGAGAAGACTGGAGAACACTTCAGTATTTACACTTCTTTAAACATGTTGGACCAGAAATTGATGTAAGGAGAGCTGAAGAGCTTTACGAGTGCAGTCATTACACATTTATGTAAGACTCTTTCACGCCATACTTCATTGTATCAATCTATTGTTATTAAAGTAATTTGATTATCACAACTAGCAAGAAGCTTTATCTTGTCTACATTGTTACACCATCATTATTCCTGGAATCAAGACTAACAATATCCAAATTGCTACATTACAAAAGTCACATACTCCAATATTTATGCTGGTTTTTATCAATATAACAGCTAAATAGTTGTTTTTTTTTTCATGCCAAGCGACATTTCTTTATGACGAATTCTTTATGAAAATTACATAACTTTTTTTATTCTGTCCTATTAAACTTTTAAAAGGTGGAGACTGAGTTTTGCTGTTAGACGTTTCATATGTTTTAACTAAAAGTTTGCTACTTTGGTGAAAATTATCGTCGGGCTTCTGCCAAAGTGAACAGAGGACTGCCGAACACATTATCATTAAGTACAGGACCTCTCAAATACTCGGATTGGAAAACGCAAGCACTTCACGAAATTGATATAATCCACCATTATGTTACGTAACTCAATGGCCCTTATATTAACTTCTCCGGTCTACAGAGATGACGATTAATGGATGCTCAATTGAGATGAGGTCCAAAATATTATTTTATCGGAGCGAAAATTAGAAGGTAACGTGACAATTAAATAACCCTGAGCAGAAGGCGTAGTTGCCCTTTTGAAGCAGTTTACGATATTTCACCCATTTTTTCAAAACTTTTAGGTAGTGTTTTTGCAACATTTATTGCACATACGCTAATTAGTTTCTAAGTTAAAATTTTTAACTATAAATGTACACCACTGAAAAACAAACATATAAGCAAAATGTCAGAACAGCTTTTTGGAATTAATTTTCCAGTGCTTTTTCTCTCGTTTGTAATATTTTAGACAATTTTCAGCACTGGAAATGTTCCTTTATAAGCCATCAGCGTGAAACCTTGGGCATTGTTTCTCTGATATAGTCCCGCAAATTCATCCATCTTTGATATATGTATACCAAAAAGGGGAATCTCACAACTGAACAAAAATTGTTTTAAAATCAATTAATTAAAACCAGATATCTTAGCAAACCTATTTTATATCTCAACAAAGAATATACATCTGAAATGTTTTAAAATTGTGATAATGACATCTCAGGGAACTTTTTTTGCAAAATAACTTAATTTTGTCTTTTAAAACCCATAATCCAGGAACGAATTAACTAATAACCAAACTTAGCAACCACTTTTTATATAGATACAACATATGGTAATATAATTCAAAACACTCGAGAAATACTTTGGGTTTTCAAAAATTCACTGATTGGTCCCCTTAAGGAGTTTACATCCGTGCCTAACTAAAACGTGCAAAGGTAAGGAATGCATGTGCTTACCGAGTCAGGCACGTTGACGTCACATCCGGCGAGCAGAAGGGCCGCCACCACGTCCGCATGACCCGCAGACGCAGCCAAATGCAAAGCATTGCGTCCATTCTGTAAAACAGGCATATTTCCTTTGTTACGTCTCCTTTGTAGCTGTATTTTACACACAGGCATCTTATATGCTCCATGAATTGCTGTTGATCACAGAGTAGAAATTATTTTTAAAACTTCATGCACAATATATCTCTTGGAGTTCTCTAGCTTATGTTTCTGTAGTGTGGTTTAGAGTAATTTCCAATAAACTACGTTATTTTTTTCAGAATTTTCGCTGTGGATGGTGCTAAGTTATAAATTGTTAAACCTAATCTGACACTGCTGAAGGTAAGGAAAACTCTCACAAAAAGTATTAGATTTGAAACCGTCTCTACCGCATATGTAGCAAATTCCTGCAGATATATTTTATAAAATATTAACTATTTATTTTTTAAGAAAACAAAAATTAGTAGTTTTTTTTAACTGATAATTCCTGTCTCCAATGCAAAACTATAAATGTACATAGAGAAGAAATGTCTGTAGGGAATCTTTCATTATTAAATGAATAAGAAGTGTGGGAAACTTAATTATTTTCTCTGTAATAGTTTTTGAGAAAATGTAAGTTTCAGAAAATGAGTCCTAAAGTTTGCAAACAAATGCTATCTACATGCTAAAATTTGTTGTACCTGCAGAAGAGGCAAACAAGCCATGCATATCGCTTGAAATAGCATACTTAAGCCTGGTTACACTTCTAACAGAGAGAGAAACCAAACATGCAGTTGAAACACTGAATAAGTAAATACATAATGGTTGGAAAACAATGCAATCAAAAGGGAGCGTGGCAGTACGCAGCTGTTTAACCTATTTTAGACTAATTGTTTGACAATAACATTTTGTTGAGGTATTCCCAAGGCTATGCCAGGGTTATTTAGCTGTGCAGCACACCCTGGCTTCCCCTACACATGTTATCCTCCCCCTCCCCATCACTGACCCAGGCAAAGAGAGCCAGACCTAATCAGAGGCGGATGACACGGAGTAGTAGTACATACAATTGAATGGGAGGACGAGTATTTTTAATGTCGAGATGAAAACTAAGTTAAGTGCTTGATTTGCAAGACTGGTTGTTGCAGATTTTCCTTACGTTCCGTGTTCACGATAAACGTTATTTTCCTGGAAAAATACACCGAACTTTTAAAGCAATTGTGTGACACATTCTCTTCACAATTTGAAGACTTAACAATGTTTGAAACCAAAATACAATTATTTTGCACTTTTGAAGTTTCATATTTTGTAGCTCGTGTGAAGTCTCACTACATTGAAGCTACTTGATTGCAGAATTCCACGACTGTAAAATGTTCCGAGAAAGAAGGTTGGGAATTCTTTGAGTCTGCCCTGCAGAGAGTATTCGAAATTTTGAGTAATGCTGTCCATAGACTGATAGACAGACAGACACAGATACAGACACACACACACACACACACACACACACACACACACACACACACACACACACACACACACACACACACACACACACACACACACACACACACACACACACACACTCAAACACACACACGGAACTTTTTCTAAAAATGCTGTTTTTGGGTTCAGGGAGCCTCAAAACATATTTACAGTGAAATCTCGACATCGAATTGTTGGGTGGAATACAATACTTCCTCTGCTTTACTAAGCGTAGTAGAGAAGTAATATGCAAAACGTAACGCGCAGATTCACCAAACAAAACACCGAGGACATTTTTTCCATTAAATTATGATTTTCTGCTTCCTGTGTGGCAAATTTTGGTGGAAAAAGCAACATAGTAAGTGCTATCATAGCAAAAACTATTGTGCTACCACCTTGCGCAAAATTTCGGAACCTAGATCATATTTACATTCTGATAATTTTCATAAACATACAAAGAAGGTTTGTTAAATTTAAAAGTGTACTGAATACTACGAGAATAAAAAAACCATTAAAGTGTGCCTTTTTAACAAGAGGACAGAAATGAGGAAGGAAAGAAAAACTGCTTTATCTACACAAGAAGCGAGCTTAGGAGACGGCTTTGTAACATTACAAAAACTTCTATAACGACACGCATGATGAAGTAGCAAAGGTTAGTAACCTAAAGAAATACATAAAAGATACCCTACAATTGTCATCATTTAGTGTGGAATAGAAGGAAGGGGAAAAAAGCGCACATCGTAAGAAGTGGATAAAGCTGGCGGTTTAACGACCTCATACTACGTATGTTCGTGCCCTGCAGATATATCGAAACTTCTGTGGTACATCTAACAGCACAATTTCCGGATAAGAATTCTATAAACAGAATAAATGTTGTAATTGTTTCCTTACATCCAAACATTAAGCTTCTGCGAGCCCTTGACTGCTGTCATTGACGTTTTATTGTACAAACTGGCTTTATTTGTGAGAATTTAGAGGCATTGATGGAGGGAAACACGGATACAGGAATGAATTGACAGTCGTTTGTTGTTCACGAGAATGTGCCTCAGCCTAAAGAACATAACATGACTCAATAATTTTCTGTTATAAGGAAGGTGGCTCTCTGTTAAACCAGCCTTCCCCCTCCTTCCTTTACGTTTACAAAAGTAATATATCAATATTGTAACTTTTTTGGTTGGAAAGTGAAGTAAAGTAGACTGATGTAGTCGAGATAAACACTTTTATTTCCGTAAACAGTAACTTGTACACTCGTTGCAACAGCAAGAAAGTCTTTTCCGATTCTCCAACAGCACGGCTCCGAATTCGTAACACAAAGAACTAACTCTTCTCCGTCGGCACAACGCTTCACATCGTCTGTCCGTCTCCGTCGGCACGACTACTCAACGCTTCACATACTGACTGACTCCTGTCGCACTTTACCGCTATTTATATCTCCCAGGCACTATTCTGGAAAGTTCAGTTATTCGGTGGAATACAAAGAGGAAGATTCCAGAAGCTTCTATCCTTTTCTCTCTTTCGGCAAGCGCCCCAACAATGCGGCCATTCTCTGTCTCTTTCCTTCGGCTCCTTTGCGGTAGTGCCGACAATAATGCGATGGGTGACACTGCGGTTGTCGGCAATTAGATGCGGCGGGCGCGGTGACAATATTGCCTATAATTTGGCATCTTCTTCTGCCATTTCTTCTCTTTGTAAGGAATTTAATGTCCGGCCAACTTCTTTTCACCCAATTGATCACTTTTAGTATATATTCTTTTTCACCCGCTATTTTTAAAGGTGTCACCATTTATTTTGTATACTTACTCACTATACATGTTTAATTTTTATCAATTTTTGCGCTTCAAATGCTTCCAATAGCTTTTTTCCTTAACAAAGTGTCAAGTCTCCATACTCCACACGAAGCATTTCATTAATACCTTCCTTCAGACTTTATATAGAGATCCACAGATAATGTAGAAACTTAATTTGCCTTTTGCTCTCTCTTTCGCTCATGGACAGCGCTCCATGAAGCTAAAAGTTACCTGCGGACTGCGGAGCCGTGGTGTACTAGAAGACGTTTGGTCTGTAGTGGGTATCTTCAGTGGGGCGGTCGAAATTTTCTCCATTGACGTTCACTTTGAATAGCGTTTCACGCCCACTCTTACGTCATAAGGCACCACAGGCGTTGTCTACTGGTGTTACCTTAATGAAATAATTGAAAAAAGGACATTTGGGAAGGAAACGTTCCAGGGCTAAGTTTAGGGTGCCCCTTCGGTATTTGACAGTTATGGCGACTGAGGTAAACCTGGAATTACCTCAGTCAGGAAGGGAGATCTTGGAGGGATTTGAACAGCAGATCTCCCGTTCACGAGCCCACGTTCTAACTTCCTCGGACACACGTGCCGGTAGGTTAAGGTTTATTTAGAATTTGTGTAATGACGGAATCGCTGTAGAGTCCATCCTTGTTAGTGCACATCGTCGCCTGGATCTTGTCTCCCTTCCCTTCATCCCTTCTTACCAGGGGTCATGCTGGAAGCATAAAAGGGTCTATGTGCGATGCTCTGCCCCGGTTGCTGGGGGTTACTCCGTCTGAAAACTCAACTCGTAATTTCCACCCCTCATATTTCCTCCTCACCATCTCATTCTCTGCTGTCAGCAGGTTGTTAAACCATTGCCAGATACCGCTGATACAAATGCTTGGATCACGCGTTCTTCTGTCAGTGACTCATTCTTAAGGGGACACTTTTTTAACTTATTTATTGATCGATCAGCAGTACAATGCTTTACTGATCAGTGAGGATTGGATATTATAATACAGATTGGTGCAGTAACTTCGGGATTCGATTCCCGTCTTTTGCATGTTTATTTTCTGAAATACAAAATCAACAAACCTGCTTAATTCTCTACAGCTTTTTATCAGTAATGGATAATCCGATGAAGGCACACTGCTGGAAATTGAGTTAATGGGGATATGGCAACATTGTGTAGTGCTTGTAAATAAACGACATGGCAACCTTGCTAGGTGCAAAGGTTGCTTCCGCTGAAGTAATCTACAACTGCATTCTGTTCTGTTTAATGTATCACTAATTACATTATTCCCTGGCATCCACATCTTGTAACAAGGCATTTTATGACCAGAAAAACAGTATTTTACACTATTACGCACTTATATATTTTAATATGGTGATAGTCTACGAACTTTATAGAGATACTTTTGAATGTGAATATTTAAAGGGAAATATTAATTTCGGGAGACATGATTGACAGTTGAGGTAGGCGTGTTCCCTGATTTATTTTCAGCAATTACAATCTTACAAAGCATTCAGTTTTAAAATTGCAATCGTACTGCAGCATTCATAGCACGGCGGGAAAGTTACAACGCTATGCGGAATAAAAAGATGTAAAGAGATTTCATTAGTTTGTATAATGTTATATTTCACAAGGGTTATATAAATAATTATGTTTCCGCTAAGAAAGAAACAAGGAAAAGGGAAATAAAAAATAATGTTGAGTGGGATTCGAACTAATGCTAGCCCACCACTGTCGATGTGAACAAACACGCCTTAGCCAGTTGCGCTCGCTGATTAAAATCACGTCTCTAAGCGTAGCACCCAACACTGGAATTATTTTAGTTCTAGTCCACAATTTAATAAAGCACCGTAAGAACACATTTTCTGCAGGTGCACTGAATTGAAGTTTGCAATGTTGGCCCGTTAATGTAGAAGGAATGCTGAAATATTGCTTTTTAAAACTGTGAGGTGAGTGAGCTAAGAGGTGACATGGCTGCCACGTCCTTTGAACAGCAAGGGAAGCACATGACTAATTTAATTCTCATACCATCTATGCAAGCACGCCTGATAATTAGGTAACCCTTCGCGCAGGTCTAGCTGGAGGTGGGTATTTACTTTTGTGAAAGATGGTACATTCTAAACAATATCACCAATATTTATGCCTCACCGTTTAGCGGTAGCGGCTGCCGTTTTCACCATGATACAAACTTTTTCCTCCATGTGAGTTTTTGCGCATGTTGCTCTAATGAAAATCCTACTTCTGTAAATATCATCCAAGTACATTAACGTTTGCGTGCATGTGCTCACGTATATGGTTAGCAAAACTTGCTATTAATTCCATAATTCACCCACAATGGCCGGCTTGTTTTTATTTTTTCTAAGCAAGCTTTGTTGATTATTTTGTGACGACGAGGAAAAGCTTTTAGCTATAATTTTTAAATTTGTTAGAGAATTAGGGATTTAACAAATAAAAACATAGTGGTTATTAGACATAATATTGATAACTAATGTATACCTTTCTGGAGCAAATGTGATCATACTTGGGCCAAATAGTGTTTCTGTGCAACACTATAATCAGATTTTCAGTACTAGTACGTAAGGTGATTAATTTAGATAGGTACCCGATTTCATCACGAGGTCCCATTAAACGTGATTTTGTGACCGAACTTCGCATTCTAGCCCAGAACAGGCTGTGGCTTCCTAGTGCTTCAATTGTCATTTGATCATTTTACTTGGGTGGGCGATTTTCTCCCCAATAGCGGCGAAGTATCATATGACACCCTCAGTTTCTCACAGGCATATATTTCAGTCGTCACTCCATCATGGCTTTGCCTAATCTACAGAGGAAGTTCCAGCACTTAGTGAACTGCTATCTCAGAGACCGGGCAATGCTTATCAAACAATCTGCTTGCGGATATGATAGGTTCAGCGTCGCTGAAGAAGACAAATGTTCGTGATGCGGAAACGTGAATTCTATCTAATGCTGACCGCTGGCACGCTCAAGCGTGAGATGCGCCTCACAATTTTCTCACGCCTTACATAATTATACGAGTTTGGTTTGAGGCGCGGCTGTTAGCAGCAAAATTCACCTTTTTCAGACTGTTTACATGACACGCATTGTAATAGTGTAATACTGTTGTCTTAAGGTGAGCTTTTGCTTAATTTGAGAATTGATTGTTAAGTCTATGATGTATTTATTTTTTTTTTTTTCGCCAAAACCAATCACTATGGTTTCTTCGCCTCTTAAGGCAAGTACCCTAATTCGATAGGTTCGATTTCTTCCTAAATTCTAAATCTCTTTCTAAATTCACGAGATACCATGATTCCATCTTGCACTTCTTCCAGTATTACGCTCATATGTGAAGCACACAGGAAAGGCATGGGTCCTCTGATGTGAAAGTGACACATTCCTCCTTTTGGATTCTTGGAGTTGACAGACTGATAATGCAAATTCAGTGACGTGTGGTAACAGTCTCTCATATGCAAGCAATAATGTTGAAAATAGTAGAGATGGCCAATGAAATAACGTATGCCTACTTTCACAACATGTAAGGCGTCCTATGCCATAAATGTCTTAAAATGTGACTCACAAGTTTCATATCTGTTTTCAAATTATCTAATGCTGAGGTTTCCCTACATTTTTTGATGATTTCTTTCTTCTTCGCATAAGTAAATGACGAGAAAACTCGATTCAAAAGTTCACATACAACACGACACACTTCCCTCACATTTTTCACTACTCCCCGCTGTACTCATGCTCTCGCACAAGCATTTTACAGTTTCAAAATTGTTTCCAGTAAGTGCTGTACCTAATTACCAAAACATGTGCAATTCTATCTTTAGAAATTAAACTTCTCAAAATACATTCCATTAAAAGCATCTGCCACATTGCGTAATGCTAAGCTGTAATTATTTATAAATTAAACATAAATTGTCTTGATTTTCTTTCCACCTCTAACAAGTAGTTACCTGGATTACCCATAGGGGGGTAATAAGCAAGAAATACCTTGCTTCCGCAAAACGAAATTATATCGACAGCGTATTTAAATATCGACCATCAACAAACATTCCATGCCATCAGTTGGGGCTCCAGAAAATTATTCGCAGTAGCTTCTCCTGTGCATCTATGCCCGCGCGCTGTTTGAAAACTGTATTGCCAGTTTCCACAAGGACGCACGTAATGAACATGTGTAAATTGAAGTATTACCTACTAGCAATTAAAGTGGAAGCAACACTTCCCTTGCTTCCATGGAATACACGCCCCACAACATACATAGATTTGAACATAATAAAATTTACGTCATTTGTAAATTATGGGCTTGTCATAAGGTCAGAATTTCTGGATTCCCTTTTAATTCCTGGTTTTCTTTTAACATCTAGGCAAGTTATTGGAGGAGGACTTAGCTGTTCGAAGCCTGTAGAGAATGTAAAAGCTTCAGTCTTATTTCTTATGGTGTTCCTATTTTTTTTGGATTGTCTCCTGCAGATTCTCCAGGGAAGCTTGATTTCGAGATACAAGAACTATATTAACACCGGGTTCTTTATTTTCATGTGAAGGTGAACATGGAACTGAATTTAACTTCAATAAATTTGATGCAAATCATTGTTTAGATATGATTCACATCTACAAATGTTTTAAAAGTTGTATTGAATTAAGTGCGAGAGGAAAAGTGCACTTCCTTTAGCCCCAACCGACCCGTGTCCGTCTGCCCCGGCGTGCGGTCAAACAGAAAATAACTCAGAAGACATACAGGCTGGAAAAATGTACGCTAGTAATCTTCGTCACCGATAGATCGATCACTGATGTCACTATGTGTATCTAGAATATTCTTTTACGCTTTCGTTTTCCATAAAAGCCTTATGTGCAACGATTGAATCTTACAGTTCAAGTAGCGAAATGAGAGATGCTTCTTACAGGTTTCGTTTCTGTTGCTAGATTGAAGTTTGCTTTGCGACAATCACAGATCCTGACCATATGTCGACGCACGGATTCCCATACACAGTGATACCAACATTAGCATGAAAATCACACTAAATGTTCCTAGCCAAGTGCCCGTCTGCCCCATTTTTACTCTGGGCTATAGCGAGAGCCTCGCTGCGTGCTAGAGGACAGAGTAATATAACAGCTCAACTATTCATTAGAAAGAGTTTTAGTAAAAAAAGCTTTATTTACTGTGGAAAATTAGAATTTAAAAGAAGTATCATAGTTCCATTTAAAATTCTGAGGTTGACGCCCCTGTAGCCTATAAGGGAACCTTTGAATACACTTTCCATATAGAAATTTGGAAGGGTCCTTGTTCCAAAAGATTCTGAATTATTTGCGTTTGATTTTTTCTGTTCATTAAGAGATATTCACCTCTAACACTATATACCAATTTAAGGTAGTCTCCATCACGCTAGAAACCAGATCGTGCGGATTCACGCTAAAAGTGCAGCCTTATAAATGGAAGCCTTGTAAATGGAAGTTTTGAAGGAATTCGGTTTCACCGCAACATACAATGATTAGATTATATGATCTGCAGATATTCCATTTTTACAAGGAACGTCACTGTTACCACACAGAATTTAGGTTCATAGAAAACTGTAAAGTTATTGCTATGTTAATAATTTCTATTTTTTTTCCACAGAAATCATTCTTTTACTGTTATAAGGATTATTATTTTAAAAATAAATGGTTTTCCCTGTGCACTAGAAATTATCATAGTCTGAAATGTTTTTAGACTAGTCAACCTAGTGGGTTGTGTTATTGGTTAGGGATGGTATGTGTGTTCTAAATGGCAGGCCTATTTGATGATTATTAGTTAATTCATGCTCTAACATGTGAAGCTGGCTGCTGGTGCAATGGAAACTAAAACTGAGTTAATTTAGTATCCCTTTAATGCATTTCGACACTTGCTTGAATTACACGCTCCTGTTCTATGCCAGTACCATGCCTTTTTAAATGTTAACTGTTAACATTTTCAACTCCAGTGTTAACCAGTGTCGAGCCGGTGCAGTTTGTGCAGACGACGGTGAGATTGTGAACAGTAAACAGATTCTACTCTAACTCAGGGAGTGCATTTTAGTTAAGTGTAATATCAGTGGTTTAATAGTGGTGCAACTCTCACCTCTTCCATGGATCTGAAGTACCATAAGAGCGTATCAAATTTACGAAATTGCAGAGTCACTGGAAGATTAAGTGACAGATGGCTAGGCTCGTAGATGCTCCACATTTTTATGTCCTTAAAGATGGTTGAATTGTTGATGGCCTTCCCGTATTACTCCATCACATGTACTGGGAAACAGGATTAGCAAATTGTGACTTACTTTATGTTTTATTCTGTTACATCAAGAGCACCACTAGTATACAAGTATACTGAGCAGTGGCGACTTTACCACCGATGCAATTGGTGTGTTGCATCCCTTATAATAATTATTCATTGTGTAATTTCGTTACGAGTTTTACTTTGTATCTCAATAGAATTAGCTCTGGTAGTTGTGCGTATGTAAAATTTAAACTTGGTGTTTGGTTGTTACTTTCTGGTAATTTCCCATTGTGGTACGTTTGAGTCAAAACCACCACCTTCTTTGCTTAAGGAAATGTATCTATTGTGAAAATTTTCGCAGGCGCGAACGCAGAACGATCTCTCGCAGCCACAAAAATAGCAGTGGAGAGCTCGAATACTGTTAGCCATTGTATGTGTTTAGTGTTTAGTATTTAGTAATTATTTAACAAAATACGATGTTATAAAAGATATTTTAATGTGTCGTAAAGGAAAATATATTACTGGTGCTTAATGTGATTTCAAAAGCACAGATATTTGTTTGGTAAAGAGTAAATAAGAATAAATGTCAAAATTATGCGATTTCAAAGTGATATCATGGTCAATTTCAAGCATAAATGCACGAGCGTTCGTTTCAGTGGAGAATTCAACAGTAAATGCTGACCATTGTGCAACTGAGCAATTGTTAAAACAGCTTTATTTTACCGAAGTAATTACGACTATAATTAAACTATATTTTTATTCGTTAATTAGTTATACCGGTTGGAAAGTACTGCTTCAGCCATACGTTAACCAGGGATTGTACATGATGAATGTATCAAATATGCCCAAAAGAATTATTGTCAATAAAGAACCGTTCCGCCGAAAAAAAAAATATATATATATTTTGTGTGAAATATTTGGAGCCATCTAGCTTCTTGATGAATAGATATAAATGGTACATTATTTCACAAACTGTCTCGCAAACATTGTGTGAACAATGTTGCAATGCATTTCTACCTTAATTCGAATTAGTCACAATTTAATGTTAAAATGTCATGCGAAGTTTAACTTCTAAGAGAGATTTGGCAACGTTGCATTATCATGTAGAATCCCTGGTTAACATGTGGCCGAAGCAGTACCTTCCACCCGATATAATCGGCCGGTCTTGGTTGGCTGTTTTTCATGTTTTATCTGTTATATCCTCTTATCAATAAGCCAGGAGTGGTCAATGATATTGAAAGTATTGGCAGGAGGAAAGCAAGTTGTGTTGGCAGAGCCGGTGTGACTGTGAACCTACTTAACTTAATGCTTTCAGGAGAAACACTTTTGGCTTCTTCGACCATAATCGAGCGATCCAAGTCTTTAGTGAGGTCATGTTATAAACCCATACCCATCAACCAACAAACCGCACAGGGGAATCGGACCATATCATATTCGTACCCTGCCTTCCATTTACTAACGGCAGAACCCGCAGTTATGCTTTCGTTATCCCGTTATCTTATCCCTATTTATTTCCTCTTTTGTATTGTAAAACCATGTTAGTAACTGATAAGTGTTTATTTTAATGCTCCCTGAAATTAACGGGGAAAGAAACACGTTTTGAATCATAAATATTAGTTTACTAATTTTCTAGAGATATACAAATGCTTCCTTATGTGGTACTTATCACAATGAGATACTTTCAAAGCTTTACTTTTATGTTTTATTCAAAATAAATGTGCCTAATCCTTTTGCTGACTCTCTCTCTCTCTCTCTCTCTCTCTCTCTCTCTCTCTCTCTCTCTCTCTCTCTCTCTCTCTCTCTCTCTCTCTCTCTCTAGTTTAGCGCCCTTTAAACAAATGGATCTATAAAGTGACGAATGAACATATAAAATGAATGTGAATACGAGCACGGGGATCTAAAAGCTAAAGCTATCTCACTTTCATCCTAAGTCTCAAGAAAGACCAATAAAAACATCAGCCAGATAACTAAACACCATCGAGATTCAAACCTGCAATAGCTAAAGACTAATAGTCAGTTGGTTAGATGCTGGCCTACTGATTCCAAGGTCGCGGGTTCAAATCCGGCCCAGACTTAAAAACGACAGCTCCATGGCAGTAGATGTACTGGCATATAAAAGAACTCCTGCGGGACAAAATTCCGGCACACTGGCGACGCTAATGTGATCTTGGTAATTGACAGCGTCGTTAAACAACAAAATAATTAATTTAATTAAAGACTAATAACCTGTCGTTTAGGCCAGTGGTATTCAACCTTTTTTTCTTCGCGTACCTCCAAAGACAGTTTTCCATTTCACCCTGTACTAGGGGTACAGAGTGAAATGTCTAGCCCTAGAGTTATCCTTAATTCAAATTATGCATAGCCATATCTATAATGGAGTATAATATTTATAAATTGTTTAACACTACACAAAGAAGGGTTAAATTAAATCAAATTTTACGTATCACCTAAGAAGTCTTCGCGTACCCCAGGTTGAATATCACTGGTTTAGACGAGCGAAGTAAGACTGTTTTACATTATATCCAGGAAACAGCAGATGTTCCGAACTTGTTTGTACACCCATGGTATAGAAGACCTTCTTAAAACAATCGAATGTCTTTGAAAGAAAGAAAACAAATGCAGAATATTTACACTTATAAACTTTTTGTGTAACTTCTTCAGAGAACTGAATAATATGCGAAACATTAAGAAATATTACTTCGTTTCTCGACCATAAAGCCCTTTATTGTAAGCAATAATACAATACAGTCTTTGTTGTCTAATTCAGACCTACACAAGTTTCATGGTAACCCGTTCAGAGCGCGCGCGCGCGCCCACACCCCCCCCACACACACACCCACACACCCACCCACACCCCCCCACACACACACACCCACACCCCCCCACACACACACCCACACCCCCCCACACACACCCACCCACACCCCCACCCACACCCCCCCCCACACACACACACCCACACCCCCCCCACACACACACCCACACCCCCCCACACACACCCACCCACACCCCCCACACACCCACCCACACCCCCCACACACACCCACCCACACCCCCCCACACACACACACACCCACACCCCCCCACACACACACCCACACCCCCCCACACACACCCACCCACACCCCCCACACACCCACCCACACCCCCCCCACACACACACACACCCACACCCCCCCCACACACACACCCACACACAATGCATAGTACAAAAACAATTTTTATGTAAAATGGCAAGTTATCGGAACATTTAGGAATACGTTTTGCTAAAAGTAATGCTAGATTGTTCCTACAGTGAATAGGTAGGTCTGGTTAAGGTACAGATATTGGCGATCTATTGTTATAAGCTGCTCCAACTGCAACGAAAATCAGGATTAAATCCAAATAATGCTCATAGAAGCTAAAAGTAAATGTCGCAATTAGTAAATCAGGCGATCATACTGAGAAAACAGTAATGGATGAAGCACTAGGGAAAATAACGAACTACTACTTCCACATCACAGAGCTGAGTAACCTTGGTTCAACAAAAGAATGCTATTTACTGCTGAAAGAGACACTCAATCTCGAGAACCCAGAAAGACTAGAGAGAACTACACAATCACTTTTGAACTGGACAACAAAACGGTGCTTAAAGAAAAGGAGAGAAGCACATAGAAGAACAGGCAAAGATCCAAACAGAGAGTACAAAAGAACCCCTTCCCATTACCAAGAAGAAAAATAGCACACTTGGCCGCAAGTGCACTGATGGGCACATGGGAACATTACTTCACCGAACTGTATAACAAAGAACGGTAGCGCAATTCCCATTCGGGTTAGAACCTTAATTCCATAGTGGCAAGCTCCAAATCACTAGTGAGATTGTACACGCAATAAGGCAGGCCTGGCAGAAAGCATTTCTTCTCAGAGTCTCCAAATGTGAAACTCTCTACATCATTCATTAGAATGTGAAAAGTGAATGAACAGCCAGCCAGATTAGGTCTGGCGACTGCGAGTCCCATTTTCGCCATTTTTTTTTCTTTTCTTTTTGTAGATAAGGTACAAATGATGCAGAGACTAAGCACTCAAACGCCACAACACACAATATTGCAAAGCAAAGATAAATGCTATTTAAGAATCACCTTTCCACAAAGAAAGCTTCTACATAACTTCACATAGGGAGACAAGTGGGTATTTGGGTTTCTGGAAACAAGTACAAGATATTCCACAAAGAATATGAGCTCAGATAATCAATTTTGTTCCAAACGTGCAATGAAGGCTAAGAGAGAAAAAGGAACATACTAAGCAATGACAATCCTGCGTCTTTCGCGAATATCTGGAACGGTTCCCTTCAGGGAAGTATGTAGATGATGCAAAATTCAGGTAAATGCGTTGGGGACACATGTGCCTTTTAATCTACATGGCTGACTACGTCACAAGATGCGGTTCTGTCATCATTAGACATTAGATTGGTATGAATGCATATTTAGTTTGTTTTTACTTGTGACATGGAATTTAGTTTTGCAATACATGTCTTTGTGCTCGTATGTAATTCTCTGTAATGTATATACATAATTGCATATTTATAATGTTGCTGCATATTTCACATTTCTTTCGTGCATCGAACGTATAGTTACATTTTTAAATTTGCAATTTTAAAACTAATATTCAAACACATTAACCAAACCCCATAGCACAACAGCCCTTTCCGGGCCAAGGTCTACCGCCCGTCCGCTGCGCCCCTCGCCTCTACGCAGTTCAGGCGTCATAAGTGGGGATTTAAACACATTAGTGACAGAACAAAGTCCTTACTCCGAAGGCACCTATAGAGTTTCAGAGTAAACTTGAAAAATATCTTATCAGAATATTTAACAAAAAATTAACATTTTGAGTTCCTCTGAACAAATCAAAATTATATAAAATATTATTATAGAGAATAGCACATTACCTCCCCTCCTCTCTCTCTCCCTCTCTCTCTCTCTCTCTCTCTCTCTCTCTCTCTCTGTGACTTTCTCTATCCTCAATCGTTTATTAGTAAGTATACAGAAGATTCTTTTGATAGTTTATTTTTTCTATCTGCTCCGTTTTAAATCCGATAAACCTTTGCAGATTTTTTTTTACCTCCACTACAAAAAGTATTGAAATAATTTGTGTGTTTTAAAGATATCTACGTTATACAAGATTGTACAAAACTCATTGCAAATAAAAAGGACTCACACGCTGTTTCCAGAAAACTCAAGTTATAAATTCTATTTGTCATGTAAATGTCTTAAATATGTGGTTTTTTAATCAAAATCTTAAGACATTTTTCGGAAAATAGAACATTTCAAAAAGATTTTCTTAAAACCTTTGTGTCACGTCTTTGGAGGATATTGAACTTATACCGACTTTTCGTTTTTTGAGTTATATTGCTCTGTTTCTCTCTAACACATACATACGGATCTTTTTCAAAAAACGCTCTTCATTTTTTATTCCGAGATTCAAATGTACTCCTGTAACTATTTCAAAATGTATTTGTGATACTGGTATGATAGCACAAATGCTTATCTTGAATATTCCTCAAATGCCCTTTGTGGTGCAATTCGTCTTTATTGAATGTTATACAAAATGTCTCAAAACAACAGCAACAACGCTTAGTATGTTTTGTGGCATGTCAAACTGGTCATTTTTCAAGTAGGAACCCTTGTCCGGAAAGGCACAGTTTGGGCTTTGCAGGGCGTCCAAGTTTGACAACTGTTTGTGAATGGTAATGAGTGTTCGTTGTATGTATTATTTATAATCTCAACAAGAGGAGCACATTACAAAAGGATTTCAAATTTTCTACTTCCTACTTGAACGCAGAGTGTATACAGTTGCAATCGCTGCATAAAGTCGTGCGACGAAGTCTTGCTCTGGCGTTACAGGAGTCTTGTCGTGATATTCTCATTGTATCTCACAGAAAATAACCCAAGTGTGTAATATCCAGCGAGCATGATGGCCATGGAACTGGTCCTTCTCTACCAGTCCATCGATTTGGGCATGTTAAGTTGAAGAGATTCCGCACATTTACAGCCAGCCGCATGACCTTCCGAACCTGTAGTGGCACTACAACCAGGGCGGTCTTGTCAGACAGTTTGGCAGCAGATATCTCTCTCACATTACGCTCGTGGTCTACGGGTTGCATAACTACACCAAAGGAAATCTGAAACACCTGGACACCCTACTGCTCCTACTGTTCCTTTCCGGACATGGGTTCCTTCTTGAAAAATGATGCATTTCCCGTCCCATATACCTAACATAAGTGTTGTCGGTATTGTTTTCAGACACATTGTATAAATGGGAAGCCGCAAGAGACTGAAAAAATTACTATAGAAATTTGTAGTCATTAAAATAGACAATTAGTGGCAAATATATTTCTTGTAACATTAACATTTCCGGTATATTCGTTGTTGTAGATTTAGGGCCCTCATAACATGTATGGAAATGTGAAATCCGCCTCCCTCTCTTTGTATCAGCTCGTTACCAACAAAAACTGACTTATGCAAATTTGAATGTTTTTGCGAACGTTGCGCGTAAGTGGGTCTGTGTTGATCGTTCTGAAACTACTTAAGAGAGTATTTATTGTAAATGATTTAACATTCGTATAAAAGTAGTTTATTATATAAGGGATCCCTATATAAGAGACCTACATATGAATGATGTGTGTGTGTGTGTGTGTGTGTGTGTGTGTGTGTGTGTGTGTGTGTGTGTGTGTGTGTGTGTGTGGTTATGGGTGTGTGGATTTGTGAAGGGAAGAGAAAGTCAAGTGAGTGTTATACGATTTTATCTCAAAAATATCTACCAGATACTACAAACTACAGTTAAGTGATCGTACATTATACATATTAGCACAAGTAAATGCAGTGAAAATTTAGCCACACCTGCTTTTTATCGTTTTTGTAAACTTTTTAGCTGTTTCATATTTAGGGCAGGTTACACTAAAGATATTCGGTTTTTCTCTAAATCTTGTAATGACCGAACACCTTTGCCTACTGGGTTAGCGGCAGTCGACTACTATATAGGAATCCTAAAATTCATCAACAGATATATCAAATCTTAAATAACAGGGCTGATTATGTGTGAAACTAATCCAAGCTTAAATTTTACAAGTGACATGTATTTTTAATAAACCTATTTTCTGAATACATCAAACCCAAAGCCTGGGTGAGCCTCGTACATACAGCTCAGTTAGTGGTGTTGCCTAAGTAGCAGGCGCTTTACAGATTCACGTTTCTTGTTCATATGTCTTCAAGCTCTCTGCTTAAGTGCACAGCGGGGCTATCTAATTTACTAAGTGATGTTGATCGGCGGCTTTTAGCTTTAGTAGAATAGATGTCCCGCTGCACAGCTAAAGCAGAAAAGTTGCCGATACATTAGGGGTTCAAGCTGTAAAGCTGATTTCTCGAGTCACCAGTTGCTTTAGTGCACAACTAAGTGGGGTCTGCACATTTGAAGTACACTCTACACCTGCATACAAAATACTGCATCTTCACTGCACAAGTCAAACAAAGAAATAACTTTACCAACATTACATATTCCTTCAAACAATTGGCGAATAAATAATCTTACACTGTAGGTACGTATGTGTAATCATTAGATATCGGATTTTTATCCACTAAAATATCTAAAATATGCAGGCATTTATGCTGATGTGCATACTCCTTAGACACTGCGGTCGTTATTTCTTTTGCAGTATACAATGATAATTTTTCTAAATGTTTAGATGCAAGTTTAGACATTTATCAGGTAATACAAGTTTGTATGTTGAGAAGGATCTTTCCACGTGCAACCTTGAAGGCACTAACTGTGTAAATTTTTTCAGTAACCACCGTGTTTTCACCTTGAACATATTTATCCTAATGTCAGGATTTCTCTTTAGATCACTGCGCAATTTAGCGCATAATGTTCCCGCAGACTTTAAAGGGGCACTCTCAAGTTTGCTCTGAACCTCTGTAGGAGAATCTCTATAGTAAGAACTTTATTTTTTCACTAATGTGTTTAAATGCTAATTTTTTAAAAATACAAATTTAAAAACATACGTAGTCTGCACTCGAGACATGAAAAAATTATATATGCAGCAACATCGAAAATACCCAATTATGATTATAAAGCATTGCATAGAAATACCAACAACTTTAAACATATCGCAAAGCTTAATTCTACATCACAGGTAAAAACAAATTAAACATAAATTTGCATACAAATCCGATGACTGGTGATCTCTCAAGTTCCGTCTCTAGATTATGTTCCGTCTCTAGATTATATACAATATACAAGCTCATATTTTCCAAATTTTTATTTTTACTTTGATAAAAATATATCTCTATTCCGAATACGCACCCACGAAGACAATTTTCCAAATCGCATGATCAAATACACGGTTGGAATAATTAGTCCTATTTTTAATACCTCAGCAACTTATCACAAGCCTTTGGTTCTTTCGATTTGTTCTTATTCATTTCATCTAATTTCTTTTATATGCTATTACAGCATATTTGCATCAAATTTGGTGAAAACTATTGTCTTTCTCTTTGAATTGTTTAATAAATGTGGTAAAGACATAAGAGAGGCTAATTTAGACACCTAAAATACCATTAGTTTATGTTGAAAATGTTTTACAAACACTTGAAAAAGTTACGCCGAACTCACAGAAACATATAAACGTTTTACGGAAGGGTTTAGTTGCCAATGTTAAGGTAATCTCCAAAACTGCATGACTGGTGTACAGGGATGCTAACCCATACGATAGTTACGGGGACGTTCGTGCCATAATTTGAAAGCCGTTAGGACGTACGTAATGGGAAAGTATATTATTTTCAAAATTGTTAATATAATAACTATAAGACATATAAGTTACAGCGAATACATCGTCCGATATGGCATTACCTTGGAGGACGTAAATACATAGTAATATGTATTTGTTAATACTCAAAAATTGTTGTAAGTTGTTTGATGTTGGCAGTGCGTTTTAATAAGTATCATTTTTTGGGTGTGATGCGTATTTGTGGAATATTTCCCTTTCTAAGGCAAAGACACACTACTGTGACTTTATATAAATGAACCATCGTAGAGTGGCTGGTGTGAAAAATAATTGTGGTAGTGCATTTTGGTTGTCAGTTTTAGTGTTGTGTTTGGTTTCAAAGATTATTTTACACACAGTTGGCCTTTCTTCTCAAAATGGAGGTGATGCTCATTGAAAAAAATTAAATGTCGACGCGGCGCTATCTGTAAAGCCTCTATATCATGGTCTCGCGAGTAATAAAATGACTTTTTTAAATGTGCGGTAATTCAAGGAAAATCCATAATGTTGAAGTGTTGGCAAACCTGCTGGTGTTAGCTCGGGCAACCACAAGTTCTACACCTCTCAAAGAAGTCCTCTTGGAGGAGCAGGTGAAGTGAACGCTGCTTCAGTAAAATGAATGCACAGTCTCTTCATAAACTCTCAAAAGCAGAAATGTTTTTAAATCGCTTGTAGTTAGGGACTCCACTCCCACAAGAAACTCTTGTCTTTGGTTCTGCACCATCGACTGCCCAATCAGAGCGTGTGGAGGGGGTCGCCCGCATCTGGTCGTTAGCAGTGAAGAGGTTATACATTTTTATTATTATGCTTCTCAAAGTTTATGGCTGCACGTCGCAGTTCTTTTAAACAGCAATTTCGTAAATCTAAAGCTTTATTGTGTTACTACCTCGCTACAGTGTCTCTGAAGATAAATAAAGGACTAGTGTAGAGTGCAGTACTTTTGCATGTGTAATGAATGGACAGTGGATCAACATCCTTAGCAGAGTGATCCGCGGGAAGTTAAATAAATGAGACGAGCAAATTAGAATTAATTCATTATACTTCGAAACATTTGTGGATACCCAAGCAGCATCTACATACACATATGCTGAGCGGAAGGAATTTTTATATTAGAATCATTCCCATTAGACGCCATGGCCGAGTGGTTAGTCCGTTCACTTTTCAACTCTCTCAATAAAATTTGATTTTAGCAAAGACAGTTTATTGTGCATTTGCTAAGTTCGTAAAATCTTATAGCTCCAGTGAGAAACTTCGTTTTTTTGCTAATTGCAAAGGGATGCTTGAATTTCACATGTGGTTGTTGAAATATTTCTTCTTTTGCTTCTTTTTCATCTCATTATCCTCCTCGGATAGAGGACTTACAAGCCTGTGCTTTGGGTCAAATGCCTTTTGGGGAGCAAACGAACCTATGGACTGGAAGGAATGAAGACCTGAAAGCGAGTGGTCAGCCCAACACTAGGTATGAGAATGAGGAAGATGAGGATATAAAATGCAGGCGAAATGGATGAGTGGAAACGTGATGAAGCAGTCTGTGGAATGAGTGGCGGGGGATACCGGAGGACCCGGAGAGAACCGGCCCAGAGACCGCTTTGTCCACCATGAATACCACATAAGGGTCCTTGGGATTGAACTCGGGCCACTTTAGTGATAGCCGAATGGTCCAACCACTCGGCCAAGGCGCCGCCTGGAATCTTTCTGCAGTTATAAATTTATTCCAGCGGTCCTGTAAAATAGGGCAGTTAACCTATAACAACATTTAATACTGGGCTTCCCAGCAAGTGAATGCTAGCCTAAGCAGCTCGCTTCATCACTGTGGCGGGTAAGGTGAGAGTCGTATAACACTCCAACGACTTCATGGTTTGTATTGAGGTTTCATTGTAATTTTGTATTTTCTCCGCAAATTTATATAGAATGTATATTTAGTTGAGATAATTGTAAACGTGAGCAGTGTTAGGATTAAAGTTTTGGAAGCGGAGGAACATTTCCGCTTTGCGGTCAAGGTTAGTTATATACATGAGCACACGTTATCAGCGATATAAAGTGGAAGTATAGTAGTGCCCATCCCTTAACGACCACATTCCAAGAAGTTGTCCCTCAACCTTCTTCCGCTGCTAATGACATGAACAAATAGAGAGGGTCCTCTGAATATGCTCTAACAGGATCTGTTGTTGTCAAGTCGGTTAAGTATTTACTATTGTGCATTCAGGGTGTCTAAAAGGCAGTGGGATGAGAAAGCGCATTAAGACATGTGAGATGCTATAGAAGTAGTGGGTAAGAGAAATGGTGAGGCTGACCGAGAGCGGTTCCCCTTTAGTATCCCTGCTAAACCTCCGCGAGGAAGGAACGAGGTGAGAGAGAATAAAGGGCGGTCAGATCTGATGGAGGCAGGTGCAGAACATTTCCAGCTTGAGCGTCTCCGGACAGACTGTTTCGAGAGAAGCTTCCGTGCCGAGGAAGACACAGTTCTCAGGAGACATACCTTAAAGCACAGCATGTACCACCAACCATCGTGCTACCCTAAAAATGAAAGGGAGGAAATGGGGGGACAGGAAAATTCGTGATAGTGTATTATCAATCTCACTTGGGAAAACCACGATAACAACCCAAGGACATGTAGCAGGTCCAACGGCAGCCGAATGCCTGAGCTATTCAGCTCGGTGAGCACTCTTCAAATAGTGTCTCTTCGTATTGTTTACAGAAGTACGATTGTATGTATCTGTGCATATGTGCTACTCGACTGTGCTTCACGTTATATCCAGAATCTTAAAGCAGCTAACTTACCTCGTCAGGTTGAATCTTAACACCTTCTTCTATAAGATGGAGAACTTTTTCTAAATTTCCTCTCGCGGCGGCTTCGCGAAGTTTCCCCGCTGCCATACCTTGTTGGCATCATCTGAAAAGCAAAATTAACATCTTCATGAAATAACATTATATTCATATATTTATAAACCACAAATTTCACTTTTCACACAGCAGAAGTAGCACGAAGCAGCAGTTGTTCTTAAACCTGAACCCAAACAAGGATGTTCTAGACTTCGCAAATAAACCGCAAGCCATTGTAAAATAATGGGAACCAGCCTCGAATATTTTGGACGTATCTATGCTTCCTTATTCCTTTGTCATTTCATGGTTGAGGACAATATCGGACTCCTCCTATCCCGAATGCTGTGACGTTAGGCTCTGTCTCCGAAGCGAAGAAACCAAAAGTGAATCAAGCATGAAGTCGTTTATCAGTGACGTGACTGAAATTTAATAGCTTAATTGGGATTGCCTTGCGATTCGTATAGCTTTAGTAGGTGTTGCCCAATTTATATTATGGAAGGGCGTGTCAAAAATGGGACAATAACAATGGCAGAAGCATTGGGCATGACACGGGCGTATACGTATCCATGAAACTATCCTACTCCGGCATGCTGTCTTCGTTCCACGGACCACTAAACGATTCAAGGCTTGCGTCAGCACTTCTAGGAGATAAACGTTGTTTTCTTCCAAATATATTCAGTTCTGATAAACTACCTCACTTCTTAATGCATTAACATCTTTAAAAACACGTACCATGTATTCTGAAGATATGAAATATGTATTCTGAAGATCACTTGCAGAATCTCAAGATCTGCTTGCGTTAGTATTTGTTTTCTTTTCTCCCCCACCCCCTTCTTTTCTTTCTCTCTTTTGTATGAATTTAAGGTCTTTCATTTGGGTAAGTCAAATTGGGATGGTAAATGAAGGGTGAAATGCTGTTCAAGTGGGTCCGGGAGTCATGTAACTTGATTATCGGATAACTTGTCTTCCGAGTATAACGGAAACCCCGAAGGAAACCTTATCTCATCGCAACCGAGATTCCAACCACCCCTATACCACGGAAGCGAGCCGCTGGCACTATGTGTAAAATGTGGATATGCTGCTTTCTCACTTTCTCTCCCTCTCCCTGTCCCACTCTAACTCTCCTTCCCACTCGCCCTCCCAGTCTTTCGCTCTCTTCTTCCATCTCTCGTACCACTTCTCCCCCCCCCCCTTCTCTGTGTGCAACTTATAGGTAATGAGATATTTTGAACAGTTAATAGTTTCTATGAATAAAAACACTGAAAAAATTTAACAGTACACAGATTTGTGTGTTCCTAGTGCTTTTTACACGACTGGAACTATACTGTTTATGTACACGAATAATAGTGACGAGAATTTGGTATAAGCTTTTAAATATTCTTCCTATCGAAGTTTCAAATTGATAAAACTTATCAGAAGTATAGGCTTATAGACATTGATTCTGTACTGTTTTTAAAAAGAATAACTCAAATATTTTTATGCTTTGATCTTCGACGTATTTAAACCAACTCTTGGGGATAGGTAATTAACTAATTAGATACCGCATAGACCGTTTTTTTTTTTTTTTTTTTTTTTTTTTTCCGTGGGACCTGGAGTATGTTATATACTGCAAGTTTCATAACATCCCTGTATACACGCATCTTAAAATTACATTTTTTGACAAGATAGCCCATTTTACCTATTAGTAGGTATTAATTACTCCATCTCCTAAATCGAAAATAACCAGAAAAGAATTGGTTAGGTTTTATTATAAGTACAGATAGTACAGCAAGGGTATCAAGCGTGTTTTGTTTCAAACTTCCCACTGTTAGGCAACATCATTAAGATCGCAGATAAATAAACGATCGAAGGTTTAAATTAAACGTCAAGATAATACTTCATAAGTACAAAAATATTTGAAAATAGTTACTAAGGAAATATTTTAGAAAATGCAATACAAAGCATCTGTTGCAAAGAAAGGGATACACAAATCAATACAGCCAAAGCAGTAACCACAATTACCACCAAAACTATGCAGAGCACAAGCGTGAACGAATGCCCACCTTCGTGGTGTGGGAGTAGCGTGTCTTACATTCAAAAGGGTTCGAATCTCGATTAGGTTGCGCTACCCAGGAGGGGTTTTTATTGGGTTTTTCGTCATCCTGAAAAATGAATTCCGGGTAACTAAAGTTTATGGACCCCGGGCCCATTTGGGAATCATTTTCCTCATCGTCCGACATAACCTAACCAGTTAAGAGGACGTTAGACCTAAAAAAGCGTGAACTCGAGCAGTGTCGTAGCCTCATTGCACATAAAGCTACAGTAATATTAAAGCTAAAGAATTCAGTTCCAAAGATTACCAAAACACTAGGTATTTTAGCCATTTTGATCAAAGAAACTGATTTTTTTTTGTGCAAAAAAACGCACCATAGTTCAAACTACATGTCTGCAAAATTGGATTCCATGGAGCACTTGTAACATACATTTCGAAGCTGTTTTTAAAGCGCTGTGCGGTTTAAATTATTTTCTGGCCTGGTATGTCATGCGTCGTTTTCCAAGTTGTATTTTCACCCGTACCTATTCAAAATCCATCTTCTCCCGCAAAATTATATCCACAGGTTTGAAAAGTTTCCACGATACAACCCAGAAAGTGGATAATATGTTTGACTGGAGCTTTCAGTCATAGTTTATTTTTAAAAAATTAGCATACTACGTAGCCTTATTGCAAAAATGATTGAGCGCATTACGCGAGCAGAATACTTCTAAGTCCCACGTCGCGTTGCAGCGCGGTTTACACAAATCGATATTTCCAACTTGCAGCTGAGTAGACTGTATCTTGAATCTCTACTCGCATTTGTATTTGCGAGTATGTATGCAAATGCAAGTGGCGATTCAAGATACAGCCTACTTGTGTATACAACAGACGATAACATATTGAACAGAGACTGTCAATAAAATCAGCTGCATGTTGGAAATATCGGCTTATGTAAACCGCGCTGCAACACAACGTGTGATGTAGAAATATTCTGCTCTCCTAATACGCTCATATTTTCCATGACTGTTTAACGTTTCACGTTATAAACTATTCTTTTGAAGAAAAACTATCTAATACATGGAAAATTCTATCGCACTATTTGTTACAACGTTATTAAGCAGTGCAATTATAAAACTGACACCTCTAGTCAAATACTAGAGGTATTATTACTATAATACCTATAAATTACTATTACAACATTGATGTAAAATAGTTTTATTACTATTAATAACTGATATTTCAAAAATGCAATTACATTTTAAAATGAAAAAATTAAGACATCTTTAATTGCTAGTAATTCAAGTTCAAACAAGCCTCTGCTTCTAATTCTTTAGAAAATCACTTTTAACACTTCGGTGTATCCTCAAGGTTCTAAACTTCTTCCCTTACGTTTAAATTTGCTCTTCAATACGAACAGAAAACTTTTAATTCCTAGACCAGGGCATAATAAATGACATAAAACATTCTTATATAAAATAATATTTTTTAATTTTTTTTTTTTTCCCCACATGTCGAATGTGGTAAGTATAATATCGTGGGTAAGCGCTTCTATGCAGGAATTTAAGCCCAGACTGTGACTTCTATCTGTCCCCGTCGAGCGACCTAATTTCCATCATCCCAAGCATCCCTGAGCACAGATTTATTAGGATTATATTTCAATGACAATAAACGGGAGGGTCGCGCTGCACGCTTAAAAGTGGGGCTTTGAAAATACTGGAAGATTGCTTCTTGCAAACATAAGTGTCCGGTACGCTAACGCCACTTATTGCAAAATCCAGGAATGCGCTAGTCAGTACGGGATTAACACAGTTAACGTCCCACACAAGTTTTCTAAAAGAAAAGAACACCAGATAACACGAAGTGTAGTATAATCTGTTTGTTCGGCATATTAAAAATGAGAATCTTCTCTTCCTTAATTTGGCTGATGGAATGTTTTCGAATGAAAAGGAATGCCTTTTGGAAGTCACTACTTTTAAGTGATTCGCGATCCTTGCGAAAGACTCCGATATTGTTTACATTTGAATTCTGGGCCGAAATGTAATCATGAGAATTTTCGCATCAAATTTTATTTCATCACTACAATATCCTACACACTGAATGAGATTGCTCCACGTTAAAGTGCGAGACTCACATGCGGGAGGCCCTGAGCTCGATTCCCATTGGGCCGGCCACTCTGACCACACAGTTCTCCCTGGTTGGTAGGTGAACGCTGTGGTAGATATGCCACCGCCACATTCATTCGCCATTCATTCTTGAGCTCGCATCGTCGTCGCCTCGACTCTACTCGACTGGACCACTGGGAGAACGGAAGAGCCATCTGCGTGACCTCTCACCAGGGAGCAGCCTTGTCGCACCGCGCCTACTCACAAAAGAGCACTTGCCAGGCGGGCGCCTACAGTCGTCGGGAGTGTCCTATAAGAGGTCTGGCAAGCAGATTTTAGGGCACTCCAAGCTGAAGGAGAAGAAGACACCACCGAGGCAGCTTTCCCGGAGCTGCCCCAACCCGGGACAGGCAGTGGGCGTTGGCCCTCTACTCGCCAGTCTCCTGGAAGAAGCTCGTAGAGCCCTTCCATCTACCAGCCAGGCCGGAGGAGACTTGACTAACTGTAACAGACTGACGCTACCGCAGCCCCACAAGGTTGTAGCCAAGGGTCCGGACTCAGGTCTGGACCCGGGGTTCGTTGGAACCCCAATAGGCGCGCCGAAAGGCGTCTGGCCCTCTGTGGGGAGCCGAATGGCACCTGCACCGACCAGGACTGACCTTCCCAGTACCAGCAATCAGGTAAGACCTGACATGGTTTCATCTCCCTCGACATCCTCAACCTCGAACCCCTCACCCGGTCCCCGAGTGAGTATCGCCAAGGCGAAAGCCAAGGCACTCACTAGGGCCAAGACTAGGCCGAAGGTTAAGAAGGCCGTAGGCCTTGTTAATCAAGGGACAGCAGTCCCAATCACACCACCAGCTCCCGTCACCCCTACTCCTGCGCAGCCGGACGATGATGGCTTTGTAGTAGTACAGAGTCGCAGGAAAAGGTCCTCTGGTTCAAATCCAGACGGACCCGCTCCCTCACAGGAACCTGCAGCGTCCACCCAGCACCAAGCCACACAAAAGGCGGAGAAAATCCCGCCTATTGTGTCTGACCCCTTCCCGAATCACGTCAAAGTGATGAAGGACCTAAGGGGAAAGCTAAGGGCGGAATTTCAGGCAACGCGGCATCCAGGGCGCGTTGTTATTAGAACCACCACCTCTGGGGACCATGCGGCCACAAAGGAGGTGCTAAAGGCGTATGGAATTAAATTCCACACGTACTCGCTCCAGCGACCCCACGTGGTTCGCAGGGTCATCAGGGGTCTTGATTCTGAGACAGACCCCCAGGATATCCGTGCCGGCCTGATGGACGAACACGGAATCGAACCGCGGTCCGTGGTGCAACTCACCACAACTAAGGTGAAGGAGGGGAAACCTACCAAGGTGCCCCTACCACTATTTCTAGTGGCCATCTTAAAACAAGGGGAGTGAACCCCTAAGATTGACCAGGTGACTTGCCTATACCATACGCGAGTCACGATTGAGCCTTATCACGGCAGGGAGGGGCCGGCCCAGTGCTACAAGTGCCTGGGCTTTCACCACTCCAGTTTTGCCTGTGAGAGGGCTCTAAAGTGTCTCCGTTGTGCGGGCGAGCACTTGGTAAAGGAGTGCCCGGTACCAATGGAAAATAAGAGGTGCGCTAACTGCGATGGTTGCCACATAGGCATCTATCGCGGGTGCCCTAAGCGACTTGCTATAATGCAAGGAAAACAGGGCAAGGCTGACGCTGAGGTCAGGCGGGGGGTCTCTTTCGCCGCGGCGCTGGCGAGACACGAAAGTGCTGTCGCACAGGCCGAGACCGCGGAAGCGACCCCTACAAGCCGGGTCGCCGCCACAGTAGCTGAGCCGGTCCCAGATAGCGCCACACCTACGGTTGCGAGTAGCGAGACTGCTCCAACTACCAGCAGTGCTCCAAAGGAGCAACGTCCCCCAAAGAAGGGGAAGAAGAAGTCAGTGGGTAAAACCACACATAAACCTGCTGAGGGGCAGAATCAGAACAAAAAAGCTGAGAAACTCCCCTCTCCACCAGCACCAAAAGCTCCAGCTGGGTCAGCCAACCAGCGACCAGCTGAGCCCGCCAGTGCTGGCCCAGCCACTTCTGAGGCACCAGTGCCTCACATCTCGCAACTATCCGTAGGTGACGCATTTGCATCTGAGGACATGGCTGAGTTTATACAGTTGGCGACCTGGTTCGCAGACTTGGTTCAGCGTTCCCTCCCAATCCTACGACGCTGCAGGGACACATTCAATAACCCCGGGATTTCCGCTGTGCAGAAGCATCTCACGGTGCTTCAAACGGCTAAGGACCTCTATTCCAACTCCACGAGCTCGTAATGGCGCATAGAACTGTGCGTTCATTTCGAGCTGCGTTCTGGAACGCAAATGGAGTTAGAGACCAGAGACCTGGCCTGTTAGAGTTCGTAGACAGTCACGGGATTGATATCCTGATGGTCTGTGAAACGCACTTGCACGCTGGTGTACAGTTTACCCTGCCAAGTTACGCCGCTCATCGGTCTGATCGGGTCGGCCGACAGGGCGGTGGTACTGCCATATTCATAAAGAACCATCTCACCCATACTCCTGTTACCATTCCTCCGCTACAACACTTGGAAGCAACCGCCATAAGGTTATCCTTGGGCGGGAACGACCTAGTGCTTGTGGCGGTATATGACCCGCCGGATGGCCGTTTCCATGAAGCGGACATTACGGCCCTCCTGAACCTACACCATAGGGTTTGCATTGCAGGCGACTTCAACGCAAAACACCCAAGCTGGCACAGCCGCACCCAGAACGTTAAGGGCCGGGGATTGTACCGTCTCATTAGCGGGAACCCCGCCCTTCACGCGCACGGGCCGAGAGGTCCAACTCACTACCCGGCACGCGGCGCCGCGGACATCATTGATTTCGTAATCACCAAAAACATTCCATTTCACTTGGACCTCTCTGTGATTAACGCTCTGGATTCCGATCACAACCCAGTTGTGGTCGACTCAGACGTTAATCTCACTGCGCTGGGAGTACCGGACTGGGTGGAAGAAGTCGACTGGGACGCGGCCGTCCTTGCCCTTCAAAACTCCGTGGAGGCAAATCCTCGAATAGACTCGCTTGAGGCTCTCGAGGAGGCAGCCGCGGGGTTTGCAACCTCAGTCCTAAATGCGGTGCGTGCTCACACACACCGCATTCCTACCGAAGCACCAAACCCGACATCTATCCCTGTACCACTGAAACGCCTCATACAAGCAAAGAATGCTGTCAGACGGCTATGGCAGAGATTCCGACATCCTAGGATAGGAGTAATACATCAGAGGTTCAAATCCCTGGTGAGACGACTCCTAAGAAAACATAGGCAAGCAGCTTGGGAAAACACGTTGCGTCACGTAAACCTCCAGGAGAGGAAACCGTGGCGCATCGTCCGAGGCTTGCGGAAAGACAAATCTGTACACCAACATCCTGTGCATAGCCCTCGGGGAAGACTTGTGTTCGAACCGAGGGAAAAAGCCGAGGCACTTGCAGACTATCTGGAAACTCAATTCCAGCCCAGGGAAGATCCACAGAACGACGACCATACTGACCTCGTGGAACAGGCGGTAGAAGACTTCTTAGAAGTCGGACCCGCGGGCCACGGGGTGTTCCACATCCCGATAGTTACCCCTCGCGAGGTAACTAACACCATAAAATCCCTAAGAGCCCGAAAATCCCCTGGACAGGACCGTGTAACAGCGGAAATGCTCCAGCACCTTCCCCCTAGAGCCGTGATGCACTTGACCCGGATTTACAACGCATGCCTCAGCATGCGTCATTTTCCAGCTGTCTGGAAACAGGCGCGTGTGGTATGCGTGTTAAAGCCGGGCAAAAATCCGGTCTTCCCATCTAGTTACCGCTCCATCAGCCTCCTACCAGTTATCTCGAAAGTATTCGAGAAACTGTTCCTGTCCCGCCTTGGACCCCTACTGGAGGAAAAAGGTCTCCTTCCTGAACATCAGTTTGGTTTTCGTTCTGGCCACTCCACGACCGAGCAACTACTGCGTGTAGCCGAGAAAGCCTCCCTGGCTTACCAGGATAGGGCTAAAACGGTGGCGGTGTTGCTTGACGTGGAAAAGGCTTTTTCTACCACCTGGCATGAGGGGCTTGTCTACAAGCTCAGACAGCATGAAATCCCCCCTCCATACATTTACTTGGTAGCTAGTTTCCTACAGGAACGTAGCTTCCGTGTGAAGGTGGAGGGATCATTCTCTAGAGAGAGGCCCATTGGCGCAGGAGTCCCCGAGGGCAGTGTACTGTCACCGGCGCTCTTTGCAGCTTACATGGCCGATCTCCCCACGCACCCAAACACACTCATCTGTCAGTATGCGGACGATCTTATGATCTTCGCTACTAACAAGAATCCGCGCTACAGTTACCAACAAGTGCAAGCCCACCTCCGCGCCATCAGTAGATGGTGCGAGAACTGGCGTATGTCGATAAACCCGGAGAAAAGCTCTGCGATTCTCCTGGCGAATGCGAAAGCCAACCGGCTCCCGCGAGACCTCGAGCTTCGGCGCCGTCGGATCCCCTGGGTCACTACGGCGAAGTATCTCGGAGTCACGCTGGACCGGCGGCTGACGTATAGACATCACGTCAGGGGCAAAGTACTGCAAGGCCATGCTGCTCTCCGGCAGCTATACCCCATATTCAGATCCCAAACCATGCCCTTACGCCTGAAGCTCCAGCTGTATCGAGCGATCATCCCGCCTCTGGTCCTGTACGGATGTGAGATCTGGGGAGTGGTGGCAAAGTCCACCTTCATCAGACTCCAGACGCTGCAGAACCGGGCATTAAGGATGATCTATGACACCGGCTGGAGATTTCCTGCCCATATCCTTCATGAACACTCCGGTATCCCGTACATTGTCGACGTGATTAAAACCCGCGCTCGCACAATGTACAACAAACTCCAGAACCACCCTAACCCTCTGGTGAATACTCTGGGTCAATATGACCAGAGAGAGCCACGCCGACTACCATCAAAGAGGCTACCAAAGGACATCCTAAGTCCGGCGGTTTAACTCTCAAGATGGGAAAGGCGAAAGTACAATCTGTATTCAAAACAGAGAAAACACCTGTTTCAGTTCACCTCCCAGTGAGTGACTGACGGCCAGAACCCTGGAGGGGATTAGCGCGTCACCTGACTGGCCGGAAACGACCAATCAGAAACCGCGCAGAGCCCGCTCGCGGACCAATCCCTTCCAACCACCCCGCCTGCCCCTATATAAACCCCTTGTTTCCATTAATCATTTCCCAGTGGTACACACATCCCTGAAGTAATACCATCGAAACCATCGCGCAGGTTAAGCCGTATGACGGCTAGGTACTGCGGACATGACACTCGAACGGGGCAAGTAAAATTGCACCCGCTCGACTCGAACTGCCTCTGGATATGCCACGAAATTTTTGCTTTGTGGAACTGTGTGTCCTGGTGTTCAGAGTGTGACGCACCCTCAAAGAGACTTCTCTTTTTGGAGAGGTAGAACTGAGGAGGGGGGTTCCCTCCGGCGTCAGCATGTAACATCATGAGCCGTTAGGGACTCTGCCTGCAGCCGAGCCGCCACCTCGGATCTGGTCACCCTCTATAGCCCTCACTTCACCACTTCCTGCTGGAGTCTTCCAGAAGCACCACAGTGACTGGTGCCGAAATTTTCCTCCGCTTCGTTATAAATAACCATCCGTATGCTCCATCACGCCTTGGATTTCGAAGATGACATTTAATATTCACTCTGTAAAAGAGCATGAGTAAGGATCTTGAAGCTAAGATTATATTCCACACAACCCTTGAAGAATGTTGTAGCGGAGTACCCAGGTACCGAGCGTTTGGCATTGCACTCCCACTGGTTATGCAAACATTTTATAAAACACACAATACCTGACACAGTTTGCCTAGCAGTGATAACAAGTGATTAAAACACCGAAAGAGCCACATCTGCAACTACTGATGCTTTCTTCTAACAGGAATGCACTGCTTATCTGCAAGTTGTGAAGTAGTTTCTACAGAAAACATGACTAAGATTCTACGACAAGGTACGGAGGTGTGACTGAGCTCCACGACCGGTGAAATGGTTTTATGCCTCTGTCCCTGATGGGGCGCCCCCAGGAAGGAGGGGTGAGTTGAGAGAATACTAAGGATGGTCAATCTGAGGAGAGAGGACAGTAGAGGGCACGGACCCTAAATGTACCAACTCGAAGACCTTCCCCTATACGGAGGACGATGGTTCACAGAGAGCAAATTCCCTGTAATGAACGCCGACACTTAGAACCCTGAAGTACCCAACCAGGATGAAAAATAAAGCGAAATGAAAAGTGAGGCGAAATGGAAGGGCAGAAAATTCGGGGGGGGGGGGATATAATTGTCCTTTCTACCATTCGTCTAACGACCCGGGAAACCCCCGAAAAAAACATCAGTCAGGAATTTCGGCCACGGGAAGCCAAGGCCTTCCGAATGCAGGCCACAGACACCACCACTTGAGCCATTCCCCTCGGCACGGAAAGTATCACTTCAGTCGCCTGTTCTCATATTAGAAACGCTTCCGGCATTCACAAATGATTAAAGGGTTTCAACATTTTGTAGTGAGTGAGTGACTGACTGAGTGAGTGTGTGAACAACGTAACTTGGAAACCAATTATCAGAATTTTTATTTAAATATCTTCCAAATATGCAACATGAAACTTTTCATGAAAATGCCCACATGGAACATTTTTCGAATCTTTATTATTTTCTCAAAAGTGCTCTAATGACCCTGTTTAAAACATCACATACTTAACATATTTACATAACAAATACACAGATTTTCTGGAATAATCTATGAGGTTTTCATTCAGAAGGAACTTTTTTCTAATTTTCTTTAATTGCTAAATCATAAGAGACAGCCAAAAACGCTCAACACATTTAGATCTCTTTAAAGTACACTATTAAATAACGTTTTGTGGCATTAGTCATTTCTGAGATGTCCGTTATTATTGGTTTGCATTTTTCGATAATTTGCATTTTTTAAAGTGCTGTCGATATTCAGCATGGCAAGTTCACGATTTCGTGAACTTACGCGCGATGACAACACGCACTGAATTTTGTGCCCATCAATGTCAAGATATAGAAAATTATAACATAAGCCAAACAGTACAGGAATAACTTGGGAGAATCAAACAGTTTAGCTAACTCTACCTGTGATTTGATGTAGGGAATCAGTCACTAATTGTGTACTTCTATACATTATCATGCCAGTAGCAGAGATGTTACTGCTGTAAAATTCTGGCACCATACTAATTGAAAAAGTGGTAATCATGATCTGCATTTTGCCAGCTCCATGTTCTGCGCCAATGGATTTACCTTAAGGGCTACTCTCCATTAGTTCTTAAGGAACTCTATGCTGTGACAATGGTTACTTTTAATGTTAGCTTCATAGAACAAAGGAATAATTTCCCCATCAGAACCAAAAACTCCTAAAAAAGCTCCTTCAGGCAATGCGACCAGAGATGAATCCACGCTCCAATGAACAGCAAGAAAGGCAATGGCCCGAAGCCGACTTGGTAGTCCGCTGACTTTCGCTCCATTACCTGGTTGACCAATAACTGAATGACCGTCTAGAAGGTCACTTCTATGTTCATTTTCAACAGTAAATACTGCTTGAAAATTACTAAATAATATTGCCAGCCTGCATAATTCGGATATATGGACACTACATACGTGTATATTTTGTTTAACAACATGAGTGTCTATTTTACACATTTATAGCAGGAAAGCATTGCCATTCCAGAGTAGACATGCGTCTTCAAAATGTGCCACTCAAGAGTCAGTGATTTGACGCCTGGTGATTTATTGTGATTATCATGGCGATGTTTATTTAAGAGCACTCAACTATTAAGTCATAAGCTCCCTAAATGCATTGTAGGTATGATACCTAATTGCATTTATGCTTTTTATACAACGTACCCAGCTCAGGGTGCTAACCACGTTCCACGCTCCAGAGTTGCACCCCACGCATGGTGCCCGATGTGGGCGGTGGGCGGGTGGTAGGCCTTGGCTCATTATCGGGCTGTAGCGGAGTTCAGTACCCCGTAGGTAGATGAAGTATTACATTTCACTTAAAATCTCGTCACCAAGATTTCACAGGAAATACACGATTTGAAGGCCCTGAATAAATATTGGTTTTAGACAGAGGTCCGTACACGTACATTTGTTTGTGATCAGCGAACCGAAAAACGAAGAGTCGGACGCATACGAAACATATCTCCCAAAACCAAGATTTCAAGACAATGATCAGCGATACGAAGATTTTTAACAAAATCTCTTACTAAGGCGCAATGACGTAAGTAGTATATAAATATCTGTTCAACAACAAATTCATTCAATATGGCCGCTATACATTGTATCTGTTCAACAACAAATTCAAGGTCAGTCAATATGGCCGCTATACATTGCTCAATATGGCGTCATTCAATATGGTCGCTATACATTGAATATATTCTGGATACAAATCAAGGTCATTCAATATGGCCACTATACATTGCGTTGTTTCTGGATAAAAATCAACGTCATTCAATATGGCCGCTAAGCATTGAGGTCCTTCAGAACCAAGCTAAAGGTCATAGAGGTCATAGGAGGGGTGGTAGATTCCATTACATGTAGTTATTACTACTGAATAACTTCCACAGGGAGTTAGTCCTAAACAGTTTATCATTGCATTGTGAAATCACCAATTAGCTTGAAATGTAAAACGATTTTGATTCATTGAATAAAAATCAATGAGGAGAAAATAGCAGTGTTATCATTTAACCTAGCCTATCCTAACCTAACCTATCCTAACTTAACTAGGAATGGGTGCAGCAAATGAGGAAATAGGGATGTTAGCTTCACATTAAAATAAAATAAATAAAAAACAATCATAATTAGATAATTTTATTAAACTTATAAAGATGCATACACTACCATTAACATTCAGAAAGCAATCATACTCTGAAATAAGAATAAGGATATCGCTAGTTGCAAAACAGCCAGGTTTAACTGCAGGGTTTGAAATGCTGGAAGACTCCACACCGGACACAGTGGAATAGAGGTCCGTGGAAACATATGTAATGTTTACAACGCCCTTTATTTGGAACTGCGCAGTTTTTTCATTGATAATGTCTATTAATTAAATAATTTTCTAAGTGCGCACATGGATTAGGAATTTTATAATACACACAAGCCCGAGAGATTGACATTCCAAGCAGGCAGTGGTATAAGCTGGTCACATTGAAACTGTGATCTTTAGACTTGCAACAGTTAATAGTACATACCTTTCACTGGCACATAATATAATGGAAACAACTTCCAAGCTCTCGATTATAATATTGTCATTTAGAATCACACACATGACTTAAATACACATATTTAGGATGCAATTGCTCATTGCAAAAGACACATTTAGAATTAAAAGACATGGTAAATATGAATATTGTCACCAAAGAGCTTAACTTTAAAAAAAAATATTTTGTTGTTTAACGGCGCTGTCAATTGCCAGGATCACATCAGCGTCGCCGGTGTGCCGGAATTTCGTCCCGCAGGAAGTTCTTTTACATGCCAGTAAATATACTGACATGGAGCTGTCGTTTTTAAGCACACTTAAAAACCATCGACCTGGGCCGGGTTTGAACCCGCGACCTTGGGATCGGTAGGCCAGCATCTAATCTACTGAGCCACCCAGACCGACAAAGAGCTTAACAATAAGCTTACCAAAGATTAAGTGTAGGAAGAGAGAAGTCAAGGTCTAGGCATGGAAGATGAAGATCTCGATGATGTTGTTGGCGTGAAATTACAGTAGGGAGACTGTTCTGCGAAGGATGTTGATGAGATGCAGGGGTGTTGCGTAGTTGTCTAGGGAGGAGCTCTGCTGGAGGATGCGACCCAGGGATCGGTGATGACGGAGGTAGGAACGTACCCGACGAGCAGGTCCACAGATGCTTCCTCGTCGATGTTTTCCTGATCCAGGAGCTCCGAAGGCAAAGATGGAGAGCGAGGCAAAAACGGTAGCACTTGATGGGGGTTGTTGTCAAGATAGTTTTGAAGCGAGTTGGTGCCCAGGTAGTCTTGAAGTTCAGACCTAAGCCTGCTGTGCATATCTCTTAAATCGTCCTGCTCGGGAGCATCACTGAATAAGGTTTCCGATGATGGCCAGGGGGAGGTAGGATGATATAGTCCTGAACAGAAGAATCGCTTTCTTTGTATACCATCATATACCACCACAGGTGATGGTTCAGGGACCCCTGTTGGCTCCTGTTCAGGAGCAATCTCACGGCGGGTACGTCCAGCCAGCGCAAGTTTATTTCCTTCCTTGAAGGTTCTCACACTCTCTGAAATAATAGTTTCAAAAGGTATAAACTGTTTACATGTACAATGGTGTATTTTTTATCTTTAAACAGGGTAATTCTCTCATGATTCTCGAATAAGTTTCAAATGGACTGTGTTTCATCTTTATAGGTTATATTAAAGAAGCACATTTATAATAAGTGTTGATACACTTTCATGGATTATGTACATGAATGAATAATATTACATAGCTTCAGTATTTCTTAAGTTGTTTTAAAATAATTATTAAAATTCCATTGTTAATTCACTATTTCAAAGATATTGTTTAATAATAATAATAATAATAATAATAATAATAATAATAATAATAATAATAATAATAATAATAATAATAATAATAATAACAATAACAATAATAATAACAACAATAACAATAATAACAACAATAACAATAATAACAACAACTAACAATAATAACAACAACTAACAATAATAATAATAATAATAATAATAATAATAATAATAATAATAATAATAATAATAATAATAATAATAATAATAATAATATAGCAGTAGGAGTAGTAGTAGTAATAGTAGTAGTAGTAGTAGTAGTAGTAGTAGTAGTAGTAGTAGTAGTAGTAGTAGTAGTAGTAGTAGTAGTAGTAGTAGTAGTAGTAATAGTAGAGTAGTAGTAGTAGCAGTAGTAGTAGTAGTAGAAGTAGTAGTATAAGAATTGAAAAAATTAGACTTACCTTAATAATTCAGCAAAACTATTGATGAATGTAGCTGAAGTTTAATGTTCTATAATATATTTTAGTTCACTAGCGGCCTCTGCAAGAGCAACTGTCTTAACATCTGTCGGTGCGCCATTTATATACGCTTCCAGGACCGTCCCTCCCCACCACCCTTGTGCATGCAGAGAGCCGATAAGTCACCCCTTGTCCGGAATAGATTCAAAAGATGCCTGTGCACAGAAAAATGTCGCGAGAACAACTTTTTCAATGAACAAATATATAAACTTTTATGTTGTAATAGCTCAAATACACTGCGTTGCCCATGGTATGTCGATTTGACATATAAATAAAACAAAATTCTGAAACCCTTAAGTAATGTAAAAGAAACAATTCCACTTAACGAGTCGCTTTTAAATATCCATCCTTTTGTTCAACAAATGCCTATTGAAAAAATACTTTAGCAAGTATTTAACTTACATGGTACGAAGTAAAACATCATTAGTGGCTATTTTGTGTGAGCGCGTGTGCATGTGTGTGTGTATGTGTGTGTGTGTGTGTGTGTGCGCGCGCGCGTACGTGCGTGTGTGTGTGTGTGTGTGTGTGTGTGTGTGTGTGTGTGTGTGTGTGTGTGTGTGTGTGTGTGTGTGTGTGTGTGGTTGTGTGTCTGTCAGTGTGTAAATCTGTTTGCGAAGTAGATAAGTGTACATTTTAATAAAGATTGTTATAAGCGACTACGTGATTCAAGATTGTTTGTTTTTAAAAATAAATTATATATATACTTTAGCAAGTATTTAGCTTACATGGCACGAAGTAAAACAGCATTATTGGCTATTTTGTGTGTGTGTGTGTGTGTGTGTGTGTGTGTGTGTGTGTGTGTGTGTGTGTGTGTGTGTGTTTGTGTGTGGTTTTGTGTCTGTCAGTGTGTAAATCTGTTTGCGAAGTAGATAAGTGTACATTTTAATAAAGATTATTATAAGCGACTACGTGATTCAAGATTAAGTTTGTTTTTCAATATATATATTAGTAAGAAAATGCATGTGTCAAGATTAACTTGCTTCGTTTGCATTTATCAGTTCAACTCTAAAATGCATTTTCCTCATATTTAAAGTTTAAACAAGATAAATTACATATCATACATTATATTTATCCAAATGAATGTCTATTGAAAAATACTTTAGCAAGTATTTAACTTACATAGTATGAAGTAAAAGAGCATCATTGGTTACTTAATTTTATTAGACTAGGCCATATCAGAAATGATGAAATAACTAGCAATGTGGGGTACAATAGGCGAGAAAATCATGTGAGTGTAGCACACCAGATATATTTTTTCCCAACCACTAGCCAGCGCTAATCTCCCTTCGCCATCTGTGAGGGAGTAAAACTTCCCTCAGCATCCGGTCTTGGAAACAGAACCGCATCTTTGCCTCACTAAAGCGCCAGACTAATCCCCTCACATCTGCCAGCGATACTCACCCTCACACATCCGGTCACATTAGGGTGAAAATATGACAACTCGCTCTCATATGGTTTTCTCTGCTGCTGGGTCAGACATTCTTCCAACTGCTTATTTCTCTGTCTACTTCATTTTAATCGACATAAGCATTTTCATAAATTACCTTATTACTAAGTTCTTGTAGGTACAAGGCGAATATTAGAATACAGTACCCTAGGGACTTGGTTCGAATCCTAATGGGTCCCCTTTAATTATCTCTTACAAGTGTCTAGGGTTAAAATAAAACTTATATGTTACTGTGCGTTACATGTAATTATTTTGCGTATACTATAGCTGGAATATCGTTGGTTCGATTCCCATTTTTTCAATAAATTTTAAACTTTGGTCGTTTCACTGGTTATTTATTTCACTATGTGAAGACGATTCTTTTAGAATGTTATGTACCTAGAAACATGAAAATTATTTGTATGCTGAGAGTGCAGGCAGGCTTTTATTATCATCTCCACATCTGTTTATGATCCCCTTTAATTTTAATCTTTTTTTGGTTTCGGGTTTAGCCTTATAACTATGCTCTTATCGATGCCTTTCCCACCCCCTTGCTCTCTGCTATATATATGGCAGGTGAGCCAGCCTTAGTTTTTTGGAAGGTAGGCCACCCATCTAACGGCATGTGCGCCTTAGTCCAGTTTTGCGCTTACTAAACAGTATTGCTTGACGTTCTTAAAGAGAGGAATGCGCAAAATTGAGTGCAACAGTGCTTTAAGGGACAGAACGTAGTCCTCGCTAAAGTACACCTCAAAAACATACGACTCGTTTACTGAGAGCGAATTCCGGTTTCCAGCCGATTTTACAAACTTTTTATTAGAGTATACATAGCAACGTAATTCAGTAAACGGCTCGGAAAAAATGGACCTATCATATGAGTACAGTAACAACGTCAGCTAAAAAGAAAATGGTGGATTCTTGTACTTAGAGTAGGGATTGGCTGCTAAAAATTGGGAAAAATTTAGACACGCCTCATCCATCATGGACCCGTACAGTCAAAACGGACATATTAAACAAGTTTGTTTGCATTTTTGCGTGAACTACACCTCGTGCATCTCAATTAATATGCGTAACAGCTTTTGCCATTTAAGTAATACTATTAAAACGCCCAGTAAGTGATTAAAACTGTCTTAAAAGGCTAAATCAAGCCCGAAAACTTGCGAGGTGGCAATAGCATAGCGCCAGGCATACAAGTCCAACTGTTGGACGTGGTGCGTGCTTTCAGGAATTCTTGAAAAAGCTGAATAGGATTGTGACGGGTCCTCTGCGCTTAACCCCCAATGACACAGGTTCAAGTCTCAGCATTGTAAATATTTTTTTTATGTTCATCAAAACTTGGAAACCGAATTCGCAATAATCTAATTATGAAGTCCCTGAGGGTTTAGGACATAATTTAAATCGTTTTTGGTTGTCTGCATTTTTAATAGCACAATAATTCATTGTGTGCAAAATTCACTTTAACTTCCATGTTAAACTCTGACAATGTAATTTCCTTGCTTTCTGTGTTCAAATGTGTATGAATGATCCTTATTTAAATTGCAGCTACCTATAGGTGTGTTTAAACAACTACATAATTGTAGTTCACCAATAAAGAAACATCAAACAATGTCATAAAACATAAATAAAACAATACAAATGAATATAATAACAGTTTTCAGAATAATAGTTTGTAAATTGTGAGGATTGCACGGTAAAAAAAAAATTAGTACATGCAGGTGATTCGAACCACCTTCACTGCAGACAGATTACCTCGGAGTCTTGCGCCCGTCCAAACTGAGCTACCTAGTAACGTGTGAGCTAAACATTCCGTTTAAGATGTAATATTCGCTGGTTCCAGTGAACATTTGCAGAAGTGCAAACGTCAGCTGTCTAATTACGAATATATTAAAAAGCGATGTGATAACATCTATATTAGTACTAATTTCATCGAGTGTTTAACATCTATGTTAAATACGCGGGTAGAACCTGGTAATGGGGTCCATGTTTTCATGTTGGACTATAAAATGCGGATTGCATAAAACTCGAGAATAAGGGGCAGCTGACACACACACACGCACGCACGCACGCACGCACGCACGCACGCGCACGCACACACACACACACACACACTCCAATTCTCCAATTCATAATGGAACACCAGCAGTCAAGTGTCTCTATTGATACATCGCTCGCAGAAGAGATCCTTCTTCAAGAACGTCTTCAGCGTCTGTTTGGTGATTCATGGTATAGAAATTTCACTGGATGAATAGGGAACGCACCTGAGTCCAATCATGACAATGACGACTCCCTTTCGCAGGCAACCACCCTGCTCTGGCCGGTCTCATCATCGGAAACCTTATTCAGTGATGCTCCCGAGCAGGACGATTTAAGAGATATGCATAGCAGGCTTAGGTCTGAACTTCAAGACTACCTGGGCACCAACTAGCTTCAAAACTATCTTGACAACAACCCTCAAGTGCTACCGTTTTTGCCTCGCTCTCCATCTTTGCCTTCGGACTTCCTGGATCAGGAAAACATCGACGAAGAACTATCTGTGGACCTCCTCGTCGGGCACGTTATCACCGATCCCTGGGTCGCATCCTACAGCCGAGCTCCTCTTCGCCCTAGACAACTTCGCAACACCCCTGCATCTCAACATCCTGCGCAGAACAGTCTCCCTACTGTAATTTCACGCCAACATCATCGAGATCTTCATCTTCCATGTCTAGACCTTGACTTCTCTCTTCCTACACTTAATCTTTGGTAAGCTTATTGTTAAGCTCTTTGGTGACAATATTCATATTTACCAAGTCTTTTAATTCTAAATGTGTCTTTTGCAATGAGCAATTGCATCCTAAATATGTGTATTTAAGTCATGTGTGCGATTCTAAATGACAATATTATAAACGAGAGCTTGGAAGTTGTTTCCATTATATTATGTGCCAGTGAAAGGTATGTACTATTAACTGTTGCAAGTCTAAAGATCACAGTTTCAATGTGACCAGCTTATACCACTGCCTGCTTGGAATGTCAATCTCTCGGGCTTGTGTGTATTATAAAATTCCTAATCCATGTGCGCACTTAGAAAATTATTTAATTAATAGACATTATCAATGAAAAAACTGCGCAGTTCGAAATAAAGGGCGTTGTAAACATTGCATATGTTTCCACGGACCTCTATTCCACTGTGTCCGGTGTGGAGTCTTCCAGCATTTCAAACCCTGCAGTTAAACCTGGCTGTTTTGCAACTAGCGATATCCTTATTCTTATTTCAGAGTATGATTGCTTTCTGAATGTTAATGGTAGTGTATGCATCTTTATAAGTTAAATCAAATTATATAATTATGATTGTTTTTTTATTTTAATGTGAAGCTATCATCCCTATTTCCTCATTTGCTGCAGACATTCCTAGTTAAGTTAGGATAGGTTAGGTTAGAATAAGCTAGGTTAAATGATAACACTGCTATTTTCTCCTCATTGATTTTTATTCAATGAATCAAAATGGTTTTACATTTCAAGCTAATTGGCGATTACACAATGCAATGATAAACTGTTTATGACTAAATTCCTGTGGAAGTTATTCAGTAGTAATAACTACATATAATGGAATCTACCACCCCTCGTATGACCTCTATGACCTTTAACTTGGCTTTGAAGGACCTCAATGCTTAGCGGCCATATTGAATGACGTTGACTTGTATCCAGAAACAAGGCAATATATAGCGGCCATATTGAATGACCTTGATTTGTATTCAGAACATATACAATGTATAGCGGCCATATTGAATGACCTTGAATTTGTTGTTGAACAGATACAATGTATAGCGGCCACATTGAATGACCTTGAATTTGTTGTTGAACAGATATTTATATACTACTGACGTAGGATATCAATGAAAATGAAAATATGTCGACAAAGAGATCTACGTGGAGCCGAGGCTCTCTCTTATACCAGGGATAGTAGTAGTGACCTCTCCATGGGTCTTTCCGTTAGAGCAATACCTTGATCTAAAATACCTCCAGAGAGGAACACTGTCGAAAACCTCGCTAGGACCCAGCTCTCCTCTAACGGAGGACATTGAGGTGTCTCACAAATCCGTCAGGGTATCACTGCCCATACGTGCCCAATCTCCCAGGGGTTCTGGGAACCTCTGCCCCGCCAAGTCCAACTAAATCCGAACAACTACCTTTCGGAAGCGGCTCAGATGTTCGGCCCGGCGTGCTTCTGGTAACATCAGAATAGCCAAGAATGCTGTGGGTCAGCAAGCGCTCGCACCACGGCAGCTGTAGGGGGCGAATCCAGTGACTTCAGTGTTCTTCCTGTTGATATATCACAAAGCTCGGTTGTCCAGCAAATTTAAATGATAGTACTACTCCATGATGTTAAAATTTTCAATTACTTTTGTGCATCTGAAATGTAGGAAAAAAGCTCTGGAAATCTATATCCAGGAGAGTCAATACATTTGAAGGGGCATAAAACTAAGAACTGTCACGGAAGGGAAATAAAAGGGAATATACTCTTTCATTACATTAGCATCAGTTTAGAGTTGAAGTTGCTATAACATTTAGTGTTATACTTGTAAGAGTCTTTCCGTTGAAAAGGCCTTGATAAAGTTGGCGAAATTATTGGGGAATGCGATGATAACACGATATGCAACTCCTGTTCCTCCAATGACTCAATTTAAGGAGGTAATTCAAAATCTGACATGTTTGAATTGAAGTGTCAAACTATCTTTTGATACGCATATTTAATGAAACAGGTTTGAATTTCATTGAAACGAGTATGAACATTCCGACATACTCCCAGTTTTAAAGTTCTTGGAAATATTTTGTAGCCTTAGTTAGTCTCGAAGAACATTGCTTTTCAGTAATGAAACATTTACTGAAATCGGTTGAGTGGTTTTTAAGGCTCCATCTCACTCTCATTCTCCGTCTGCCCCCCCCCCTCTCTCTCTATCTCTCTCTCTCTCACCATTTCTTAAACAGTATTAGTAGAAAAATAGATTGCCACGGGAAATATTTCGATCGCATAACAAGCACACAAAACAGCACTGGGATGCACACTACTACACTTTTGTTGACATTTTTAGTAATATGCCAGCATAAGCAGTTTTATCACCGTTTTCAAAATATTGCATGAAGTATATTGCACGGGAAGAAGAGAGAGGAAGAGATGGCAGCAATGGGGGAAGGATTGAGAGAGAACTGCAGGAACAAAAGAGGGGACGATTGTAAGAGGAATCTCCATAGCTAATGCAACAACGCCATTGGAGCTACGGGTTCCACTAATATAATCTTGGACTCTAATTCGAAGGAGATGATAATGATGATGATAGTAATGATAACAACAACAATCTCTGCTTGGGTCATGAACAGAACCTTTCCATTTCGTCCACTGGCTGATATACAGGAATCCTAAGTATTTACGGTCAGAGTCTTTTTTCTTCTTCCTCCTATTTCTTCAAAGGGTTACCCTCCTCTTTGTAGGACTTACACCCCCAAGAGGTTCTAAGCCAATGCCTTGGGTCAGTAGCCAGCCTGTCGAGGAGGAAGCAAACCTTGGGTCATAGCATATCCAAAATGGGTGATCAGCCCAAGTCTGGTATGGCGATGAAGAAGGAAATGAAATGTAGTGATGCTAGAAACAATCGGGGATCAAGTTGCCTAACTCAGCATCTTACTAGCGATTGAGGAAAACCGCGAAAAAGCCTTCTATAAGGTCGGTTGACCCCGGGGACTTCGATCCGGGAGCTTCCAAATGCTAGTAGCACACGTCAATGCGGCTCCACCTCGCTCAGTTGTATATATTTACAACATACGAGTAGGTACATTATAATTTAAGAAGCTCTAAATTGAACTATACTAAAATCTTGGACCTATGTCGGCAGATTGTAAGCAAAATACTGAAATGGAATGTAAGAAGTTTCAAAAAGTCAATGAATAAAACAAATCTGAAAAGGTATATAAATCGCAGGCAAGGTGCATGTTGTAGGGAAGTTAATACGCTTTATCTAAAAGGGACATATTGGAAATCACCTCCCGAAACAATCTTGCGCTTCTACATAGCAGATCAATACTTAGGGACTACATATATTCACAAACTCGCCTTCTGTTGCAGGCTTCTCCGCAAGAGGTAAGTAAAAATAGAATCATTGCAAAGTCCATTATCCGAGGCAAATCATTCATATTCCGTATAGTGATTTTGTATTATACTTCAACTGTTAACATTTCAAATGGCGTGGTACTATGCGAACCTCAGAGACTGGGGACTTACGTACACACTTAATTTAAAGAACACATTAAATGTTTTTGCATATGCGAAAGGCTAATTTGAAAACTAGACGTAACAATGATGTGTGTTGTTTGTTTTTGGATAACCACTCATGGCGACAAATTATGGGCACGCGTCTGGTGGTGGTACGCTCGCACTAAAAAGCAAAGAGAAAATTGAAGTCATTTACAATAATTAGGTTTATAGCAGTTTAGCATAACTCTGAGCTTTGAGCAACCGGTTTTGACGATTCGTGTCTCTGTTACGGGCAGCAGTGATAACAGGTGCACCTTGCACGAATCTGGTACATCTATATGCTAAAGTTTCATTTCTGCATTTTCTGTTTTGTAAGGGCGTACACAACGCAGCCATTTGTTAAGCAAGTGCAGTCCGGGCTATAAGTAAAACAGAGTGATCAGCGTTCTGGCTTGATTTTTCTTTAATTGAGATTATTTCTAATCCTAACAAGAATCTGTAGGCATGACAGTGTGTGTGTGTGTGTGTGTGTGTGTGTGTGTGTGTGTGTGTGTGTGTGTGTGAGAGAGAGAGAGAGAGAGAGAGAGAGAGAGGAAGAACCAAAACAGCAGAATTACAAGAACTACATAAAATACAATGAAGCCCATAAAAAGTATGTCTCACAGCTGTCGCTCTGACTTAATATCTCTGATATTAATAAATAATAATAAATAGTAATAATAATAATAGTAGTAATAATAATAGTAGTAATAATAATAATAATAGTAATAATAATAATAGTAATAATAATAATAATAATAATAATAATAGTAATAATAATAGTAATAATAATAGCAATAATAGTAATAATAATAGTAATAATAGTAATAATAATAGTAATAATAATAGTAATAATAATAATAATAATAATAATAATAATAATAATAATAATAATAATAATAATAATAATAATAATAATAATAATAATAACAATAACAATATGACAAGTTATGACCAGCATAATTCGTCCAAGTGTGTGTTTCTTGAAGAAGTGTTGCAGTAGTAAAGGGGTTTTTTCCCTTACAAAAGATAGGTCATCTGCAAATAGCATACCTTTTACAGGTGGTGTAATACTGCTTACTATTCTGTTGATAGCTAAGAGAAATAGTGACACTGATTACTGATCCTTGTTGAACACCTCTATTAATGGATTCTTCTTTTGACATGGTTCCTTTGTAGCGAACTTGAATTTTCCATTCCTGAAGGAAGTTGTTAATAAAGTGATACACATTACCACGGATACCGATGTTTTGTATTGTTTTGATTATGCAAGCTCGTGAAATTTTAACCTACGCTTTCTCTATATCTAGGCTTATTGCCATTAGATGCCTTTTCTGTGTAAATGCAGCTTTTATTTTTGAGTCAAGTATTGAACTATGGTCAGTGGTGGATCGAAACTAGTGGAAACCATTTTGAAGTTCGGTGAAGAACTGCAGTTTCTCTAGTTTCCAACACAGTCGGTTATTTATCATTTTTTCAAGTATTTTACACATAGAGCAGGTGAGAGCTACAGGTCTGAAACTTTCACGTGTTTGTTTGGTTTGGGGATGGGTACTATAGTTGCTGTGCGCCAGTGCTTAGGAAAAGTTCTTGAGTTCCATATATTATTAAGGATTTTGTGAAAGTAAACTAGTGCATTTTGTGGTAAGGATTTTAACATCGCGTAATGTATATTATCCGACCCTGGGCTGGAGCATTTATTCTTTTCAAATGTTTCCATGAATTCTGTGGATGTAATCTTATCATTGTAGTTTTCCTGGTCGTTTTCATCAAGCTGGTAACAGTGGGTCATCTTGCTTTCGGAAGCTTCTTCTCTTGAAGCCTCTGCAAAAGTACGCGCCAGTATGTTTGCTATGGTTTGGGGGTGAGTACTTGTAGTGTTTGTTGTATAATTGTGGAAAACTATATTATGTGTTCCATCGTAAGATCTCCGTATTTTGCGAATTTTTTGCCATACCACTCGTGACGGGGTTTTTCTGTTTACAGTGGAAACGTATGTTAGCCAGGATTCTTTCTTGCTGTGATTTACTACTTGACGTGCTTTAGCTCTTGCTTTTTGGAACTCGATTTTGTGTTTGGGGATAGGTTGCCTTTTTTATTTATCATAGGCTTTATTTCTTAGTGCTATCGCTGTTTTACATTCTATGTTCCACCAGCTTACAGTCTTCCTAGAAACAGAGCATATCCTAGGGATACTAACTTCGGCGGAATTGAAAATCACTTCTGCAAACGAATTTATAGATTTGTTAGTATCTGATTGATTGAAATTCGTGGGTGTTGTTAGACAGGATAAGTTGTCAGACACGTGTGCTCTGAACTTGTTCCAGTTTGCGCATTTTAAATTCCATCGTGGCTGAGAGTTAAAACTCAAAGAAATGTTATTTACATCAGTTAATAAAATTGGGAAATGGTCACTGCCATGTAATTGCTTGGCGACTGTCCATTCAAATTTATCTTGGATATCAGGAGTGATTACTGTTAAGTCGACTGCACTGGAAGTACGGTTGGCTGTACTGAAGTGTGTTTCTGAGGCATATTGAGATTTTCGTTGTGTCAGAACTGTTCCACTATTTTCCCTCTTGCGTTGGCATGCTTACAACTCCATATCGTATTGTGGCTATCATAATCGCCCAGTATAATAAATGGTTTAGGAAGTTGTTGTGTTAAATCCTATAGTGTATGTAAATCAAGTTTTTTTTGTAGTGTTTAGCGCCCGCTTTTACTACTACGGCACCGCAGGCGGTGACACTGATGATACATGGAATGAAGATGGAGCACCGGTGGAATGAGATGGCGGGGGAAACCGGAGTACCCGGAGAAAACCCGCCCTGACGCCGCTTCGTCCACCACGAATACCACATGCGGGTCCCTGGGATCGAACCCGGGCCACCTAGGTGGTAGGCGAGCGCGCTAACCGCTCGGCCACGGCGCCGCCGTAAATCAAGTGGATTTTTATTTGTTAGATATATGTTGCACATGGAAATAGGTGTTGGAAGGTTTACTCTAGCAGCAATCAAGTTCAGTTGTAAGTGGTATTGCCTGATGTTTAATGCTGTCTTTAACGTAGGTTACTATGCCGCCACTAGCATGAAGGCAGTTCTTGCTGTTTTTATGATATTGAGTATAATGTCGTAAGGATGCAACATAGTTTCCTTTGAAATTAGTTTCTTGAATGCACATGATTGTAGGGCTATGTTTATTAATCAAGAGTTAAGAAATTCGAAATTGCCATGGAAACCATGAATATCCCATTGCAGTATGTTATTCGTATGTTAATTTTGTTTATGAAATTTGGTGCAATATCTTTGGCGATTAGTTTTCGGGACACTTCGGTTTTGTTTGCTCGGGAGCATTGTTGAGTTGATTAATGTATTCCAGCAGCTTTTCTTTAATTTTACTACTCCTGGTCTTTATACTACGCTCTGTACAGTAAGGATAGAGCTTCTGCATTGAGGTCACTAGAGATTCTAAATCTGAAGTGTATTCCAAAACTATGGGAATAATGTTTCTTACTCCAACACTGTTTTCCATGAAACTTTGGAACTGACTGAAGTTTAGTGCATAACTGTGGGTGTCTGACTCGATGTGTTTAATTGGTCTGAGAGATTCAGCTATTGACGAAATAGCTTCGTTTGCTTTCTTAACCTTCTTAGCCTGGTGTGTAGTGGGGGCGTGGAGCACTTCTTTTACAGAAGCATTATCTTTTTGCGAAGGGTTAACCTCTGTGTCAGTTGTGCTGTTTGATATTGGTCGTTTAGGTCTTGTTTGTGTTTCCATTAGCATGGGTTCTGGGGAATTGTTACGTTCGTCTTGAAATGGCGGAATGGGCTCAGGGGTAGAAGTGAGGTTAGGTTATTGCTGCTGTTCAGTGTCTTTTCCTTTAGGAGGGGAAGGGTGACGGTAACGATAGGCAATTCAGGAAACATATCCTTGTTTTAAGACCTTAGGAGTAGTTTCTTGTATACCGGCAGCATCACGGCAATGTTTCGCAAAGTGGTCTTCCTGCTTGCAGATGAAGCAGGTAAGGGTATGCGCTGTTAGGTATATCCAATATTTAGTGCCTTCATACAGGATATGTACGCTTGGAAGTAATTTCTCCACATCATTGAGTGGAATATAAAACTGACGTCTGAAACTAATGATATGGGAAAGCCCTGGCTCAGAGACACCAGCTCTTATGTAGGTAATGTTTGACACTAGTTTAATTCCATGTGCATTTAGGCGAGTCTCCATGAGTGAGTTTTGTATAATTGGACATGCATTTGAAAGAACGTTTCTTTTGTTTGGAGTAATTAGAGGACGGAGCTGAAGAATAACATTATTTATGTTTATTTGAGGGTGTTTGGTAACCAGTGATTCTGCTACTTTAGGTGACGTTAGGTATACCAATACATATTCTGGAGTTGGACATCCGTGAGATAAATTTTATGTTACTTGGTTCAGTTAATTTACTTACTTATGGTAAGTCCTTCATGGGAGTCAATGATGATAGCTTCTTTCTTGGGAGAAGTCTGAGCAATTGAAGCATATAGCTAAGATTAATTTTAATGCTGTTGTTCATGGAGGTTGTGTTAACGTTGTGAGACGGTAGACTTCTGTACTCAGCAGCTGCCATTGCTTCAGATGGTGTACTATTTAACAATAGTTTGCTGTGTGAAATGGCGTGTTTGAGGTTAGCGGAAGACTTTTAATAATGTCTTATCAACCCGCTTATTATACTCGTTTAATTGTTAGCATACGAGAAAGCATATTTAGTAGACATGTTCTACTTATCTGTGATGAATGGTGAGCGGAACGCTGAGAAGTTTAAATTGTTTGCTGTCACGGCCTCCTGGAAAACCCCGACGTAACGACGAATATTGGAGTATCGGTTTGATGTTCCTTTGTTGGTTGGTTACCTACCTAATTGAGGTCGCAAGCAGCTTAGGCTAATGGTCTCTCCTTAGGAAGGAGTTTGTAGTGAAACGAAGAGTATGCTGAATGTGTAACAAGGAATAGTTTGGCCGAGTCCCATTTCTATAAATGTATTAGGAGTTTTAAATTACTGCAGCATATTTTTGTTTTATATAACCCATAGATAGTACATAGAGAAACTGCTACATTCCATCCAAAAAATCGATACCAAGATTTCATAGGAAATAAAAGTTTTGAGGCCCCTGAATGGAAACAAAAATCCTTTTTAGAAAGATCTGCGTGTATCCACGAGCAGCACAACTAAAAAATGAACAGCGGGGTGAGTACTCAACTTGGAACTTTCAACATCTGCCAAGGATGCGATCCTACGGTTTTCAAAGAAAGTCCCCACTCCAAACCACTCTTCACATAGAAAATGCTCAGGTAGTTTTGACTTTCTTAAAAATTTTGGTTAAAATAGCATACATGTATTTAAGATATTTACATGACAAATAATACCTACTTAAATTTTCTAGGAATAGTGTGTGCAATCCTCTTCTTTGGGAAGGAATTTCGTGTAATTTTATCTACATTCTAAGCTATAAGAGTTGCACAAAAGCTTCCTACGTAAAAGGGTAGATCTCTATTTATTTAGTAAACTTTTTGTGGCATTAGCTATTCCTGAGATAACCGTTATTTATAAATGCTTCTTTGTCATTTTCTGAAGTGACGTTACTCTTTAGTTGTTTCTTACGACGTTATGGACAGAGTGTGGGTTTCAAGTCTAGTACGGGTATACAGCGAACCTCTTTTAAGCAACTGACTACTGATTCGGTTTCCTCTATCCCTCTTGTACCTACATCGAAACGTTTCACTAACTATTCATACAAGCGTTTGTATCAAATAACATGAAGTAGATAGAAAAATAAGCCTTTGGAGGAATAGTTCGTAGAAGCCATATAAAAATAAACGACAGTGGATGAAGAAAATTATGTGAATTTGATAGATTTTTATGAACATTTGCATGTTTCAAGATGGAACGTTTCCTACAGGTTTTACTAAATGGCCGAATTTACTTACGAGACGGAATATTTGGAAAAAACGTCACGCATTGCTTTTGTAGTATATTTCAATACAAATGCAGAAAATAGTTTTGTGAATGGTGAATTATTCCTGTCTGATAAGTCGTGGTCTGCTGGCATTTTGATGTCCAGAAGTTTCGTCCACATGTGCGATGAACATCATCAGTGGCGTGGTCTCAATCTTCTTGGCGAAGGTTGCGATTCAGTTGTGAGTAAACAGACGCCACTGATGATGTTCACCGCATATGTGGACGAAACCTCTGGACATCAAAATGCCAGCAGACCACGGCTTATCAGCCCGGAAGAATCCACTATTCATTATTCTGACTCCGGCCGTGAAAGCTTACGATTAACCATTCTGTATACAGAAAAAATGTTCTGTTCATATGTACAGAAAAAAAATGTGTTCACTTGTATAAAAAATCTACAATTCTGATGCTTCATGTAAACGAGTTAATTTTTATTTTATAAAGCACAAATTTGATGCTTAATTTCTCTTTCAATGTCCTATAGAACATGCAATAAACAATTAGGCTTTTTAGCACGTAAACTTACAGTACTTAATGAACACAACCGTAATGAAAACTAAACCATGGGAAAAAGAACTTGAAGGTTTGCATGCTGTTCCATATCGAAATAGGTTCAGGACGTAGAATAGGGCATGTCCGGCAACGCTTTAAAATTTCGCGTGCATGTATGATAAAGTATCTACCTGATCTTTATTTTAATACTTGACTGACTTATTTCCTGTGGTTCCTAGATGGAACATAGGGCAGCAGTCACGAAATGTCTGTATTTTAATATTATTTTTATTCCGTAGTAAACACGGCAAGCTCCCTCTACATCAGGAATGTCAGCATATGCGCCGCTAGAGTACGCAGTAGTTGTAGCTTGGGTCTGAGTTCTAGGAAGGAGTGTACAGAACACAATTGACAGTAACCATGAACGCAGCAAGGAACTACAACACTATTAATGCATGCATTCAATTACTTGTGAGTAATTGCGTTTTACACATCTTTGAGCAGTGTACAGTATCCGATTACTCCCAAATTTAAAGCTCGAATTATGACACTGTTCGCCAGTACTTACACATGTGAACAGTTTTTTTTTTTTCCTTTCATGGAGCTAAGAAAGCCAACATTAACGACTAAACTATCTGATAAGAATATGGTGGCTACCATTAAACTTGCCTGTTCTAGTAATGCATCACTAGATGCAACTAAATTGGTGTGGAAGAAACATTGCACAAGTGAATGTGACGACATCGCAACTAGAGATTTACTGCCCTATAATATTCTTTCTATTACAACCAGATTAAACGGTAATTTAGTGTTTTAATAATAAGTGTATATTCTGACTTGATAAGCTACTAATGAAGATCACAGCATCCAAGTTATATATTGTGTCATGGAGAAAGCTGAGAATTTTTGTTCTGTGATAGCATTATCTATTTTCATTTATTAAACATATTCTTATCCACCACTGGTCCTTATTCACTCCTATGCACGTATCGGTGTACAGTATGATGCGTTGTGTTGACACTACTGTGCATCTTTGTCCAGCCTTGCTCTGCTCACTAAAGCACGCCAGCCCGCAAAAGCACGTAACACAGGTCTATGCGCTATGACCTTGACACCGCTGTTCTACACGGCAAAGGATTGTAAATACTACTGCATTTAATGACTTAAATCGCTCCGTTTGAGGAAATTAATGTGAGTGAATGACTGAATGGATGAATGAATTTACTGTACTCATTTACAGGAATCTACATCCTTCTTATAAATCAATATGCTTTTTTTTTTTTTAAAAAAAGAATGAAAATGGTTTTATGAAAATGTTTTCATCCACATGACATGATTTGCTAAGGTAATATGTGCAGTTACCTTTGAAGATAAGCTTTCGATTTAAACTAGTGTTAGACAAGTAAACAGAAAACCAGTTCTGAAAGAGGAGACTTCGACCTTGCTTGAAGAGGAAAGGGGCATGTTCATAGTCGGCCGCATTTGTTTTTCCTGTCTCTCTACACATTTAGATGTGATACTCCATGCCTACTTTAGTGCATCATTTTACAAGCAATATTATGTTCCGCTTAAGATTTGCCCCACATGAATATGTGAGCCGGAAAGCGTCATTAGGTTTACAAGAGGATAATGCCAGCATAATTATGCAAATATGAGGAACAAAGGCGACGGTACAGGAATAAGAGGTGGTTACTTTGGCATGTAGGAGTTAATAATTATCCCCTCTCAGGCATCGTTCCAATGAAATACAATGATGACCGTTTAGGTCGTTATTGACAGTATTTCAGCTTACCTGCTTTCTTATACGTTCCAGTAACAGTAATTTATTTTAGTAGTTGATACCGGAATTATTGACTTGTAAGATTAGTAATTTTATAAAGAAAGATAGGGAGATGGATAAATACGATTATAATAAATAATTACCATATGTTAAAGTGAATGCATAATGAAAAAGACATGAGGTAAGATTTTGTCATGAGTCATTAGCGATACAATTTAAGGGCTGAAGCAAAAGCAATTACTGTGAGCTGGCGTAGCTCAGGTACAAATAGCCTGTTTAACAATAATACATAGCACACTTAGCATTAATTACAAACCAGCATGGAAGTATAAAACGCGCCCAAGAAAGAAATTGCGTACTTAAAAACTCACAGTAGGTTCTGTGCTAAAACATAGTAACTGAAGAGTGCAAATTTAAAGAAACGACGTTTACAGTTTAAGAGAATAAAATTTAAGAGAATAACTTTAAGTTTAATATATAGTATACGTTTACTTGATATTTCTAGACGTTCTGTCATATTAAAAGTGTTTTATAGTGGTAAATAAATAAACAAACAAGCAAATAAATGTGCCAAATCCAATGCTTATCAATACCTATAGTGCTTATTTTGAATTTGTTATAATGTTCATTTGCCCCCCTATTTTAGGTTACTCAGTGCCTGTTGTGCCGAGCTCTAGTGATAACACACGCTGACATTTCTTTTTCTGATTTACAGCCTCGAGCTTAAGATTTGATATTTCTCCATTTGCATTTCTGTAAGAACATCTAAATTATACAAGCATTATGTCTGGTGAGAAACAATTTATGTTCTCAGCCACTTAAGGAAATAGTCGGCGACACTTGCACTCAGTGACAGTTGCGCGTAAATTAGGAGGCGGTAATGGGGTAGTTGGGGAAATCACCTATATTGTTACCTGAAGCTGGGTTTGTTAGTTTTATTTACTCAGCCGAGATAGGCTGAAGCTTATTTTCTTCAAGTTGTTTTCACATCTCAGCTCACATCTGAAAATGCAGAGCCCCGGCTTTTCTACGATTTTGCATCGAGCAGTGGTTGGAGAACGAGATGCTTCTGAGATCTATATGTAGGTGCTCGGGCAAACAACACACGACCAACAACGTCTCTGAAGGTTGGAGTCGAAGGCTGGGCAGTTAATATCGAATGCACGTCCAAATATACCAATGGAGATTAATTAATACCCTTCGAGAGCATGCCGAATGCCATATTCATACATGTAACAGAAAAGATATCAATCTTGAAGGCAATAAAATACAGTAAAAATAAAGAGAAAAATGAGCAATAAAATCTGATCAAATAGTTAATGAAGCATTGACAAAGTTGGAGGAAAATGGAAATCTTATGCACTTAAAAGGAAGGGCCAAGCATGACAGGGTGTAAATAATGTACAACAGTGTGACGGTTCTGCTGGAACACAAAACGAAATAACCTTAGGTTCGGAGGGGCACTTAGTACCTCAACCCATGGAAGATCTTTTGTAACTATGCTCCTGACGGCGCGAGGTGGGGATGAGGTGAGAGGAAGAAGAGGGCGGCGAGTCCTAGGAAACACGGCAGCAGATGGCAGAGTTCTTGCAGATTGAGACTCCCCTCCCCCTGCAGGCTTTTACATCCCACTCGGGCACCCGGGATTCGGAGAAGGAAGGTTTACAGAGAGCATATTCTCTGCCATGCACGCCGAGACCGACAACCCTAAAACAGCCAAGCAGGATGAAGTTGAAGTGGCAGGAAAAGTGAAGTGAAATGAGAAGTGAAGTCGTGAGACGGAAAATTTGGAAAATTAACAGACAGAAAATTAACCTTCCCAGCATTCGCTTAGCGGCCCGGGTAAGCCCCGAAAAAATCCATGAAGATGACTTAACACTAAAAGGAAATGAGATATTTTAGATTTTTATATCCCATTTGATGTTTTGATATACCACAGAAGCAATGAGTGTGAATCCTATGACGATTAATCGAGAAAGTGTATGACCGTCTGTGGTTTTGGTAGCAAGGAAAAAGAATAGGCAAAAACCTAAGGATGTGGTCGCTACTGTTGAATTGATGGCACATGAAATGTGGGAAAGGAATTTTGGGATGGAAACGTTCCAGGCCTGAGTTTGGGGCACCTCCCCGGTATGTCAGTTATGAATGTTGTAAGGAAACCTCAGACAGAGAACAGGGTCCTGGCGAGATTTAAATCGCGGATGTCTCGAGTGCGAGCCTCACTCGTACCCCTGAGCCATTAGGCATGGGGTGGCGATACTGAAATATTTTATCACAGAAAAATGAAGTATACGATAGTTAAAAGAATTAGGTTTGTGGTTCAGTAAGCTTTATTATGAATTATTACAATCAATACAAGATTCCGATTAAGTTTTAAGTAATGTTCGTCAGGCAGAACTATTTTGTACTAGAAAAACAATTTTCTACATTACATTATGTGATACATGCATGTTTAAGTTAAGAACTGTACGTGTATATTATGTTTTCTGGAAGAAAATGACTTTCCTTTCCAAGTTATGTAGAACAGCCACTCTCACGATTATTTTATTTTCTCTATTTTTTAATACCTCAATTGTTTTAGGGTAGTTGGAGATTGGAAACGAAGAACTTCAGTACTGCAGCCTGGAGTTGGCCTATTGCGCCTTCGTGACCACGGGGAGGCATGGATGAGATGAGCGGGTACAGAGTCATGTCCTTAACGCTTTAAGCAATCTGACATTAGCGCCTATCAATGCCCCCCCCCCTCTTATTCGCATGTATAAATGGGGTAGTGTTCTATGCTAGATGTCAAAGTAGAAACTTTTCATCAGAGCTGGTCCACCGCCATACGCTGCACAACTTTGTTCACATCACCTGGCCCTGCAAAGTGAAACATCAAAATGAGCTGAAGTGAGACGGAATGGAGAGCAGGAAAAATCGTGGTATAGGACAATCTAGTAACCGGGAAGAATCAATTAAATCCTTGCTCAGGATGTCCAATAAATTTGGGATGTGCACCCATGACCTCCCGATCACCCGAGCCACTTTATTCGGTCCTCTGCTGTTACTGTATACATCTGTTTCCCTTTCTTATAATCTTTAACGCGCTTTGTTACTCCATGGGGTAACATAAGTGGTGGACACCAATGACACATGAAATTAAATAATAACTGAAAAAGGAAATTTGGAAAGGAAACATTCCTAAGATTTCCCAGTTACGAAGACTGAGGAAAACCCGAGGAAATTAATTCAAGTCAGGAAGGACAGTACTGACCGCAGATCTCCCGTTCTGCATAAGGACCTCGACTGCCCGTCGATGTCTGTTTCCCTAACCAAATTAGAGCTGTTTACTTTGATCTCCTGAACCATTGTAACCATCAGAAATTTACTAGAGGTCACAATGTTCCATTGTAGTCATTATGGGGAAAGCCAATATGCTGTTTGGGTACTATTAACCAATTTTAAACATGTGTGCCGTTTTAAGCACACTTCTTTGAAAGAAAAGGGTATATACTCTAGTATATACTGTAGCAAAATGACAAGTTGACGAATCCCACTGCCGACACCAGTGCCACAAAGACAAGTTGACAGTTCGACAAATCCCACTTCTGACACCAAAATGACAAAATCCAGTCCAATGACTTTTCTCACTTTATTCTCTTCTAAAGCGTTTGCACAAATACACAGTTCCCTTTTACAGGCCTTAACACAGCCTACAGCCTTTCGTGATATTAAACTGTTTTCTTCTCGTGACCTTGACTCACTCCTTTCACTGTCTTTCTTCACCTTCTCTGTCCCTCAAACACTAATTCTGACGATACAATTACTCAACACTCATAACCGCTTCGCTGTCTTGCTTCACGACGCGACAACACACGCAGTCAAATTATAAAATGACTCACTCCTGTCTGTAATTCATTCCTCTGCTCGTTGCTTTGCCTCCTTATGAAGCAAGGATGACGTAACACGGTCCTTTCTTCTCGAACTTTCACAAATACGCACGTTGCCGGACACTTCTCGAATACTCTGGAAAACTATTTGTGTTACCGTTTGATTGTTGTTAAACGCGTGTTTGCTCGCGTGGGTGGTGCGGGGAAGCTTAACCTTGAGGGCCTTTGATGTATAGATAAGCACAGTTTTAAAATATGCCAAGAAATAAACCGCGTGTGGTACTGAACTCTAAAATACACAAACTAAAGGCATCATTCAGAATGTTCTTTAGGCCAGTTTCTGTAGTATACCTTGAATGTGAAGTTTAATAAAAAGCATACGATTGCAAAAACCTATATGCATTACTTAAGGAAAGGGCGTAACAAGCGAGTTTATACGCTGCTGTACCGGTCGAAGTAGGAGAAGAAAAATGCCTCCAAAAAGTGTGTTTTTCATATAAATGCTGAGATAAATATGCTGGAGAGCATTCATTAATCAGACTGGAGGTCTGAGGCTCGAACAGCTTGTGGGATGTGGACATTATTACAACAAGGCGTGGCATGTTATCCAGCTGTGAAAAATTCCAAGCTTGACCTGTAAAGAGCATAAGCTACGGTGGACAAATTAACACAGATGGTTATTTTACACTAAGAACAGCACGATCGTAGCACTGAAAATGGCAAACTCGGCTTGTTTTTCGTTAACGACTTGCGTTTACGACACTGCTGGGCGACAATATCCGCAACACAAGGATAATACTACTTCCATTTCACTGTACTTCATCATCCGGCATCAGAAAGGAGTTTCGCGAGTGATTTCTTATTCAAATTTTAAAAGCTAAGTTGAACATATCTTTGAGTTTAGCTGTAGTTTATAGCTCTATAAAACATTTTATGGCGTTTCCTTTACGATAGGTTAAACTCAAGAGAATAATCCATTATGGCGGAACTGCCTTTAGCTGCATCTCCATCACTTGAGAGTGCTGCTCTGGACGGATGCGTCTGCAATAATTACTGGTAGCCGCTTTGCTAAATACTGCACACTCCCTTTCGCGAAGTTAGTGTTATTTACATGTTTATAAAATTGCAAACTTCTTTCAGTAACAAATGCTGTTCTAAGAAATATTATAGCTTAAACTGCAAATCTTTGTAAACCCTGAAGAAGGTAGAGAAAGTATTGCATTCCACCAAGAAATTCTATATCGAGACTTCATCGGAAATACAGTTTTTGAGCTTCCTCGAATACAAAAATATTAAGAAAAAGGTTCGCGAGCGCGCGCGTGTTTGTATATCAGAACAACATAACTCAAAAACGAAAAGCACAATTAAATACCAAGCTTGAAATTCAAATTCAGTGTCTTCCACAAACCCTGAACCCTACCCCAAAGTACCTTTAACATGGACATTTTTGGTGCTTTTTATTTTCTCAAAACTGACTGACGATTTTGATTAAAATACCATACGTTTAAAATATTTTCATAAAAGATAGGTATGTCCTGTATTTTTTGAGAATAGTCCTTAAGGTCCTCTTCATTAGACATTACTTAATAACTGTATACTGAAAGAGATAGGCAAACCCTTCTACACAAAAATGTAACTCTCAATGCACAAAATGTCAAAGTGTGCAGATTTATGAGGTATTCTTTGAAATTGTTTTGAATTTTCAAATGTTTATACTTTACTCAAGCGGTAAGTCGCTGTTCATTTTTTTTCTCGTGGTCATGCAAAGAGTATGACATTTGAAAGCCTCACACAACGACCCTCTTTTTAAAAATCGGTGTATCGCTTTAGCCTACTGTATCGTTATTATACCTACAATGAAATGTGTAATGAAAACTATCTCGATTTACAAAATATACGATAGATGGAAGCTTAACCTTTTGTAAGATGTAACTAGTTCTCCCCGTTGGTGCTCGGCTAGCTCAGTCGGTACAGCATGAGACTCTTAATATCAGGGTCCTGGGTTTGGGCCCCACGTCGGGCGCCAATTTTGTAGCGGGTTCTTCCCGTTGATGCCTCGGTAGCTCAGCCGGTGCGGTAGCCGCCTCTGCGCTGTACTTCGATGCCTGGGATCGCTGCCGGTACCCCCAGATTACAGGCTCTGCTGCTGACGGCTCCGTTGATTTGCATGGAATTAGGTAATGTGATTCAAGGTAGGCATGGGTCGGAGACTTAAGTCTTTTCAGGCGCGAGGTAGGTTAACGATACACACTGCAGTCATTTTCCGGTTTATTTTGTAACACATAAATGCCTCGAAGAAAAATAAACCAGGGCGAATTCCTGTTATTTTGTGTTAACCTTTCCGTATCGCCCCAGTTATTTATCGCATCCCTATGCTAATCTCTTCCCCTTCGAGACTGCGGCGTTTTGGCGCGAAACTACATATCCGTTGGTCACAGGTTCCCCCTTGACAACTTCACCAGAACCCCTGTCCTACCGGATTTCCAGTATTTAAGTTTTTCACCCACGCCACCTTCTGCCTGTCCCGTTATGGGAGGGTATATTTCCCCAGCTGTAACCTTGGGCGGTGTCAATACAAAGCCGTCCCTTAGCTAAAAATCACAAAAGATGTTTGTCGTCTGTCGATGTCTCCTATACAGAAATGCACCCAGGTTCATACAATATATTCAAGAGGCAACTGAAATTTACAAGTTTTAGATACACAAAAAATATACTTAAACCTGTGTGTCTGAGATTTCATTCTGGTCTTATAATTAGTCATATATATATCGAAGTTCTCGTCTCAAAGAATAGTTTGTAGAAGAGTGATTGCGGAACACCACACGATTGTAACACATCACGGTTTTCAGAACACTGTATTCACATAGGCGATGCATATCTACCTGCTACGTTTCGGAAACGATACCTCATTATTAATGATACCAAGCAAGACCAAAATACTCCTAAAACAGATTAGGAAAGTGTCGAACACTTCATACTAAAACCTACCTATCTCGAAGTTTCTATCAAGAAGTTACTTGTAGTCCTCTGAGGTCAAGGAGTAATGTCTAATTAGCGTGTAATTTCCAAGCTCGTGGACTCCAAGCAGACGGAGGCTGATAGATTTTTTCGGGGTTCCTTCGGAAGGGAAGTAGGTGGTTTAGTGCCGTAGTTTTACGGCACATAAAAGAACCTCAAGCCTGATCAAGAGGCCTCTGAGCAAAATTAAGCGGTCTTTCACGCTCAATATAGGACGGGACGTTGAAAACCACAGCAGTTAAGGAGCATCCATACACAAAATTAAATTTCAAGAAGTTATTTGTTATAAATGATCGCATTCCAAACGTCACCTAAGCTCGTTTCAATGTCGATTCCCACCTCCTCCATCGAATGATAGGAAAGCAATCTATAGTGGAATTAGGATTACTTCGGACTGCCCACTGGACGCTGTCACATATTTTAAGATTCTACTTTTATTGCGACGGGCGTTACCATAAAGCTTCGATGTTGGGTTACTTTGAAGGTTAACCCTAACTGATCCCCTTACTCAACTGGTCTGAGACCTGGCGGCAGTCAGAAGTAAAATTATAAGGGAGTATGCTCCTGAAATTTTGGCACAACTTACTCTTTTGGACTGTCTTCATACTTAGATAGCTCATGTAGAGGATGCAGTACTTTCGCTTCAGAAATTAGACATCCACACTTCACCAGAAAGTTTATTATTAGGTCATTTCATATAATTCATATTGACACGCGATTTTAAAATTAGGGGATGACAATGTTTTAAGAGTATAAGAAGTTCCAAATGGAATTAAGAGACAACAGCTAGAAGGGTGAAGCATGGGAAATTTTACAAGAAATTGGAATGGAGGAACCATGGATACCTGGACATCAAAGAAGAGTAGGGTTTTGAAAGGAAGTTAGGCAAGGAATCGAAGATATAGAAGACAAAAATGTTGACTAGATTTAGAGAAAACGGTTCTTTAAAACTATACAGGCTGTTTCCGAATCCCGTCTACTTTGTTCGAATAGGCAACCCACATGACAATATGAGGGGTAGTAAAGGACCTGTACTTTATCATTACATTAAGTAGATTATAAGCTAACACTGTCACCCCGTACGATTCAAGAGTATTTGGTGGGCAACATTTGGCTTCGATTGTTACTACCGTTAACCGACATACTGTATTAATTTTCAATTGTTTTGGTATAATATTTATGATCTTGAATATTAATTTAATATTTCATAATACCTACAGCACGAGATAACAATGATGATGATGATGATGATGATGATGATGATGATGATGATGATGATGATGATAATAATAATAATAATAATAATTAATAACAACAGTAATAACGATAAAAATAATAATAACAACAATAATAATAAAAGTCTCGCCCGTTATGGATGTGTAACCTGAGGGCTATCTGCTTTAACCTACATATCCGCAGCTATGCTTTATATACGAATGCGTGGCGTGAAGGGTTTCTAACGAAGGGACTCCGTTCGAGTTATTAGTCTAGACAGATAGGTACGTTTCCAGAATATTCCTTGCGGGTATAGAAGTGCTGGTTCTCTCGTACCAGGGCGTCATCCAACAGTAAGAAACCATAGATTTAAGTACAGTAACGAAGAATACGTAGCGACGGTACAAATAGTTGGTGAGGCTGAAAAAAGCCTTTCTGCTCCACGAAGACCATCAACAACGGTGATTATAGCAAGATGAATCGCAATTACATGAATACTTTAATATAAAGAATGCACGTCAAATGACAAGGGTAGAATAAGGTTGGTTTTGCAGTATTTTTGACGGTTATAAGCAGTGTCCGCAAGACACTACCCGATCCCGGCACTGCTTTGAGGATAGTATTAATTAAAATGCCTTCTTATGACATACATTGTTTGAGGAGTGGACGATGCCAGCAGGCAAGGATGGTAGGGGTAAATGAACTTACTGATCAAAATTTCCGCTACCCCTTCCGAATTCAGCACACAGCAATACATTCCACCCCTCCCTCGACCAAAAGAAAAGGCTGGATTACATCAAATACACACACATCGGGTAGTATCTTACGAACATTGTTTACAAGCATCCTTTGCGATGGAATTTTTGTCGGTCTATTACAAATGTTCTTATAGTGTGGTTAAAATGTGTATGGACAGTTTTTAACGTTGAAATAGTTCACTAGTTGAGGTTTTGCCTTTTAACATTGCATTCTCACTTTTGGTTCATTTATAGCGCTGTTATAATTCTTACTGCAGACGACACCACAGATGCTGGACACTAATGATATATAAAATGAGATAATTATTAGTAAAGAACATTTGCGAAGAAACGTTTCGGACCTATGTTTAAGGTATCTCCCCAGCATTTGCAAGTTACGAGGATTGAAGATCTGGAAAAAAACCTCAGGGAGGGAGGACGGTCCTGGTGGAATTTCCACATCCGTGCTTTAACGAGCTCAACCAGTATAACATAATTAACGATAAAAGAAAAAGGAGCTGTAAGATAGTCCGTTATATTAAACAGAAAACTTGGTTTGTGGGGATCCCCATATTCGATTTAATAGGCATTTTTTGATTGTAGGTGACATAGATGTTCTCCTAATTCAAGCCAGGTTGAGTTCTTGTTGGAACACTGAAGTTTCGGAGGTGTATATCTCTCCCATCCTCAGGATGCCCGAGAACATAGCTAAGCCTATATGTTGCCAGAAAAACTACAGCCTTCCTTAACGTAGGTAGTGTTTGCAGAAATCTGAACACCAGTAACATGTATATGCAATGAATGTGTTGGAAGGAATATCAGTTTAAGTAATTGCAATGTATAGAGCCTAGCATTTTAAGTATTTCATTACAAGTGGGTGGATTCAACATCCCTGATTTTCTTCTTGAATGTTGCGTTGTAAGCTATCGAGGACTGCGGAGCTTGCGCTCTGTGATCCTGCAATAAGGCCGCATCAACTTCAAGCAGGAATGTCCATCTGCATGCCATTATGCGTTGCCATTTCTAGGGATCCGGGATGGATTTCGAGACGTGTAGTTGAAACTGAAGGTACACTTTTCTCCACCAGCCCCGCATGGATTTGAAGGTGGGTTTCAGCTCGAATAGTTTGGTAGTTCCCTTAAGACAACCTAAATATTCTCAAAAAATTCAAAAAATAAAACTCTTGAGGAAGAAACTAGGGGGGAGGTTGTTTTAAATACATAGAAATCCAAAAACTGACAGATAACCTATAAGGTTTTCATTAAACTTCTATACTTCAATGAAGCATAACAAGGGAGTTGCAAACATACACAGATACATCCAATTAACAAAGAGGAAAGGCTGATGGACATTTGTATGGAAATTGTAAGGATAAATATCAATAGCTTTGAATAACAGGTGTGTCCATTAAAAGAAGATAAACCCCTAGTGCAGCAGCCCTTCGCGGGCCAAGGCTTACCGCCTGGCCACTACAGCCGTCATGAGTGGGGTGCAGAACTGGAGGGAGAGACGTGGTCAGTGTCCCGAGCCCTCCCGGCCGGTTATGGGGTCGCTACTTCTTTATTCAAGTAGCTCCTCAATGGCCACTCCGGGACCTAACGAGACTGAGTGCACCCTGTGCCGGACCTTTCAGTGGGGGAAAAATCTCCACGCCGGTACCGGGGATCAAATCCAGGTCCTCCGCGCCAGAAGCAGGCGGTATTAAAGGAAGATGCAGGATATGTAATATTTGACAGTAATGGAACGAATATCTTGAAAGGCAAATTTATTGGGATGAAATGGAAAATTTTAAATGACATGACTGCAATTATGAGGTTGTTAAAAGAATTTGTAATAAAGCAGGCAACTTCTAAGCAAAGCATGAAAAATGTGAGCATAAGCTTTTGAACCATTACACAGAGCAGCACTTCCATTGTGTATATTTGTGTGGAACCATGAACGAACCAAGTGTATGAAATAAACTAAATATTGAAAGAAACAATGTACTTAAGAAATATCCAAATGTAGGCTTTTGCTTCTTTTGTACGGTTGCATTGTTGCATTGTCCCTTCTGCAGACGCATTTGGCAGACCATGATGCATTAAACGTTACTTCCACTCATTTATTTCCACGCCCCATGATATACTCAGCACATGGAATCAAACCACACAGAGAACATATGATTATAGAATAGGAAAAATACATGAGCAAAGAACATAAAATCTTTCACGGAGAAGAAATTGTGTTCCATATTGAACACAAACATGGTGTCTGTTGTAGAATACAGATATTTCTGCTGTCAGAGTCGGGGAAGTTGGTAATTGTTACTGTAACAGTCCAGAGCGTGCCATGCACGACCGCAGGACCGCTACCTACTGTACTCTATCCATACAAAACATGTTGGGCAGACCGTAATGGGGTATGCAGTAGTATTTAATGGCCGTTCTTGCTACACATGGCACTACAAGATGAGGACACTGATGATACATGCAATGACCTTACATTTGGGAAGAAAGTTCCAGGCCTAAGTTTACGGTACCTTGCAGGCATTTGCCAGTTATGTGGACTGAGGATACCCAGAAAAATCCTCAATCAGGAAGGCGGACCATCACGTTACCATGGAGCCATCTCGCTCGGTATATGAGGAATGCAGATAATATGTCCAGCAAACCGTCTTCCCAGGTCATCTAAATGCAATCTTTTCAACCTGGGAGCTGCTAATTTTCAATAACGTAGTCCTTTAGTCGATCCTGAAGGACCTTCTGTGAGTGTACCCCTGCAAATTCTCCCATTGCGGGAGAAATCCCATGCTGATACTGGGGATTAAAACCAGATCCTCTCGTGTCCTAAGCAACAGAACTGCCACATACCTATCAAGTTACCAAAATTCACTATCCTGATTAGGCCTCAAATGACGGGTCCAGTACTCGACCGGTCCATTTATTTTTGAGATGCCATGTACATAAAAGCCCTGGAAGAGAAATTAAAATGCATAATTGGAACAAACAAAAACTGCATTGTTCTAGCATGGTTCTAATAAGTATAAAAGCAATGAAAATTATGAGTAGTATCAGTTTACAATTTACTTCAATAAAATGGATTTCTCACAAATATAATCAATCTGAGGGAAAGGTGTTTTTGTAGTTTCAGAAGTAGTTTTCAATTTCGCATAAATAATTCAATCAATGTTAAGATAAAATATACTAAAACAAAATGTAGCATTATTAGCATTGTTAGTAAATGTGTATATATGTATGTGCAGGGGTGCGTGTTTAGTAAAAAAAATGACTGAACTGATTGCTTTGAAACTTGGTATATAACATATGTTAAAATCTCTTATAGAGAACAAGTTGTAAGGCATCCTAATTACTTCCTCCAAAAGGGGTTAATAATGGGGAAATAAGTCAAAAGCTTTAAATATCTCTTTTTCTTGAACTTTATTTAAACTTACGTGTCAAAAGTTAATACCTAGCGCTTTTATACTGTATAATCAGTTATGAGCTTTCTTCCAAAGTCCAAGAAAAAACAATCTTGGACAAATTATATTGTTCTTTGTTATCCTGAGAAATCACGCGTTTCCGAAGGTCTAAAAACGTAACGTTGTTGCCTCTCTCGCTGTGGAGAGGTGAAGGGGGAGGAGAAAGGGAAAGTGGGTGAGAGGGGGAAAGAGTTAATCCAATAACGCGAGCATAGCTGCGGGTTCTGCTGGTAAGTACTACTGCAAGTTAGCTGTCCCGTTGGAAGTTCACCCCCACCAAGTATGAACATAATTATTTTCCCGACTGGGATTTAACAGCTGATGTTTAAGCGCTCTTCCCCCAAAGCTAAACAGAGCATACGCTCAGTTGAGCACAGCTGTTTACCATGCTTTTAGACTTCTTATCAAGCATCTATACACATCCACTAATGAGTCACGCACCAAAGAGAAGGTGCAGGTCTCGTCCATTTCTGCCCTCAGGGTTTCACTTTGCACAACCAATTAATATTAAATTGGCCTAAGTAAGAGCAATCCAAGCCACAAGGTTATAAAGCTTGAGCACTAGGTGCATGTATATTGCGTTTATTGTTGGCTAAACACCTTCAACCTTCAACACTGCCCAGCGGCTTGGAAAGGGATGTTGCGCCTTGGGTCATAACTTGTATATACAGTGTCCCCCAAAAAACACTGACAACGCTTAGTAAGTTGTGCGGGACGGCAAACTGATCGGTTTTCAAATAGAAACCCCTGTCCAGAAATACACACATATAATATAGCATCACAGTAGTATACTGCGATGCAGGTATACTGATTGCATCATTTGAGAAGGAAAATACTCGTCTCATATTTTCTAATTCCGAATCATTGATGATGAACTGCCGACAGTTTATCCACCCCTGGTTGTTAATAAGTATCAATAACTTGCAGCTCATACTTAACTGCTGCATGAATTAAATTGTAAGTAAATATTAACAGATCAAAATGGAGTAAACACTTAGTAAGATTCAAACGGTAAAATTCAACTATCTAATATCATTCCTGCCCAGATCTGCGTTAATATATATCAAAAGTTAGAGGATTTAATACAATTCATTCATACACCCGCTGTTAAGGTGAAACACACGGGCAGTTTAGGATATTAAAGCTGACTGCAGGAAATTGAACTTTTCACCACGACAGCATGAGCGGGAAGTGGATCAAAAACACTGCCTTCGAAAACTAAAATGCTTGATTTAATGTACAATAAGGGGTTTTCTTTTCTTTTTTAGTCCATGATATTGGCAAAGGGTCCAAGAAGTAATTCGTTTAAAAGCTTATTCACAAAGTAAAACAATGATTAACCTGGAACAGCATTGAGGTCGATCTCACAGTGTTAGTCCTTTAATAGGCCTAAGCAAATTATAAAGTCTCAACTATCCAGACACCAGTGTTGCTAGACTGAGACACAATCAAAGCTCTTATTTTCAACAAATGACTTTATTACTTGCCTGTTGCAAGATGCTTATATTCAATTATGGTGTAGCCACAAAACCTATTGTGCAAGATAAGTACAGTGTTTATTACTTTATTGTGTAATGCAATAACCGCTGAAGCCGGAAAGGAATAAAATCAAAGTCATTATTAGCATTAAACGAAATTCACGTGCCGGTAGACAGGACCATGTGGGCCAAGGTCGACCAGCCACAGTGCACAGTAACGCGTGTTCTTCACATCATTAGTGGTTTACTTGACCAGCCCTTCATCGCATTCGCTCTTTCGGCATTTTCACTCTCGTGGTTTATCTGGATGCGCGTCGGTCTGAGTGGCTCAATTGGTTAGGCACTGGCGGCGGGTTCAAACCCAGCCCAGATCGATGGTTTTTGTGTGTGCTTAAAAACGACAGCCCCATCCAGTAGATATATTGGCATGTAAAAGGGCTTCCGAAGGACGAAATTCCAGCACACCGGCGGCGTTGATATAATCCTGGCAATTGACAGCGTCGTTAACAAACCTTTGCGGAGTTGGAACTTTCACTGTGAAGTCTTAATCCCTATTCAGGCAACATCGATTTACTTGACTAGCCTTGCGTTGCTCAAATCTTCATGTGGAATTCGATCTTCTAATGCGAAGATTTTAAAGATTGTTTCCACCGCGTTTGAACCCGCGACCTTGGGAACCAGGGGCTAAAATGTACTTCGAAGAGCAAACCCTAAGATGTATGAAATTAGATAAACTTTCACACAGTTGACGTTAAAGCATGCTACTAAACAACTGAATTTTACAGACACAAGTGACCGAGGTTATAAATCACGGACTCGTGAACGGGACGTACACAGTTCAAATTGCCCGGAAGAGTTCTCTGACAAGAGATATTTTTCCCCTCTTTTCCTCAGTGATGATACTGGCAAATGGGGGAGATACTCTTGTTTCCTTCCAATCCCCCCCCCCCCCCCCAATTATCATTTCATGTATTGTCTGTGTCAACCTCCTGTAGTGCCACGTGTACTGGGAACAGGCGTTAAACACTGTTCAAGAAAAAGAAACTGAATTCGTAATAAAATATATGTTTATAATTATTCTTAAATAGTAAGAAATTAAGATTCTCTCTTAATTAAATGCTATTTCCAACATTTCTTACGAAGAAACCTTTGCATAGTAGAAGCTGATATCGTGCTTCGTCCAGTTTTTCAAAACTGTCACTACAGTCCGTATTCGCTGCCATTTAATAACTATGACTGACGCAAAATTTAATGGTGGGTGGCTCGATACATCTAATCATAGGCTTCACACGTCTTACGGTGTATAAACACACTGTGAAATCACGCTGTATGACTATGACAACTTGCGGAAAGGGGCTTAGCATCTCGACCGAAAGGCGATCTTTTGTGCTATGTCCCTGACGGGGCACCCGCCGGAGGGATAGATGAGGCGAATGGTTCCCAAGGGCGGCCTGAAGTTGCTACAACAGAGCAGGTGGCAGGGTCCCTATATTTTCTCAGAAGCACCCGGCAGAGGCTCGTTCAGCCCGCTTCCTCTCCCACACCTCGGGTTCGTACTGCCAAGGGCGGGGGGGGGGGGCGGAACTCAGAAACCGGCTTCCCTTTACCCCTCGGGCTTCTACCATCCCATGGGGGGCGGAAACCAGTAGGTTCACTTTTCAATCCGGAGGACGGGATTTCCAGAGCGCATTCGTTCCCCGTGCCGTGCTGCTGCGACGCTTGCCGACGCTTCCAACCCTGAAAGAAACCTAACGGGATGTTGCGTGAAATCAAATGATTACTGTAACGAAATGGAGAGACAGGAAATTCGGGGTATATGTAAATCCTTCCCAGCATTCGCCTGGCGATCCGGGGAAACCTCCGAAAAGAACCGTGGGTCAGAAAGTCCGGCCACGGGGATCAAACCCGCTAACTCCCGAACGCGGGCGATAGGCGTTACCACCTGAACCATCCTGCTCGATAATCACGCTGTAAAGTCAGTGATATAAATATTATTTGCACCCACATAATTTATTTGCACAGTAGGAAAGAGAACAGAAAGCTAGCTATCAGCCGGCATTAATCTTTGCGGCTACCATAGTTCAACTTTCAACGAAATTGCTCTTAGCTCACCGTCACTTCCCTAATGTGAACTTGTTCCACCGTTCACTGTTGCTTCACTTTTCGACGACGCAGCGGCGTAACGAAAACGGCCGACGTAACTTCTTCTTCCAGACTGTTTACTCGCTAAGGACTGGAACACACAACGTCGCGAATCCCTTGCAGAAACAGCATTCATCGCACGTTACCACAGTCGTTAGAAATTCACTGAGAATAGCGCTTTTGGTCGCACTCGCTAACTAGCTCTCTGACACACGTACCCTCTGACTTGCCTCGCGATAGCGCTTATCGTGTTTACACTGGGCGAGCGAGCACCTTGTCTCTTTACAGTTCCAACTGGCCGGCGCCAACCTCCCAATAACCTTGGGCCATAGCCAGTGCGTCACAAGGTATCTTCCAGCAATGCTACTTCAAAATCAAAAAGAAAACTGTCATTTCTGCTGTCTAATTTCACATGAAAAGTCCTTACTTGACCAGCCAGGGAACTCAAGTGCTGTGTTAGAGTGTCTTCAAAGTATTATGATTTACCTAACAATGGTGCACAGGTGCTGTGTTCGAGTGGCGCTTTTTGAATGAATAATTAATAATTTGCTTGAAGGATGTGTGGATAAACTATGGTGAATTTTGTAACACCTGACAAGCTCACGAGGTGGCTAGTGTAAACAAACAACTATTCACTTTTGAACCAAAGGGGACTTACAAGGGGTCAATATCACATTGATATAATAGGTTGAGCCGGGATATTTTTAGTGAGAGTAGATCAAAAATAAAAATGCCTGTGTTTCGGCCTTCTCTCGCATAGTCCCAAGTTTGACAAGAGAAAAAGATTACACATTAGAATGGTACATTAATAATATCTCCTCCTTACAAAATACTTCCTTAAAAGGTATTAAACGAGAGAACTTACAAATATGTGAAACATTTATCTCTCCTTCCATCCCTCCTTCCCTTCCTTCCTTGCTTTCTTTTTGGGAAGCACTCAACAATGGGAAAAACGAAATATTAGCTACGGCCGCCGATTTTCTCTCCCCTACATGCAATCTTGATTGGAAGATATCTTTAGTGCGGCCTCGCGCGAAGATATTTGTAGCCTCGGTGCGGGGCAAAGTGTATTATCCCGTCCCAGGCAGGTGATCGTTGAGCGGAAGATAGACCTAAGTCAGCCGTTACAAACAAACTTTATATTCTTTTGCCGGCGAATAGGGACCCAATGGAAAAGAAAGCCGAAACACGGATATTTTTGTTTTTGACATATACTCACTATAAAAATCGTGACTCAATCAGCGACATGAGTCTGACAACGGCCTCGCTAGTAGCACGCCCCCGAGATATCACTTGTACTTCTGCCACCATTATGCAAAGTTGACATAAGTGATTTAGTTGGTCGACAGCAGTGCACAGCGCCGTATTGGAACAAAGAATGTACAGTCATCAGAAATTATTTCACTTTACCAAGCCTTAGTTGTTCACCGCTGGAAGCAGTTAATCACAGGTCCCACCAAGAACCTAAGAAGATGTGAAATGAAAACTAAAAATACAAATATAAACTTCGATGCTAAATGTTAAAATAAAATTAAAGCAATGAACCACACTGAAATCCATAAGACATAAATATGCGTAGAAAATATACGCCGATAAATCAGTTGTGCTAAAAATGAAATTTCAAGCAATACATAACTATGTGTATAAAACAAACCAGAAATACGGACAACGCAGAATATATGCAAACCTACGTCGCCACATTCAAGGCAAGTTTGGAAATGTCGTTCAAACAGCAAGTTTTGTATGCGTTACATATTTGCAGAATTTGGTACTACATACCAAATATCTATTCTTCTCTCATTTACTGTATGCCAAGTACGGAGTTCCAAAGTAAATAGAAGAACCTGTATACTCTTATGTACCAAGAGAAAGAAACGAGCTGACTTCCTCTTGCCATAATTTCTATATTTTTGTTATTAAGAAACCACCTTTTCCATCCTGTTTTTCTATATGAGAGCAATGGGCTTATCAGTATTTTCGACTTACCTGAATGCTGGTTTTTGTGATTTCCTTCGGATTGCGAAGGCGAGCATTGGCTGCCTTTAGATGCCCTTGGTTCTTGGAGTCATTTGTTTCGAAAGGCCATCCAGTGCATTAATGAAAACCGCCCTCCGAAGACATTGCTGTACCTAAAAACAAAGAAATGTACAATGTTAATTCTGAGAAAATGTTTTCACCAGCATCAATAATCTACACTATATACAACGAAGAAGGTACTATTAGAAGCTTCGGGTAGCTTCCGATTTGATCTTCTTGACTTCAATGTTCTCACTGATTATTTCAGCTTAAACCCTTGAAACATATCGCTGTATAGACATATCACTTGCCCATCTAAAAACTTAAACAGTGTGAATAAAAGGAAACGGTACGCCTATTTGATGTATTTACGAAATTTGAATGCTTCAATAAAATTAAGAGGTCAGATTTTTAATAAAATTAATATAAAATGTATTGAGCTACTGAAGGACAAATGATGCATTAGCTCATTTGAAATTAATATAACATGTATGGAGCTACTGAAGGACAAATGATGCATTAGCTCATTTGAAAGACTACACGAGGACTAATATAAAATATGAGTGTTCGCATCAACGAAAAAGACATCTTCAAATGTGGAACATATCAAATCAAAATGTAGGTCAGTTTTTGATGATAGCAGAAAATTATAGCACAGAAAAGTCAGTTTCATTCTTCTAATTGAGTATGAACCGCCTTTAATGTAAAAATACTTCATGTAACATTATATATTGCCTAAGCGTACATTGTCATGGGACTGGTTGAAAGACTGATCATTTCTAAAGTATTTGATTTCATCAGTTATTAATATGTAAGTGTAGCTTTCAGATTAATAAAAGACTGTTTGATTACTAATGTGTTCCGTGCGACTCGTGCCTGTGAGTTTATGGTTCCTATTTTATGTGGCTTTGTCTGCGATTCGTTGACCGAGCGGTTAATGTGGACCCCATTAGGCAACCCGTGGTTTCGCCGATTAGTGCCCAGCGTTATGCATACATAAATATAATCCCGCCACGCATTTTTGACACCTCCTCCACTGTCCGTCTTTGAACATATTTAAACTTGAAATACTCGTTTAGGTGTTCTATGTAGAAAGTCTAATACATTATGCTCTTGCAAGTAACTGTTGATATCAGTCGATATTGTGAGACAGAGTTTTAATTTTATTGTATACTTACGCCCTGAAATGTTCTTCACATCATGGAAGAAGAACAAATAGGTGTAAATATAAAGGAATTGTATGTATAAAATTCATTTTCTGCATCAGTTTTAGAAGTGGGATAATAATCCAGTCTATCTTTAAATTGCATGTCAACCATAATTGCAATGGAAGGGTGAGTGATCAAATTTTGATGTTGCATAAAAGTAACATTAAGGTCTAATTAGAGCCACATATGACATACATATACTCTTAAAAAGCAAACCTAATGTTATTCTAGCTGAACTACAAATCAGACCACCTTCAGAAGTTTTTGGTTATCTGTCTACACATCAGGAGATCCATAAGTAGCCAAAACCTCAACTTAAACTAAAGCTTGCGCAAATTTATTTCCTCTACAACGGTAAACAACTCAATAAGCTCAAGATGGCCAGTCCTGACATATGAGAACTATGAATTAGTGCAAGTAATCGTCTCTAAAATATTTTAGTTTGTCATACTAATTTTAAAAGGATGATTATATCTTATACCCAGGTTAAAAAATATTTAATTTTAAAGACTTTGGGTTATGCTATCTTTTATGGTTACATCAGAAACAAGCCTCAGTAAATTATGTCCGACTAAGTGCAGTGAGTTGACTGTCGCACACTAATGTAATGGATGAAATATTACATTGTGCCGTAACTTTATGTGAAAATCAAGTACAGTTGGAAAAAAAATTAATAAATCAAGGGTTTGGCAGCAATCCTGAACTTAGTACCAAGCGAATTCGTGCATGCAAATTCTTTTTTCTATGTTTAGACGTTATCAAAAGTAATGACATTAATGAAATGTGCAGTGCAGAATGAAACAGTAAACAATGGAAATAAAACTATGCCCTAGACATCCGAGTTTCCTTTCCTTTTTCTTTCTCTTATTACCCTACTCGTATGAAGCACTTCATAAGTTACAAGTGAGTGCCTGGTGTTAGATGCCTGTCGAGAACAAATAAACTCTGGATCAGAGAGAATAGTCAGGGCGGGAGACCAAGTCGAAGCCTAGTATGAGAATGAGGAAGGAGATGATATGGAATGAGGGTAAAATAGATGAAAGGAAAAGTGATCATAGAGCAGTTGGTGGAATGAATGGCGGAGGAAATGTGAGTAAATCCACCGCTTTATCCACTACAATCCCCCACATACGGTCCCATGGGAGTACAGGTCGCCATGGTAAGAGGCGAGCGGTGTAAACATTCGGTCACAGCGCCGATTCATCTGAATTTCGTAAATACAGTAAGCAACTATACGCCCATTTCACAGATGAAGTCATGTTCAGAAACTGATTCTTCTACCAATGCACATTTCTACAGTTCTACGCTGTGGAAGTGAAATGATTATCCAGTTATTGTAAAATGCCTAAGCGAAACGCAAAATAGCAACCGACTCGAATCACTTATACTGTCGGGGCAGTTAAACTACCTCGAATTGTAGAATCTAGCTCCACTTTATAACGGGATGATGCTCACCCCTATTTTATGTGTAAATAATCTCCTAATATTCCAGTTATTTTGATATATAAAGCTGTGGCGGAATGTCGTTGGGTGGTTCTCGTTGAATCGCCATTTGATGTGAATGTCGTTGGTTACGTGGTGTCGCCCTTTGATTTGGTTCGTTCCGGCTAGTCAGGATGAGATCTCTTTCTTTATCTCGGGTACGCGTAGGTGTTATAGATTACCCAAGAAAACTTCTGTATATTGTTTATTACTTCTTATATACTTTCGTGAGTTATGCCGATTTTCTATACGTAGAGGAATCGCACTCACGTCTGCACACCATAACTTGCAGTACTGGTCTGGGTGAGTAGTGACGCTTTCTGGCGTCCCCACGCTAAGAAAACGTTCTCTCCAATTTTAAATGTCATGACGTCATCCAAGAAAGCCTCGTATCCAAAATGCTATTTCCTTTTCCCGCAATTTAGAAATGTCCCTTTCTATTATAACATGTTCTTTTATGAATTTCGAATATATAATTACCTTTTTAGGATTAAACGATGTTTTCTTTATATTTTATTAAATATATCGCGCGACTTTTAAGATTGGCAGACCTGAATTTCAAACGTGAATGTAGTATGACGTCATGACTCGTTAATTTCAAACCAATAATGCGTTTATACTACAAATTTAACGACTATTATTTACTCATATCTTCCTCACCTTACAACACTTCCTGCTCTATTATCTATTTATGTTATTACTTAACACTTATCGCAAATCTCACATCCGGCAATTAAATTAAAACGTGTCTTTATCAAGCCCATTCGATTTGAAATCTAAATTTCGGTATCAAAGCATATTGTTTATGGTATTATTGTTAATATTTTTGTATTTGTTAAACATTGTGCTATATATAAGATGTTCTTGGCAAAGCAATTTTAACAAACCGGAATTGTAGACTTTAAGCGTAGTTTCGCTGTGTTTATTACTTAGGGACCTTGCTGGGCTTTGTTACACTGTAAGGGGGGAAACTTCTTTCTTCTTCTGTCAGTCTAACTAGTGAGCCAGATGTCCAGGAAAGTTAGATATTTCGGGAAATCGTTCGACATGACGGCACTCCTAACCACTTGATAGGAATGATGAATCTATTGGATATAGGCAACGGCACTAAAGCCGCGAATATTCCCACCAATGAGAAACATTATGTGAGGACACCAAAGTGGAAGTGAACTGTATAAATACGACATAATTTGGAACAAAAACACAGTCTGCTAACGACGTAACCGACGCAAAATCCGCGCTGCCTGAAGAGAGAATTTGCCGCGCAAAATATTTCGCAAATAAACTAATGATTAAAGGTCGGAGGCGTGTGCTTTTTTCCACAACTGCACATGGACTTTACTGTTATCACTCGCGCATGTAAACAACTGCAGGAAGGTACCACCTCACTATAGCAGAACTTACTAACGTTCAAAAGTCAGCGACAACTATGGGTGCCCTCCCTTGTCAGAATACCCGAAGTGATATCCCGGATGAAGTGAGATCGAGTACCTGCGCAGATAAATTACGGTGTACAATATTGGCGAGAGCTGCGAGCAAATTACAAAGATTCGCGCCACAGAAGTTCTTCAGGGAAATTTGTACACCAGCCCCAGTCAATGAAGATGCGAATATCGTGAATACGTTTTGTTTCGCGCGCTGCCAGGAACAGCTTCTATGCGTTTGAGCGACAAGTGAAGTGAATAAACTGATCTACCCGAGTAGTCATGGTACTCCTTAAACCAGAAACCTCTTAAACCTGTATGCCAAGATCGACAGCTGGAGTGACAATCACAGCTAAAATGCCCTTTCTCTGCGCTGGGCACTTAATTAATAGCCAGGCAAATCCCTGTCCCCATCCACACCCTCTTTACGAGCAAGATTCCCAACATCACCATCGACTTAGACCGGCCTAGAAGAAGCAGCCACTGCGAGGGGACGTCGAAACGTGCACCCGCAGCCGCGCTTGTCTGAGGTAAGAAAAAGCGACTGCCTCAACTTCTGACTGTGCACTTGGTTTAGAAGATAATGGATTTGGTGACTTATTGAAACGATACCATGTAATATTGCTATAATGCAAAGTAATAGAGTATCATTGAGCATCTGGTCACCAGTCGCCAGAGCAATGTCACCATTCGTGAACTAGGGTTTCCTGTGCTGCCACATCCTCCACATTCGTCAGATCTGGCTCCTAGCGACTATGCCCTATTCGACTCGACGGAGGTCACGCGGTGTAAGAAGTTCAGCACCAATGAGTGTCCAACAGTGGACCTGGGATACCCCCAAAGAATGGTTTGCTACGCAAATACGGAAGCTGCCAGAACGATGAAGAAAGTGCATAGACATTGGTGGGGAATACCTGTAATACAATCTGAATGAGTTTGTTCAATAAGTGGTTTCTGTGAACAAAAGATCAAAATGCATATAAGTATAATGCTACTTCTGTGAACATTTTGCTACCCACGACTATCTTAACTGATACTCCCGTTTTAAACCGTGCCGTATTTTCTCTCTACAGTATAACACTTAACTCTCCTTTGAAATGTTTGTCAACAATCTCAAGTAACTGTGATATCCGGACCTGTGGGCTATACGATTAGAAGGTTAAAAAAATGCTTCGTCTGTGGCGATTGTTATGCCTATTATTTTAAAATCTGGTCGATTGAACAAATGCCTTTAGTCTTGAAACCCTATCGCTTTACCCGCATTTATATTAGGATTGGAAAGGAAATCTTTCGTGAATATAATGCTTAGACATCGACAACATAGGCAAAATAGATGTTGGTGGCCCCTTTCTATGGGCATTGGTACAATGCTTCACAAATAAGCGAAAACGTTGTCTCAAATAGGCTTGCTATGATTACTACTATTTGTCCTCTTTAATAAATAGTGCATTAATTAAAGTCCAGGCACATTTTAATACGGTATATCTTAACTAAAACGGGAAGTTCAGGAAATAAGTCATTTAGATCAAGAGGTTTTGCTTGCTTTGACCCGAGAAAATCTGTGGGAATCTCATTATTGTTTCGGCTTGTACATCTTTCTCAGGAGTAGGTTACAACAGCGTAGGTATGTAGTATTTTATTCGCTAAGAAATTATCATTGAATGTTTAAATGTGCTTAGAAACGAAAATTCTCGTTCTACTGTGCAGTTAGTGGTTGGTAAAATAAGAAAGGTCTTAAATAAATTTAAGGAAGTGTATTGAGGGTAGTTACCACGTAACTTTATTCCATAACCTTAAATCTTTTAAACACGAAAAAATCAGCGGCCCTCAGTGATACGTGACTCAGCCTGGTGTGTAAAATATAGGAGGAAAAATAAACAAATTAAATAATGAAAGCGAGAAAATGGATTATTTTTCTGTAGAAAAGTATTGTAATTATAAGTTATTTAATTACTTCTATAGGCAGGATTTAGAAGTTTATATCTGATAGTATAAATAGCTAAATCTGAATATATGCTGGTAAATAAACCGACAAATGCTAGTCAATCTTTTCTATAGTTTCTTGCAAAGTCAGCCTTAGGTTATACAGCAGAGGGGGACACCTCGTGCACCACGACCTATGTAGATCTTTTGTGGCTACCACCCAACGGGAGGAATGGATGAAGCGAAGGAACTCATGAGGTTGCTGGGTGTAGGTAGACAGGCCACAGAGACCCGCAGAAGTCCCTAAAGTTTCTGGCTCGAACACCCGACCCACCACTGGGGCTGCACAGAGAGAGCTATGAACGTCCCTTGCAACCAGGTACCCCTCTGGTATCTCCGGGAATACCCTTTCCTTGCAGCAAGCAATGCACCATCTGTCCGACACTGCCTCACGCCACGAAATCAGGGACACCTGAAACTTGAGAAGGAAATGGAATGAAATCGTTGTAGAAGAGAAACTCTCCCTACATTCGAATAGGGAAAACCACTAAAGTAGCAACATCAGAGGGGCAGTTGAAGAAAGCTGAACCAAGAACCTACAGAATACGTAAACCCAGTCTTAGGGTGCTTACTCTTCCGCCCTGTTTATTTGTGTGGCCTGAGCAGTCATAATACAGGACCTAGGGGAGTGATATAGCAATATGTTCTAACAAGAAGTGTATACACTGTGCAAATCTAGAACCAATCAAGGGTTGAGAGAGGCTAAGGGTAATGAATGAGGCAAAGGAAGGAATGAAAGACACAAAACAAGTACAAAAATTTACAAATATATTAAAGAATTAACTGTTCCAATTGTCCTTTTTCTGGATATAAAAATAATCTGTTTCAACTAATAGTCAGGTAAACTACGTTAAACTATTACTTATGAACTATTATGCATGGCGTTACTTTTTCGTGCTACCGCTAGTAAATCGTTGATAACGATGAAAACATAACTATACTCTTTCCGAAATAAGCAATATATTTGGGGCAAACAAAAGAGGCATTTCCCAGCGCGTGGTTGTAAGGAAGGCTGTCATTGACTCCCGTCCATAACACTTGGCCTAACACTAGAAAATAGATCTGATCTTCGCTTTATTTCTTTTAAAATGCCCTTATGGATACGTTTAATGATTCCATTGCAATGTGGTTCATTTACACTGTTAACTGGAAGTCAAAACCAAACAATTTACCGAAACTGGGTGGTTATCGCATATTAATTGCATATCATGTGCACGTGTTGCGAGGAGTAATATGACCGTGTGTTTCTTATATCTTCATACTTGACTACGAATTAATGTGGCAGCCATTAAGGCGGTTAATATGTTTCGTGGGAAAGGGTCTACGCACCGCATTTACTGGAACTTCTGAGAACCCAGAAGAAACTTGGGTTATCCCAATCCTTTCATTCGTTTCTCTCTTTTATAGTGAAGGCCACAAGTAACGGTGTGCTAGGCGGACAATTGTTTGCAACAGTGAGACATTTGAAACATTCAACGTGAAGACTAAATCTCTTGAACGTACCATAACTGGCTACGTGCGTGGGCATCCTCAATTCCGGTTCTCAGTGCCAGAAAAACAATCTTCCTGGAAATATATTATCGAAATAAACGCGCGATGTCTTCAAATGAATAGTTTCTACCACGCTGAACACAACGCAATAACGCAGTGCTAAGAGAAGGCATGATCCGCTCTACAGACATTTGGCAACGATGTGGCCCACGAAACGAAATGCACAGGATGTCCCCTGGGTATACGTACTTATCAACAGAAGCTGCAATTGTTTTTGGGATTCCTGGATTGATAACAGTTGGAAGCTGACCAAGTGGGTGCTACTGTATGAAGTTTAATTACACTTCCACTGCCTTCGTGATAAGCTTTGTTTTCTCACACAGAGGTAAACGTTTTATGTAGATTACCGAAGACGATAGTCTGTGGCATGAAAGTGCTGATAGGTCATGACCATCAATCTAAAGTGTCGTCCTCACGCCCACATCTCACGGAGAGGTAGATGGATACGGGTAGATGATGCGGTCAGCTAAGCTTTTCACAGCCTGAGTTTTGCAAAATTGAATCTACAGATTGGTAACAATGGGAGCTCCTTACGGTTCTTACTAAACACTAATTCTATACAAGGGGGGAAAACCCGTACCCCCTCGGTGGGCTACAACCAATTGCATTTTGTACATAACTTGGGTACTTCATCATCATCATCATCATCATCATCATCATCAACAACAACAACAACAACAAAACAATAATAATAATAATAATAATAATAATAATAATAATAATAATAATAATAATAATAATAATAATAATAATAATAATAATAATAATAATAATAATAATAATAATAATAATAATAATAATAATAATAATAATAATAATAATAATAATAATAATAATAATAATAATAATAAAGTAATGAACTCTGGAACGACAGCCCTCAGCTGACCGACCCAACTGCCGGTCTTACGCCTACATGCGCCGACAGAAGTGGAGCATTATCCAATCGATTTTGGGAGATGAAGCGGTCAGCATCTGCTACTCCCAACCAGAATGTTCGTCGAGATCTACAGATTCGCTAACTTTCGTAGCGCTCATCAAATTCGTCACACTGATGAGCGGAGACCAGACCTTTCATGGATTGAAAAATCTGCAACCCCATGGGTATGCTTGAACCTACGTAAAGCTCGTCATCTGGTATTTTTATGTAACTGGTTTGTACTTTCGATCTGTCTTAACAAACTGAAATATTTGTTAAAACAAAACAGTTAACTGAAAAACAGCCGCAAAACATGCGATAGAACTATTGTGTGTTCACTCAAGAATAGACTTCTGCACTATTGCAGGTTAAAATATATGTGCATTTTTTTCAATCTTATTAATTGAGGCATACTATGTCCTTGTGTCTAACAAAGTGTTCAACCCATGGCTTAAATTGCACGTATCATAGCGAGAAAATATCGATTTTATCACATTCAGATGCCTTTCTATCCTTTATTTTTAGACAACTTCCACCGAATGTCCATACTAGGGCCGGATTTCTTTGACTTTACATCTTGTTTCTTATGATGCTTGTGCAATGCTACGTGGAAGATATGTGGCTCATAACATTGTGAGTGAAATTAAATCACTTTTAAGGGTCAATTTATCTGCATTTTAGAAATGTTAATCAGATAAGGCATTTTTTAAGGTTATAAGTAATTCAAGTCATTTTCAAAAATAAATCCAGTTTTTTTTTGTCATTTTTGGCGAGTTTGGTTGCATTTATTCTTTGTATTACTGGAATTAAGTTTCAGAACCTCAAAATTCCAAAGTTCTTTAAAATCTATTGGAATGTAGCTCTATATGTTAAACATTTAGACTTATCTAACTAAACGGTTCACGTCTATTATAAGACAGACTTGTTCTCTAAAGGAATGTGCTGTTACGTTTAAGGGTCACATCAGGTGTACTATTACAGTGAAGTCTTTACGGAGTAGGATCCGGTAATTGAGGTGAAATTTGTATATTTTTTTATGCCGAAAGTAAAAACAAGACTTCCGCGAAATTTCAAATCAATACATAGAATCAAGTAGAATTGGTGAAATCAGTTGCAAGTAATCTAAGCTGTGTGGAAGGATAAGTGGGCAAACTTGTCTTTGCTAAAATGGAAAATGTGTTGAGCAGGAACAGTGGATATGATACAGTTGCAAGATTGCTGGTGTACTTTCAGATGAGAAGTATTCCTCCTACGAAGAAAAGCTAAAATCCCGCAATACTTGTCGTTTTAAGCATGTCTTAATGTCGATAGAAGCTTCTCAAAGTGTAAGTCCGCATTAGTTGACAATACACAGTATTTCAATTTTGAAACTTCACAAAACCTGTTTCTAACGTATTGCAATTAAGTATGCACTGATAGGTGAAGTTTAGGTGAAAACTGTAAGGAGAACAAACGAAGAGAATTTAAGTCATTCTTAGTTCTTTTAGGACATTTTAAATAATTCTCTTTTTTATTTTGAAGAACAAATGAAGAGAATTTAAGTCAATCTTAGTTCTTTTAGGACATTTTAAATAATTCTATTTTTGATTTTGATTTACTTGGCAAGACTTAACAGACATGGCTTTCCTGCTGTCGAGAAATTGCTTTCGCAAATTGTCTTTTGGGTACTATTTCTGCTGGCGTAGTGTGCAATACAGCTTCAGTTTCCCCTTCAAACTGTTACGAACTTAAGAGCAACAAACATTTCGCAGTGGACGGAACTGTGATGAAACAAACAAGTTTTAACGACGCCTTTAAAAGTTAACGAGTTGGTTCACGCAAGACAAGCCCAGTTTTAAAAGCGCATGGTAAAATCGGCCATAATGAAAGCGCCAATAGCATTTGCCTAAGGCAGCGGTTTTCAACCGTTTTTAGTTCGTGGCTCCCCTGACCAACCATGTTTCCGCGGCTCCCTGTGGAATACCTTGTGAAAACTGAAATCATTAATAAAAAAACATATGTGCACACACATGATATCCTCTACTCCTCTCGTACAAAATATTCTTAGAAACGCTTATTCTTCTATTCACTTCATGTTGATTGAGGTAGAAGGTTGTAGAAATTACCTTATTGCACATTTTCTTATAGGTACAATGGGAGTAGGAGAACACAGCAGGCTTAAGTGATAGTCACATCTTTGAAGAACTAGCCGCTATGTGATTCTCTGCATGTCGAGGATATAAAAAAATGAATGACTTCCCATTTGAGAAAAGTAAAGGCGTTGGAAAATTCAAACAAATAACAATTGTGCTGATGAATACCGGATATGTATATGTTACTGGAGCTCCACCCCTTCCTATAAATTAACAGTAGATTATAACGTATCGCGAAGCTTGCTATTTTTGCCTGACAGGGTGTAGCTCATTGGCAATTTACCTGAATGCAGATCAAGAGATTTGCGGTTCAAATGAGGGTTCCCCTTATGATTTTGTTTTCTTATTCTTTTTCAGAGCTGCTGTCAACGAAGAACAACTTTTGAACTGGACACCTTATATAGGCAAATTATTTTACTTTCTCTGTTTTACACACAAAATGCAGTTTATTTGCACCTGTTGTTTGTCCAGCTGTGAAGTGGCCTGTCGTATTTACTAGTCGCATCACACTACAGCAAACAAACTGAGCGGACAAACATGGCTGTCGTTCCTGTTAGTCCAAATATTTTCGTAGTATATGTTCTTAGAGCCTTTTGGTTTATTTTCTTCTCTTTTGCTGAGATGGCAAAATATTAGAAACCAATAGCTGAGGTTCGAGCACTGCTAAGGCGGAGCGAAGGAGCTGAGTAATGTTAAGGCTTGGCGTTTCTAGTAACTTTAATTCTTTTTTTCATTATAACTAAGCTTATGCTCCCGTTTGAGTTGTGAATTCTCTGATCAACCAATACCATTTTTGCACTTCATTATTTGGCTATTGTTCTTTTTAATTTTTAGATATTCTTTCTAAATTATATTGTGGGCAGTGATGCTGACCACATTTCACAACCTTCACAAGCCTCTTCTCATAATATTCTGAACTGATGGAGTCAGAAGATGTAACAGTCAAGGTGTCGACCTTGGCTCAACGTGGACTGTCATTCCATTAAAGACAAGAGCATTTCATGATCGTGTATGTTCGCTTGCTGAAGTACATTTGTTGCTTCCAGTTCTCCAAGGTGTTTCTTTTTATTTTCTTTAAAACTACGGTTACACAGCCTCCTCTTATTTATATCAATTCGATCTGAACAGGAATTACACAGATATTCTGACATACCTTAATACGTTCTGAGGATGTAAATGATTTTATTTCATGCCTTCTTTTCTTTCCTCTCTTCAATAATGTATCCATTCCAATTTATTTCTACAACTGTAACTATGCAATGGACGCGTCTAGAATTACATGAAGAGCTGGATGTAAAAGAGTAAAATGGTTTCAGGGACATTTTCAGAAGAGATAAGAATAAATAAACAAACCATTTCACATATTATATACCTTTTTCGCTGCTTCATACCTCGTGCAACCAAGTGCTGAGTACATCCTTTCGAGCTTGCTCATTCTGCGCTGAATACTTTACGCTCGTTTGGAGTCCACAGTTTTATAATCCTTGTCGTGTTTGCAGTTGACGAGTTATCTTTGCTGACTCTTGTTGTCTTTCTCTCAATGCACGACGGAATAAATACTACATGCAGCTTGGAACGCATTGCGCGATGCATGTCCTATTTGTTCTGCCCCGAACCCACAGAAAGTCATCAGGAGTCGTGCTAATATTTAGCAGAGAAAGCATACTTGTAAATAACGAAATCCCAACAATTATACTTTTCCAAAATAAAATGGCCCAATTCATCAACACCTGACATTCGTAGGACAGACTGTAGCTCTCAAGAGTATAAAAATGCCATCCTGGAGGTTGCAGATAACGACCATGAAGGAGGAAAATGTTTTTATTTCGATGTGGCTACTAACATTAAAATAACAAAGATAAACTAAAACGTAAATAAATTTGAGGAATAATTATTCTTTCTGAGATATTTTTCTACATATATACGCGATTTTCTCATCACGTTATAGGCCCATGTGGGATTGATTGTTTATTATACAATTGTTTAAATGTTTGACTTTCTGTTGCATCAGTAGATATTTTCATTTTATATGTGTATTTGTCTCAGTAGTGGACAATTATTAACCTGGCTTATATAACACAGCTTCAATCAAGTTTATATTCATAGCCATACTTAGTTACTGCTTCAGATTTTCATTTAAGAGAAAAGAAAACAGGCTTCACATAGGCGGTCCACTTGTCTAGATGATGCCGTACACTATGTGCAAAAGAGCAAAACTATTTTCATTCAATAGTTAGCAGGGAATTCCATTGGTGCTGATGGAAAATGTGTAAAAATCCTTAGCGTGCCTTCCTTCGGAAGGGAAGTAAATTCGGTGGTACCTTGTAGATTTACGTCATGTAAAAGAACCTCAAGCCTGATAAAGAGGTCTCTGAGCAAAATTAAGAGGTCTTTCACCCCAATATAGATTGGGACGCTGAGAACCACACCAGTTAAACGGCGTTTCTGAATAAAAACAAATAAGAACTAAGCAGCAAGACCAGTAAAAGCAAAATCAAGGGCATTTAACTTAGTTGTTACTTGACTAGTTACTACACGTAAAATTCGACCTGGGGGGGGGGGGGTGGGGGTGATTAAAGCTTTAGTAAGTCGCGTGAGTCAGTGTCGGGTTTAAGGGCCCGTCGACAACTTGGTCATTAGGGCCCCGAGGCCAAAAGTAAAATTAGGGACGGTAAAGTGTTAAAATATCACCCATAAAAACAACTAAAACCATAAAAAACTAAAAGTTAAAATAGATAAAAGCAGCTAAACAAGTATTAAAACGTTCCATTTAAAATGCTAAAAACTAGAACTTAAAATTCCTACAAAGTTAAAAAAAAAAAAAAACCAACAACAACAACAACGCTAAAACTTTAAAAAAAAAAAAAAAAAATAAGGCAATCTAAAAGTCTAAAATCTCTGAAATAAAATAACCTTACACTTGCTTCATAAAATCAATTGTGGAACAAAACCGCAGCACTGTATTTACAGATACTGGGTCGTTGCCTAAAACTGACCACAGTGTAAGGCCCAGGCCAACGGACTGGCGCTCACGAGCGTATCACGGACAATCAAGAAGGACATGTGCGACGGAGATTGGAATATTACACGTCGTACAGGCAGGCTCCGGATCACCACGCAAAAGGTGTCCATGCGTGGCTCGGGTATGGCCTATCCTCAGGTGGGTTAAAACCACCTCTTCCCGCCTGGAATCCCTGCAGCTGGTATGCCAGGGTTGTACCGTGTCCTTGATTGTCCGTAACTGAGTGCCAGATAACGCTTCCTTTAGTAAGTCGCAAAAATGTTCGGTGTTATAAGAGCAAAACTTACGGAGTGCGACAGGGTTCGACTGCCAATGACCGCCTTCGCCTTTACAACAAAAGCTACGTAATTTTGAACTATTTCGCTCATTTTCCTGCAGCTTTTAGGAGGTTCGGCAAGCACAACATTGCTATTTCTCTTCAGTGAAGATGACGAATGCCCGTTGTCCGGTTTGAAATAATTCCAATGTTTCAAGTGCAGCTTACAGGTGCTAGAGGTAATAAAACTAGACATTAAGGAGATACCACGATCTCCGTACACCGTGTGGAAGGGGGTAGAAATGCCATCCTTTTGACCAAACATAGATTTTGTTTGGTGCATTGAAAACGTTTATGGACATTTTTTTGTTTCATAAATGCGCGGGAAAAAAAATTGAAAAGCAGAGAAGTTAAACATTGCGCTTTCCCTTGCTGGTGTGTGAGGAATAATACTTGATGGGTAAGGTCAATCCCGGCGCAATCCCAGTTCACAATGCACGCTCGCTTTCAACATTTTGCTATGAATATTTTATTGAAATGTACAAACGATGTTAACTTTGCTAGTGGTGTTTTATTCCGAAGACAGTTCCTTCGAAGATTCTCAGCAATATGTTTAATGAAAGTAGTTAAAACGGAAACACCTTAAATTTGAATAAAAGGATAGACGAAAGTTAAATTTAAGTTTACTTATTATGTAGGTACATACTCAATGCAACAAAACAACAACAAAAGAAAAGAAAAAAGCTAAAGTACTGTGTTGTAGACCAGCAGAGTTTACTGACCCCTGGAAGGGATGGATGAGATGAGAGCGTCCTACGGGCGTGCCGAAAACCGGGCAAGGGGCGCGAGCCAGCGTGAGGATCCCTGATGTGAACTAGAGATTCACCTCTACACCAGGGTTCACCGTGCAGCCCTAGCCGCATTGATTTCGACATCGGTCCCCAGCAGGTAAGGCGACTACAGCGCCACCCCTAATTCGAGAACAGCAGTTAGAGTGCGCAAAGGTCGCATACAATAGCGCCAAACTCGTTCACTGGTGACATTTGCGACGCTTCCGACACTGAAAAGACCGGGTTGGGATCAAGGTGAAATGAAATAGAAGTACGGGAAATTCGAGAGATGAAATTCTCCTTTCCAGGATTTGCATAGCGAGCCGGGGAAACTTCCGAGAAAAATCTATAAGTCAAGAACGTCGGCCACAGGAATCGGACCCACTACCTCTCCAAAGTACGCAGAGAAAAGCAAAATTCACACTTTTCTTAACAATTTAATGGATGGCAAACAACACAATATAAATGATATGTATACATTATAAACCGTCTAATAAATACACCATCTAACTTTATTTGAACTGAAAGGGCATAAAAATGACGTACAATCTAAGAACACAAACGAACGCGTGGTACCAAGCGAGCGGGCACACCTGAGCCGTCCGAGACGTGCGTGTGGTCAGTTATCCAGCCTTCTTTTACGACATCGTAACTCCAGCGTTTAAATCACAATTTATTGCATTTTGTACAAAACAAACATGCTAAATGGTGGTAAATTTAGGTGCTTGCAAAAAAAATCGAAGACAAAAAATCTAAAGTAGTGTGCTCTATCACATACTTCGAGGCTTGCCTTAATCGTTCACTATGTTAATTGTATTAACACATAGTTGGGTAGTGCTGTTTTTTTCTACTGAAATAAGCGTTTATCGAAAAAAATGATATTACAGGTTTTCATTGTTTCTGTACATAGAATCACAAAAGAGAAAGACATTTATGAATCTTTCATCTGATATAAGGGGCATTAGACATTCTACAGCATAAACTCATACTTGTGATAAGTTGTAGGCTTCCTAAAAGATCATTCCAAACGTTAATATTCCAGTTTGAACAAACATATCATTGTGCGTCAAATTCAATTACTTTTGTTTTCATATTCTGCTAGGTACAAGCATTTTCCATTTCAACAATATATATTCAAAATATACATACCGTTTTCAATACATCCGGCTTTCCGTTGCTGAGTTACACTAAAAATCGAGCTTTGAGGGCTTGACTCAATGACAACTGGTGGTAGGGGACTTAGCACCTGGACGTAAGGCGACCTTATGTGTCCATGCCCCTGACGGGGTAGCCCCCGGGAGGATGGATGAAGCTAATGGATCCGAAGGGCGGTTGGAGCCTCCTTACGACAGAGCAGCTGGTAGGGTCCCTACCTTTTCCCAGTTAGAAGCACCCCGGTGGAGGCTGGCTTAGCTCCCCTCCCCCTCCGTCCTGTACCATCCCATGGGTGTCCGGAAAACAGTGGCTCGCCGACCAGATTTCTAAAGCGCATTTGTTCCCCTGCCGTGCTGCCGCGACGCTCGCCGACGGTACCAATCCTCAAAAGAAACCTTACGGGATGAAGGGTGAAATGAAATGCATTCACCTGACGACCTGGGGAAACCTCCGAAAAAGCCCATGGGTCAAGAAGGTCGGCCACGGGGATCGAACCCGCAACCTCCTGAATACGGGTCACAGACGTTACAGCCTGTGCACAGAGGCAGTCCAATTATCAGTTTTGTTTCGCCAGAAAGTGGTCTTTTGGTTCCTTTCTTACTCCAAATATAACATTTATAACCCTTTAACGTTTTAAGTGATTTTTTAAGTGCCCTATACATCACTATAGATATAAACTCTGAAATTTCTAGAAGTGTACCAAACGGTCAGTCTTAGCAAGCGTTCAGTGCAGCGGATGCCACTAATGATTATCTACCGGCTGGTGCTGAGAAGGAGAAAGTTTTGATCCAGATTCCTTCTCTCTCAGAGGTCTCCAGGTTTAGCCTCATTTACACCATTCTTTATATCACTCGTCTCAAATTTTAATGAAATCAACATATTACTTGACTCAGTTACAATAATACGTGATAATACTATTATGTCTTAAATCGTTTAATAAATAACAGTATCTGTGGGACTGATTGTTATTCCTTTCTCAAATAATGCATAGGAACTTCGGAGCATTGACTACGAGCTGCATTGCACTCTTTTATAAAACTTACTATAGACTTCACGGCCAATCATCAGAGATCTAATCACAACTTTGAAGTAGCACTTTCTATACGTTATGTAATTTATCTTTATCTTGGGAGTGGCCCTGTTTGCTTTTTACAATAGTTTACTTTCTATCTCACCAGTGTTAAGCTACCGGTATAATTTAACGGCAGCAACTTATGGTTCCCATTTGGATGCGCGTAAAGTAATGGTCCTTTGTTTTTTAACGAACACTCTTGGACAAACATATGGAGAAGAGCTAATTAGAATAATTTTTCTTCCCCAGTGTAGCAATACTTATATCTAATAAAAGGGCAAAATGGCTAAAGTGTATAAAACTAGCACGCTAAATGGGGAAATTGCTTTAAAATGTCATTTTAGCTTATTTTTTCTTTTCTTTCTTCTTCTTTTTTAAGTCCTATAAATTGGAATTTCCTCTTCCAGCCTCTCGGTATGCGTGGCACAGTTGGTTAGGCACCGACCTACTGATCTCAAGGTTGCAGGTTCAAACTCGGTACAGACCGATGGTTTTTAAGGTGCTGAAAAACTATAACCCCTTTTCAGTACGTTTACTGGCATGTAACGAACTCTTGCGGGGCGAAATTACCGACCACCGGTGACGCTGATATGACCCTAGCAATTTTCGTTAACAAACAGCATTTTGATTCACTTCCCTTTTTAACTTGATATGTGTTTTATCATTTCAGACACAATGCGCATTTTTAAACATTAAATGCAGTCTAAACAGCTACACAATCGATTGGGTTCCTCTAAGGGGTTGGAGGGCATATGTTAAACGGCCAATCAACTTTGGTTCACATTTGTGTTTGACCTATCTTATACCTCCCTGAACACAGTCTGATGGATAACCTACGTGCGGGTTGTAGGTGGATGGGGTGACGCATGGGGTGACTGGGTAACCGCTTAATTCCCAGCCCCTGGTTATCATGTAGGACAGGGGTGTCAAACAGCACTCACCAGGCGTGAAAAATTTTCCCCTATTTTCCCTCCCTCCGTGATGATCAAATCGGAAAACGGGAAAAACAAAGCGAAAACCGGTTCTACTAGTGCGTGCTACTGCAGTTAAGGAGGGGTAACCCCTCTCTTCACACCCTCGGAGTGACGTTTGACATGCCTGATGTAGGATCTGTGTTCCTATCTGCTGATAAAGGTCAGTCCCAGGGAGGGGCCATTGCATGAGCTGATGCACTCCTGAAGGCGATTGGGTCCCTTTGTGTATACACTGGGAGGTGTGACCCTAGGATGATCAAGGTCTAGGCCAGAACTCTCATCTAGCCGGGATGGCGCCCAGGACTTAAGCATGCCACCGGAGACATTTGTAATGGTGGAACAATAAAACTCCATGGTACATTCTAAAAAATCCAACAAAAATCGGATGGTTAGTGTAAAGGAAGTAGCAAGAGTCGAGTGGTCCTCGCTACTTAGTAATTGCTAGAACCGAGGAAGGAAAACAATTTACATCGGTGAATCCGTTTACCATTCAGAATGGTCTTTATAAGATAGCTGACCCAGTGAAAAACTGCACTAGATCCTGGTTGAAGCTAATTCAGCATCCTAGACAGCTTCTACACTAAAAGCCAATTTGTTAGCCAGCTATCCGGTACGTGTAGAGCCGCACAGGAACCTGAGTACCTCGTGCGGAGTGGTAAAAACCCGTGCGTTGGACATGTCCAATGAGGAAATTCAGGAAAACCTACTAGATCAAGGTGTGACATCCATGTATAGGGTTCAGCGAAAAGAGCATGGCGAATACCTGCCCACTCGTAACCTGTTCCTTACCTCTGATCGGGTAGATCTCCTACAAAGAATTAACGTAGGATATGAGGCCATTGAGGTTAGGCCTTATATCCCGAATCCGCTGCGATGTTAAAAATGCCAACGCTCTGATCACACACGTGACTCCTGCAATACTAGAGCTACCTGTATCAACAGCGGAGGCGTCTTCCACGACGATATATGTACATTACCTCCCAATGTGTTAACTGCAGCGGAGAACATCCAATAAGTTCCCGAGAATGTCCCGTTATATGGAGGAAAGAGCCATCCAGGAAATCCGGGTTAAGGAGGAAGTATCCTTCTCAAAAGCCCGGAAGCTTGTGTTTGTGCCAACCCTCTATCCCAAGGTCCAAACCTATAGCAGCTAACCCGGCACCGCATCGGGAAATCGCAACCCAAACTAGCGATCCCAACGGGGACACCCATTTAGACAAGATTCTCGTAGCTAAGCCAGATACAAAGCGCTTAGCATTGCCCAAATCCATATCAGCCTCTACAAGCACCCAAGTTTCACAGAGCAGGTCACCAAGGTCACCAACTAATGAATCGACCTCGTCAAAAAACGCGTATCTTGGAGTTGATCTTGGTTAGGAAGCTTAGTTGGTCATCGCATATAGCACAGCTAAGAGCACGATGTGACCGTTCCCTAAATGTTTTGCGGGTGCTAAATGGCAAATCATGGGGAGCGGATCGGACAATGTTGCTGCGAATGTATCGCGCACTGGTCCGATTCAAACAAGACTATGGGTGTATCGTTTATTCGTCAGCACGACCATCTGTGCTGGGAAGATTAGACGCGGTTCACAATAGAGGCATGCACAAGGCTGATCTTAAGCACTAACTCAGGATAGTTGAGAAAAACTGTGGATAAGTAAATTAAAATCTTCTCTTCACAAAAGTCTTATGTAGATGAGGGAAATCATTAACGCATTAATGTACATCACATAGCTGTCAGCAAATATCGGACAGAAACTCTTTCCTTCATTGGATCTTCTTGACTAGGGAGAGGTATACATTATTTTTGAAAAGCGAAATCAAATGAAAGGCACTCTCACATTCACTTGCCAACTGTCTATAGACTTAAAATAGTTCATTCTTTCTGCACCCGTCTTGTAGTACAGCTTAGGAAGCAAAATTGTTGGGAATTTAATACAGAAGTTCGTATGTTTTGTATTATATAAGTCGTTCTGCATTTCTGAATAAACATTGTTGAATTTTTAACTGATACATTTGAGCTTTCTAACGGGAGTTTGGAAAGGAATCAAGAATACAGTTACACTAATGTTTATTTATATAGACTATTCCATTCATACGCCACGTATTTGGTGTTGAGCAATAGCATTTAGCAATGCCCGGAAAATTCATCAATCACGGATTTAAACAGATAAAATGTCAGCTCGTTACTGAACCGTAATGATATCAGTAAGCACTGATGAACAGTCTTCGTCATCCGATTGTGTTTTTAGTCAATGCACATTCAAATAGGGTCAATTTCCGAATAAATTATGTACTTAGAAAAAAAGTCACTGTGTTTTGATGTCAGCTTAGTTTGAGGTTAACATTTTTTTCATTCAAACTGTTGGTAGCATTGGTTACTATTCCCTAACACGTTCGATTGTTCATTCATTTAGCAGGTACCTATGCTGCGATGTGACAGCTCACATAGTGAGGGTTTGACTTTAAACACAAGTAAGAAAGTAATTGTTATTTATATAACCTCATATTTTATATATTTTATTAACTGTGTGTGTGTGTGTGTGTGTGTGTGAACTGTGCGACCAACCCTGTGACTGTTACCATGTGACAACCTGTAAAAAATGAGTAAAATCACTCTTAAAACTTGATGAATAATGTGAACAATCCAATTCGACGTACATGTGATAAAAATATAGTAAGATAGGTGTAATTTAGTTATGTAACTTATGTACAACTCGTGCGCATTTATTCTAATAATGAATATATTTTATTCATGGAACAGGCTTATTAAATCCCACTCGAGGCTAGGAGTTTCATCAGATAAATTCATAATCTCTCGTAGGATTACGTAAAATAAAATGTGGATAGTGAGTAAGCAAAGCATTTTGTTTACCCTAAGAGTGGAAATATTGAAAATCGAAGCTACGGAAATGGTAACCGTGAAAGGTCCTTAAAGGTAACAAGCACCAATGTGAAAGAACGGGAAAGCGGTTAGATTACACATGGCATCTTTGATTCCATAATCAATTAAATTCGAGACGTGTAGTAAACATTTACGCAAAAAGCGTATCCTACTTTCGTGGAAACGTCAATTAGAAGTAAAGTAACAACCCACTAAGTCGTAACTGGCTTCTCCGAAAATGGGAATTTCAAGGCTTTCAAGATTTGGCAATACTTTCATACGAAATTTTCTGGTTCTAAAGTTGGTAAAATGAAAAATCTGCTGCATTACCCGTTACCATTTTAAGTTCACTCCTCACCAGACTGCTCCAGAGCTTACAGGAAGTTAACGAATGATCTAATCTCATTGTTGTATTGCGCAGACAATGTGAAACATGAACATATAATTTGGCATAAGCTGAATATTTCCTTACCTATACGCCTTGTACACTTCTAGGAGTTGAAAGCTCCTCACATGCTCTTTATATACCTTAGGATTATTCCTGGTATCAATTATAATATTATATACTTGGATTTCCTGATCTGTTTTGTCTAAAACTGAGATTTACGAATATTGATATTGTTTCTTCACTGACAACAAAGTCTACAACCTATGTCTTACAACACTAATGTACTATGACTGAAATTGTACTTTTACTCACTGCCAATATTAGAATAGCATGATTCAAGGTTAGAACAGGTGAAGGCCAGTGCGCTGTACCGACTCGACCATGCTTTGTTTATACTCCAACCATCAAGTCATACTCCCACGTATGTTGCTTCACTCTACCGATTCATTTGTTATCGAACTGCAGGAGCTAAATGGCTAGTGATGCCAAAATCCACTAAATGCGAAAACATTGGAAAAGGTTCCGTTACACTGTCGATCCACATTCAGCGGGGTCGCGGCTCCAGCAAATGTGGTCACTGCACTCGCAATTGGCCTGGAGGTATTCCATTCTGTATTCATACCACGTAGTTAGCAGCGCTCTCGCCATAGAATTCCACTTGCCTGAATGAAACGGAGCTGTATGACTGAAAACTCTACATGCTTTCTTTACTAGTGGGATCAAATGTCAAATCTAAACTCGATGGGAACATTTCCCACAAAGAAAGTGATAAAACCTTTTGGTATTAATATGCCGTTATATTAATTTTTAAATATATAAATTTGTTTAGGTTTACTTCTGCTGAAAAACTTCAACTGGGCTAAATTAACCGAAAGTTTTACTATAAAATTTGGTAATGTATTGATTCTGGAAATTTATTCAAGCTGTAGAAGAAACGTAACGAACGGCATGTATTTAGTATATTTGCGCGCTGATAAATTGCTCCATGCTCCTAGATCAAAAAGGTATATTTTTTCTCTTATAAGGTTTTCACATTTACCTAACATTAGACTCTATCCAGCCATTATTATTACTCTACACGCAAGCACATGCACATGTCCTATCAGCGCATTGTTTGAAAGTGTCTGAAAGAATACCCATATCAGTTACAATGTCTACAAGCCTTACGCGTTGAGGATCATAAAGCTCGTTGCAATTTTATATCCATGATGTGCCAACGGATTAAAGATGGTGACGGCTTCTTAAATAAATGGCTATTTACAGACGAAGCTACCTTTTATGTCAGTGGGAGAATAAACAATCACAACTCCCGTGTAACAAACTAGCTTTAATTCTAATAGTTAAAGCATGGTATGTATGAGCCGCAATAAAGTGCATGGACCATACTTCTTTGCAGAAAGGATAGTAGGTACTCTATCAATCTTATTTAGACATGATGCAGTGTTTAGTGCTCCCAGAACCTGAGGAAGACACTAATATGAATGCTGAATTCCAGAAGGATGGTGTACCACTCGTTGGATTTGGGATTCTGTTAAATACACTGTCCATTTAAAGAAAACCAGGAACATTGACGATCTGAATAAAAATTGCTCAAGACTTTCATGTTATAACATGAATTCCTTTCATGTTATAACATGGGACGAATTACATTACCGTTACAAGCTGTGCAGAGTGCGCATGGGGTCATTTAGGGTTCTGAGAAATCACCAAACTTTCTAGTTATATACACCAAGTTTCAACACATGCAGTTCAATAATAAATGCTATACAGCCTTTTCAATGTATCCCATTCAAACGGATCACCCTGTACAGGACAGACAAATCGCTAGCAACATTACCCGTTGCTCAGCTTCTGGGGTGAGACAGTAATTGTTCGATCAAGTTGTTAGGAGGAGGAGGGTGAGTCTAGCAAAGGATGGAACTAGGCATTGCATCACCAAGCTAAGTCGCCACATCGCTTTCAGAGCTTTAAAGTACCTTCCACACTCTTTAGTGGGCACTGGATGGACTTTCCAGGAGCTTTAAAGGACCTTCCGGACACGTACGGGAATTGGATAGACTTTCGAAGTAGATTTAAAGCATCTTCCAGACACGTACAGCGACTAGATGGACTTTCCAGAAGCTTTAAGGTACCTTACGGACACGTACGGGATTTGGATGGATTTTCCAGAAGCAGTGAACACCTTCTGCACACGTTAAGTTGACGATGTGTGCCAAAAACTGAGTAAAACTCACTGGCGTTTAAAGAATACAGAAGTGTGCGTTTTATAACTGCTCACATTTAAGTAAGCAAAGATTATTCTGGTCACTTACAGAACTGTGTTTCCCAACTTTAGGTGGGAAATGATTGGTGGACATCCTTTTTATTCCGGTTTGAAATACAAATCAGCAATTTGGACTTACACGCATTGCGTAAAAGTGGAAATACTAGGTATTTATACTAATGTTGCTCACTTGCACATGTCTACTAAATCGATACCTAGGAATTTCACTACTTGTTCTTATATTCATACTTTTTTGAATACTTACAATCTCGTCCACTTCATACCTTAAAGTAAAACAATACAAATGAGGTGATGACATGGGTAAGGAACTACTGCACTAAATGTACAAGATACGGATTAAAACTTACAACATTCTTCAGAGAAAAGGGCATATAGCTTCGTATTAAACATTGATGGTTTTCTTTCTCTATTTACCATCCTCTTGGGGAGTACTTACACCCTGATCCCTTCAGATCCCTGTCATGGAGCACACACACTCTGTAACACAAAGAGTGGCCAGGATGGATGATCCACCCGAAGCCTAGAGAGTGAGGAAGGAGATGGTATGGAGTAAGGGCGAAAGGGATGATAGAAAAGGTGATGGAGATGTTGGAGGAATGAATGGCAGGGAACCGGAGAACCTGAAGAAAACCAGCCCACTCGCCGCTTTGTCTATCACAAATCCCATATACGGTGCCCTGGGATTGAACCTGGGCCGCTTAGGTGAGAGGCAAGCGGTCTGACAACTCGGCGCCAGATATTGATGGTTAAGGGTTTGAAAAGATCTAAATTTAATAATAAAAACAACGGCGGTGATGGTGATGACGATGATGATGATTGGATTGATGAAGTTTAGGGGCCCGTCGACAACTAGGTCATTTGTGCCCTGATTATGATGATGATGACGACGACGACGATGATGATGATAGATAGAAAATAAGAAAAAATTAAAATGTATGTATGAACCTGTACCCAAACCATAGATCAGTTATGTGTCATTAAATATGACGAAATATCCCTTCGCCATCTATCCCACCGGGTTGGGAGAGATGGTTAAAAGTTTGTTTTGTTTTAAATTGGAATCTTGGTTAACAAGAGATAGGAATGTAACTTTAAATGTCATTAAATGTTCATTCAGCGTTGAAATTTTATGTTATGAACAATAAAAATAAAGTATCCAAAGTAAAGTATTACAAGACTATTTGTAAAAGTGCGCCATCTATCCCCCATTTACAATATATATCAGGATATTGAAAAATGTACTGCAAAATGACGCTGACGACTTAGCACTCCTACAATACTTCCCCATTTCAACTATTTTTCAGTGCTTTGCTATACCCCCTTGATGAATGTCAAGTTATTATGCTTCTCTTATCGTCACACTAATCTGTCGCTTTTACGCAAATCATCACATCATTTTAATGGTTAATTATTCACGTAAGCACCCATTCTTTAATACAAGTGTAGCGTCTGGTAAGAGCTAAGTTTCTCGATCGTGCTTCTCCATAACTGACGAGCATAGAAATAAAAAGTGGAACATTGAGTGAAACCACGTTGGTTGTAAAGTAATGAGGTGGGCAGTCCTACAGCTTGTCACTATTTTTTCCACCATCAAGGTTGCCAGCTTCATGTACTCGTTACCTATATTCTGTATGACATGCGATATTCAATATGTATTTACTCACGCTGACAAACTGGATGTTATGCGTCGAGTAACTGTGGTTTTACTTCAACACAAACAAAGCACCAGTGCCAAGCCCTTATAACAAATGCAAGTACTAGCTTAAAGTTTACTTTATTTTGAATCCCCATTTGCTTATCGGAATAGGGTAGTAGCTTCTGAAGCTTTTGGATTCAGGAAATTTACATTTTTGATGTAAATTTCAGATATTTAAATATGGTTTTAGATGCACAGCAGCGTCCTTTAAACCAGACGTGTTTTCTTTTTCTAAAATGTATGTTCTCAAATCGACATTTTTAGATGTTAATGTTTCTTTTAACTTAAGTTAGAAAGCTGAAAATTTGGACCTATTTGTTAATACATTATTGAACGTTTTAATGCACTTTCATTGGATTGTAAAGTAAACTGTGAGTTTTAGAGCCATAAACATACGCAAAAAGAACTTTTCATTGCTCATTAATTTTTTTTTTCAAATGAACTACAAACGATTCACGGATAAAAAGCGTATTCTTTGGTACTTCATTGTGGTGAGAAAATTTATGAAAAAGTTAATTCTGCGCTAAAAGTAATTAGGTGAGAAAATGAGCATAAGCATACTCATGTTTTGAATAAATTGTAGGTTTCAGATCATATGCCAATACAAACAACGCATACAACAGTAGCAAAGGGTCACTGATTGCAGCTGAGCTCTGTCTGCAAGCTCTTCGACTGTACCCTGGGTTCCATTTTTATGCCGTCCCTACGGCTTCACGGGGCATTCGTGAACCAATCTCTACCAACCAACCCTCACAAGAATAAAAACCCCTGTAACCCCAAAAGCCCTGTTCATTTTCCTGTAGAACTTGCATTCAACCTCATCTCGCAGGTTAAGCCACAAAGCTGCCAGGTACTGCGGTAGCGACACCCGAACGGGGTGAGGCCCGTTCGACTAGGACTACAAGCTTTTGGCTGGCACGGGGCATTTTACCAACCTTCTCAGCCGACGTGAAGGGGTGTGTGTTTGTGAAGCGTTCTGCCTTGTTGCTGACCAAGCAGTGGTGTATGTTAGGAATCCTAGGACTAAATTTTTTAGGTGAAAATGACATGTTTGGTTTTTGAATTATATTACATAAATATTCTAGACACCCGTGAGTTATTGTGGCCAAATATTTTCCCCGACCCGCCATTTTTAAAAGTTCAGCAGCATGTTCAAGTCACCCGTGGGCTTCATTTTAACCACAATGAGGTACACCATACTGGTGCTTCCCCCCCCCCCCCTTATCAGTTTTTCTCTTATTTGTATGTAAATTTGCATACCTAATCTGAAACATGCATTTGATTGTTTTATTCATTGGCTCACTGAAATACTACCAAAATGAAAAGTAATTTTAACACAACTTCATAAAAACCAAATTTTTTTTCTCTGCAAGTAGTAATATCAACTTCAATTAAATACTTTTTTCAGTTTACATAAGCATCAGAAAATGCAACTGACACAGTTCTCTGAAATATGTGAAGGCCTTTTTAAAAATGTATCGTTTTCGCTGGTTAAAAGTATTTAATTCTATTATCTGAGAAATTTTGAGCTAGAACATTTGAGCTTTTGCAGTGACCTCTTTATTTATTCACATTAAGATGCGAAATTTCAAATAAACAGATGTACAATTGAAAAAGATAGAAAATACTGTCCCAGGGTCCCTAAATGTAGCTGCCACAATCTATGCAAATATTGCAGAGGTGCATCGGGGAAGAATTGTGGGTATGTGGGAAGCCAATTAGCCATTGCTCGAAGTTATACTCGTATATTCGTATGCGCATAATCTGGAACTAGGCACGTAAAACAAGACGTCAGTGCATGCACGGAAGGGTAAACAGATAAACACACCTCCTTCTTGCTGTAATACTCGCTAGCTGTAATACTTGATGGCAACGCCAAGAATCTGGCAGTGAAAGGGTTAATGTCATCTATAAACACGGTGGTTGTAGCATCGATGGCAACGCCAAGAATCTGGCAGTGAGAGGGTTAATGTCATCTATAAACATGGTGGTTGTAGCATCGATGGCAACGCCAAGAATCTGGCAGTGAGAGGGTTAATGTCATCTATAAACACGGTGGTTGTAGCATCGATGGCAACGCCAAGAATCTGGCAGTGAGAGGGTTAATGTCATCTATAAACATGGTGGTTGTAGCATCGATGGCAACGCCAAGAATCTGGGTGTGAGAGGGTTAATGTCATCTATAAACACGGTGGTTATAGCATCGATGGCAACGCCAAGAATCTGGCTGTGAAAGGGTTAATGCCATCTATAAACACGATGGATGTAGTATCGATGGCAACGCCAAGAATCTGGCAGTGAAAAGGGTTAATGTCATCTATAAACACGATGGATGTAGTATCGATGGCAACGCCAAGAATCTGGCAGTGAAAGGGTTAATGTCATCCATACACATGGTGGTCATAGCATCGATGGCAGCGCCAAGAATCTGGCAGTGAAAGGGTTAATGTCATCTATAAACACGATGGTTGTAGTACGGATGGCAACGCCAAGAATCTGGCAGTGAAAGGGTTAATGTCATCTATAAACACGATGGTTGTAGTACCGATGGCAACGCCAAGAATCTGGCAGTGAAAGGGTTAATGTCATCCATACACATGGTGGTTATAGCATCGATGGCAACGCCAAGAATCTGGCAGTGAAAGGGTTAGTGTCATCTATACACACGGTGGTTATAGCATCGATGGCAACGCCAAGAATCTGGCAGTGAAAGGGTTAATGTAATCTATAAACACGGTAGTTACAGCATAGATTTCAACCGCAATGCTTCAAGTCTTCAATTGCTACTTAACAAGAGCTAGGGCGTTTACGTGCCTTCGGCGGTGCACATTTCATGGATTTTTTTAACTCAGCTTGGGGAACCCACACTCCCAGTAATGGTAGATAATAAAATCTCTTCCTGGAAAAGGTAGTTGGGAATGAAGCGGACTAGTTTTCTGGTATTTTACATTTGCTTTTCACTGATGGTAAGCTTCACTATAAAAGCTGGGCAGAAAGCACTCATAGACTTAGTTCTGTAAGTTCTCTAGATGAAAATCTACCACAAATATACACATAAATAATGTGGTAATTTTTTTCAGGACGCGGAGATTCACTCAAACTCTGAATACTGGTGTTTTCCCCTTGTGTGTTTGTCTACTGATGTCGAGTATAGTAATGGTAAGATGTAATTCTGATTTAATCACTTCGATGGATAGTATTTGTCGGTGAAAATGCGTTACCTTGAGGAAACGAGTCTTTGTCCAAGATGCTCACCACTAATATTGGTCTGACGAAGGCTTGCACACAGTTGGAAATGTGGAGTATCGTTTTGAAGGAACCTTTTTCGTCTTCTGGGGATCAACTTTTATAAATATACTCCCTAGGCTTGGAGAGATATAATTTTATTTTCATTTCTATGTGTGTGAGAAATCTCACATTAACTTATATAGTAAGAGGCAGCGTCTACTTTTGTTCTGCTTGTTATTGCAGTCAAGTTCTCCGGTTGCGTGTTCTTCAAGAACGTGTCTAGCGTCCCATCTGGAGTCAGTGAAAGTTTTCGTTTGAAACCGAAACATTAACCACAGACGAGCAACCAAGAAATTTAAAGTCATTGAAAACCAACATTGGCGTGAAAGCTCGCATTGAATGTATGACATAGGTAATCACAGATATTTTCTTTCTTCACCACCCATCTTTTGGAGGTAGAGGAATATTGTATTTCACTCAAACATTCTATAACGAATGTGTGTGTGTGTGTGTGTGTGTGTGTGTGTGTGTGTGTGTGTGTGTGTGAGAGAGAGAGAGAGAGAGAGAGAGAGAGAGAGAGAGAGAGAGAGAGAGAGAGAGAGATAGAGAAAGGGAGAAAGAGAGAATGAATTTTCTATAATGCTGTGTAACTGGTAAAGCATTGAATGCGAAACAATTTCAGAGCTCACTGAAATAACAATTTACCTCAAAAACTTTTCGCAGCATTATCATATGCTCTTATATGTTTTTGCTTCTCCAGATTGAATGATTTAAAACATTAATTACGCCACTTTCGCAAGGTAATATTTACAATTGTAACTTTTCATAAGTCATCATAAATATTGACAACGTAATATTTAAACTACTATTTTTAAGCCTTCTCTGTTTGTGGAAATGAATTCTGCATTCACATATGGTAAAATCAGTTATATGTAAAGGTATTCCTACAAAGGTATCTAGATACCTGGCATCAAGTATCTGGGACCTATGATATCTGAATTATTTAGTCTTATATTGTAACTTTAGCTGAATGAGATTCTGGAAATTAAAATTGTGTTCTTAGGCAATTACTCGTAAATTTATGAATTTACCGAAACTCTGCGACGGTTAATAGCATATAACCCAGGACATCAGAAGCAAACGTAAAAGATGGGTTATCTTAAAAGTCTAGATATTTGAAATGTTTCAGATAAGTTGTATGAAAAAAAGTTACTCAAATACATACCATGAACGCTAAAGAAAGGAATTTTTAATACATTTCTTTGAATATTATTCTTAATTTCATGAGATTAGCGGAAAACTATGTAACGTAACATAAAAATACGACGTACTCAATAAATCAGAAAGATTACTTCTTGCGCTTTCAATTGAAATAAAACTTCCTCGCAAATACTTAACTCTCGGTGAAGAACAGCGTGACAATATTCACAAAGTTATAAAGGAAAAGAAACGAGGAGCAGAAATGTTCGCATGAATGTAAAATATTTGTAGCATATTTTTAAAAACAGATTACTCATTCCGCATTACTTTTTACCTTTTCCACCTATTTCCTACATATAGAAGGTACAGAAAGTATTGTATTCCATTCAAACCTCGCACTGCACTAGACAGTTTGCTGTAACCTAGTGCAGTTCAAGGTTACATTTTACAGACTGTGATACCTGGAGGTCTCAGGCTAATATTATCAACCCTATCAAACAAGTCTCAGGCAAATATTGTCAACCTTATCAAAAAGGTATCGCACAAATATCATCAGCCTTATCATACAAGTCTCAGGCAAATATCATCAGCCTTATCAAAACAAGTCTCTGGCAAATATCATCAGCCCTATCAAAACAAGTCTCTGGCAAATAGCATCAGCCCTATCAAAACAAGTCTCTGGCAAATAGCATCAGCCCTATCAAAACAAGTCTCTGGCAAATATCATCAGCCCTATCAAAACAAGTCTCTGGCAAACAGCATCAGCCCTATCAAAACAAGTCTCTGGCAAATATCATCAGCCCTATCAAAACAAGTCTCTGGCAAATATCATCAGCCCTATCAAAACAAGTCTCTGGCAAATATCATCAGCCCTATCAAAACAAGTCTCTGGCAAATATCATCAGCCCTATCAAAACAAGTCTCTGGCAAATAGCATCAGCCCTATCAAAACAAGTCTCAGGCAAATATCATCAGCCTTATCATACAAGTCTCAGGCAAATATAATCAACCTTATCAAACAAGTCTCAGGCAAATAGCATCAGCCCTATCAAAACAAGTCTCTGGCAAATATCATCAGCCCTATCAAAACAAGTCTCTGGCAAATAGCATCAGCCCTATCACAACAAGTCTCTGGCAAATATCATCAGCCCTATCAAAACAAGTCTCTGGCAAATAGCATCAGCCCTATCAAAACAAGTCTCTGGCAAATACCATCAGTAGGGCTCGGAAGTTCATGCCCTAAAAAGCTCTGAAATATGCATGCACATATGCTCTTAGAACTTTAATATATGCCAATAAATATGCCCTATTTAATTAAGACAATGTTCCTTGGCAGTAGACAAGACGAGTTAGTATAAATAATAGATACACAGTATTCCTTAGAGGTTGAAGTAGAAGTGGTCCCGCTGCTAGTACTAATCGCGATAGTGCAGTTGATAACCAACACTTTGCAAACATTTTCAACTTTAAAACATCGTCTGTTGTCATGGAAAACACTTTTGTAACGTGAAAAGCTTCTCTCCACGTCACAAGATATTATTGGGGCACATTAAAATGATGTTAACTGCATCACAGTGAAGAGAGATGTTTGGTGTAACAGATGGTTTTCTTACAAGGATGTCTCGAATATCGCAGATATGTTTATAACCAGAACTTTTTGAAATTACATAATTCACTTTCTCTTTCACTTTTTGTCCTATACTACCAGGAACCGAACTTGGATCACATATTGTTTTTTCAAAGTGAGTAAGTGATTCATACAAAGGAGATCCTACAGCTTCCAACGACGTTATGGCTGTTGGTAAGGAAGAAAAATGAGCAGATATGAAACGAATATCCTCTTTTAAACCAGCGCCTGACAGAATATGTTGCACAGTTTCTATTGATGAAGCATCTTCCGAGTCCAATGAATTAACAACCTCCATTTCTATGCGCTCAGCATAATACAAAACTGCATCGAGCCATTTCCCCATCGAGTTAACACTGGTTAACTGGTTAACAGGAGGAAGTCGAATATTAGCTGCTGTTGATCTAAATAACTTAGCTCTTTTAGGAGAGTTAACAAAAATTCTCTTTGTACTGGACACAAATGGGAAAAAATCACGTATTGTCACAGCAATACGATGAAGAGCGTGTGCCAAACAAGTTATATGAATTAAATTAGGAAAAATACCTTTCAGTGTTTGTCCTGATTTGACCATATAAGGACCTGCATCGATAACAAAAGTAACCAATCGTATTTGATTCCACATGGTCACATTAATTTCAAAGATTCCATCACAAACTGGTTCACAATTACATTCTCAGGGGCCAAAAATTCGCACACAAGAAGATACGGTGTATACTTTTGTTCGTTATTTAAAGCACCGCAACTATATTAGCAATTGAACAGCCCTCAGAATCAGGGGTTTCATCAACAGACAACCACACAAACAGCTCCGCTAATTCATTTTACAAATTTGACAATGCGTTATTGTAACAATGTCCTACAGAAGTATTACGCCATGTACTTTCTTCAGGCACATGTCAAGTGTACTTGGTAAGAAATTGTTTTAATGTCTGATTATTAATTTTGAACAAGGGAATATCAGCAGCCAAAAATTCTTGGCATAAGTCACAAGAAAATTCAGTAACCCTACTTACTAAACACTCTACTAGTTTTTTTTTTTTTTTTTTTTTTTTTTTTTTTTTTTTTTTTGCGTGTTTTCTGGTTAAATTCTCCTTATGTTTTGCTGAACTATTTCAAATCTTTTCTCACTCCTTACATTTTTCTCATACGCTCCACATAACAGTGCCATATTATCTGTAGATATTAAATCACCCGAAAACTCCTGTAAATTAATTAATCTGGCACTCGAAGTTGGTTTTATTTGCACATTTGAAGAACCTTTTAACATTTTATACGCCTAATTTAATTTGGTGCGAACCAGTTTACAACACCGTTACGTTTCAAGAGCAAGACACAACTGCTGGTGGGTAGGCAAGCGACTGTTATATATATATATGAAAGGATGGAAACGGGATTCACTGCATGACATGATTCAGCATCATTTCTCGCCACTTCACCAGTTGCATCATCATGTGCAATACTACCAATATGAAAAATATTATCCAGATGGAAAAAAATAATTTAAAAAGAACCATAAAATCATTAAAATATGCAATATAGGGACTGTAATACTGAAATATGCAGTTATATGCACCATAAAATCATGTACAAGTAACTGAAAATTCCATAATTCGTGCACATAATGTAAACGCATACATTTTTAACCCCAAAGAAAAACCATGTAAATGCATGAACTTCCTAGCCCTAACCATGAGCCTTATCAAAACATCAAATGGAACACAGCCTCAAAATCTAGCTAACAGCTTGCATGAATTTAGTTGTAGAAGAGATATAAAAACATCTGGTGAATTACCTTCAAATATCCTTCCCTATTTACTACCTAGGGATGCTGCACAGAGAAGTAGGCATTCTACCTACAGGAAAAGTGCTATGATGGATATCGAAGAAGTCTGTATTAGGATTAGTACAAGTGTCGCAATCTTATTACCCCAAGTCAGCGACATGAAATAACTTTGCTTTCTCAAGTCATGCTATCACTTTATTGTTCCTTGGTACATTGATTTCTCAGAAGTTCATATTAATATTGTAAAATTCTCTGCGTGACAAAAGCATTGCCATATTTTGATACCAGCTCGGTGTGAGTTAGATATACATTCGCTGAAAACTCCAAATGATCCTCAATAGCTCGAATTTTGTAAATCTATGTTATTGTTACATTTAATAACTACTGATTGACTCTCCTCCGAATGTAACGCCCATGAAGTCAGAGTACTATAAGCTCTGTTGCCCACCTTTTTCGAGACATTGATTTTTGATCCACTTTCGGTTCATGCATTTTATTTCATGTGTGAGCATGAATTATATTAAACCTCTAACATAATTATTATTGCAGATTTGGACTATAGTAATATTTGATCGTTGAATTTTACTGTTTACATTTTATTGATTTGTACTTACTTTTTGTTTGTTATTTAATTAACATTTCATTCAGCAGCTAAGTATGAGTTACAGGTTACTGGTTTTTTAAGGTCAAAAAACAGGCTTGGATATACTATCGGCAGTTCGGTAAGCTTGTTACTGGTTGTTGTTGTAGTGTTTAACTCCCGCTTTTACTACTACGGCACCGCAGGCGATGACACTGATGATACATGAAGATGGAGCACCGGTGGAATGAGATGGCGGGGGAAACCGGAGTACCCGGAGAAAACCCGCCCTGACGCCGCTTCGTCCACCACGAATACCACATGCGGGTCCCTGGGATCGAACCCGGGCCACCTAGGTGGTAGGCGAGCGCGCTAACCGCTCGGCCACGGCGCCGCCCTTGTTACTGGAACCACCATGTTCAACAGCTATTGGCAATTTATTTTATTTTCGCGTAAGTACTATTTCTATTCTTCACTATCCTTGAAAGCTTTATAGGAATATGATACGTATGGCCTAAGTACATTTAAGAATTTCGGACGTAGAAAATACCGACTTCACCTCATTATTTCTAATTCTCCCTGGTTCTCCAATGATGCACCTGACTCAATGACTTAACGACAATGGCGGAGGGGGGCTTAGCAGCTCGACCGAAAGGCGATCTTTTGTGGCTATGCCCCTCAGGGGCCCCCCGGAGAATGGATCTTATGAGCGGCCGGAACGTTGCCACGACAAAGCAGGTGGTAGGGTCCCTACATTTTCCCAATTAGAACCACCCCGGCGGAGGTTGGCTTAGGTCCTCTCCCCCGGTCAGGCTTGTATCATCCCATGGGGGCCGCGGAAAGCTCGCCTTCCAATCCGGGGGACGACACCTCCAGCCCTGAAAGAACCCTAATGGGATGAAGGGTGAAATAAAATTAGTGTAACGAAATGGAGTAACAGGAAATTTGGAGGATACAGATATCCTCTCCAGCATTCCCTGGCGACCCCGAGAATTCTCAACAACAAAAAAGTGTCAGGAAGGTCGGCCAAGAGGATCGAACCCACGACCTCCAGAATGCAGGTCACAGACATTACCGCCTGAGACATCCTGCCCAGGTGATATGCACTTACCATACATGTACTGCAATATACTGCAAGTACTGTACCATTCTGGTGATTCTAAGTGCAATTTTAATGCAAATTAATTTCTTATCCCAGCGTAACTGATATTAAATCTCTGCTACTGTTTACAACTGTTTTTAATACAATTGCACATATATGCAGTGTTGCCATGTCTGCCGAAGTAAAAGCAGAAGATTTTATTTGAAAAAAAAAACGAGAAAACAGTAGCTTTTTTAACCAGCAATTCTGCTTAGTGTATACATATGCATGAAATAGCAATAAATAATAAATAAATAATAATAAATAAATAATAATAATAAATACATAATAATAAATAAATAATAATAAATAATAATAATAAATAATAATAAATAATAATAACAACAACAATAGTAATAATAATAATAGTACTAGTAGTAGTAATAACAGCAACAACAATATTCGCTCCAAAATTCTTGCGCTGTAGAGTTACTGTCACATGCAATGTCAGAACTGCGCAATAGCCTCCATTCTGTATCATTTGTTGGATTTCTTCTGCTTTCACCAAATTAGGAAACCGAGAAGTAAGAGTGCAACTGACTGAACTGTTTGAATTTTAGCTGGTTCTAACACTTCCAATATTCTAAGAAGAGGATCACTTAGTGAAAACCGACTTAGTATTCGCGCACTGGCTCAACGTAGAAATCAACACTGTGTAATTTGAAAACTTGTACATATTTATCGGAGAGCGATGATTTTGTCAGAGATATTTGAACTTTAGTACCAAAATACATATTTTCCACAGGAAGAAATACTTTTGGATCCCTGTATTCAACTTTATCTATTTCAGTGGAATTCAAACGCTCAGGTTTTATGTAGCAGTCAAGGATAGTTCGTAATGCAGAAACAACAGGTATGGTATACTGTTTATGTATACAGATGATTATATTAATCTTTTGTTTTTATACACGAAGGAAATTGCCTTGCCTGAAAATCTTTTTTGGAACAGCGATTTTTATAATGTTAAGGAAAATAGTGTTTAAAAATGGAAAATACATAAAAGCAGATGATTTTGAAGTAGGTTCAGTTTTAGCAGCAGATGTGCAAAAAAAAGCAGATCTCCCGCAAAATCAGTAGACCTGGCAACCCTGCATGTATGTCATATTCTACGTAAACTGTAACCCATACGAATAATTAAATTGTTTCTTAATATAAATACCCAGAGGCTGTGGTCTAACATTTAAGCGTTCTTACTGGCTTAAAGGAAGATAAGGTCATACGTAATTAAAGTCATTGATTAACTCGAAACATATTACTTACCAATAAACTGAACATACATTTGAACGAAGTAAACACAAAGTGTATATCCATTTGAAATTGTCTTTATATAATACTTTTGTTGGTTACTACTATTGTCGTGATAGATAAGCTCATATGAATTAACTTCGCCTAAACCTTGCTTTGTCTATATCACTACCAGGTTCGACGGTGAAAGAATGGAATTTATAATAATAAATGTAAAGAGAAGGTATTTTGAATAAGCCGAGAATAGAACCTGGTAACCGCTATTATTCGGAGTTTGTGACGTGAAGTCACCTGCTTGCCGACACGAAGACCACTTTCTGCCTGTTTACTCCGCCGTAGGCGTACATGGGAGAGGTCATGTGACACACACGTCACACTGGCGGCTGTCACCATGCTGTTCCACACCCTACTATAACTATCGGCACCGATAGCCACTGGTCCAGGCGCTTGGTAATACGGATATGATCCTGTTTAGCGGAGGAGCTAAGGTTTGGCTCAGAACCGTCTACTAAATGCTTTCATGTTCCATATTAAATTAATATTTAGGGTGAACGAGAGCAAGGAGTTTGAACTCCTAAAATAATTACTCACCAAACCGGAGTCAAACTTGATAACAGCGAATTGCTACTCGATGGAGTGTAAGACACGATTTAGTTTCCCCTTGCTTTTGCAGGTACCTTTAACTACCAATTATCTTGCGGGAGGTTTTGCTCACCGCAGTAATACGCAACAGAACAATGCAAAGAATGTTTAATATGCAGTAAAACAAAATGTTACATTCTACTTAATAATAAACAAAGATGAATCCCTGTATGTAGCTAATTCTGTGTTTAATAACATACTGTCATATCTGACAATGCAAATATGGCAAGTTTATTAAACATAAACTGGTTGTTGCCGGAGAGTAATACATAGCTCTTTGGTTTTATGAGCTTTATGACCCAAATGGTTCTAAGAGAAACCGATTTAAACTTAGTTTTATGTTAGTACAATACCGTACTTCATGAACACTGATATTATGCCAAGAGTTGATCAAAGTTTTGGTGTATGCTTCTTGATCTCCTACTTATGAGTTCTGAAGATTAGAAACATCTTGCAAATTGGTAAAAGGTGATTAAAATAAAATATAATAATTTCAGAATGCAAGACGCTTCTGTCATGGGAATAAATTTAATATGTTCGTTTTAAAGCTTAGACGAAACAGATAGAACTATATTATGGCAGATGCTTTATTTGCTGGGTGGCAGAACAAAAACTTTTCAGCTTCGTTGTTACATCAATATGTTGTGGTGCCAATACATTCAGCGATTAATTATTAGTAAATTAGAAGGCACAGATTTTTATACAACAAAGTCAAGAAGTGACTTGTGATTTGTTCTGTATCAGAAAATATTTCTCCATAATTACGTTTATAAAGTCGTGTATTGTGTGTTTCATTTCAAATATTCATTTACATTTGGCAGCCGAAAATACTTATGGAGGATGAGGCATTAATAAAATATGGAGTAATTTAATGTTGGCAATGAATGCATTGAATAATGACCTGCATTATAATAGGCTTTAAAATTCCCTTAGCGTTAAGAGTCATTTAAACATTTAGCTTTTTAAGGGCTGTTATGTTATTGTGACCGCCTTCGTAGCGCAGTGGTAGCGAGTCTGCTTCTGGCACAGAGGACCAGGGTTCTATCTCTGGTACCCCGCAGGGATTTTTCCCCCGCTCGAAGTTCTGACACGGGGTGCACTCAGCCTCCTTAGGTCCCGGAGGGGCCAAATGCGGAGCTACTTGATAAAGAAGTAGAGACCCCCGGTCGCCAAGGCCACATAACCGGGATAGGGATATTAAGGGAAAGGTGGCAGAGCAAGTTGGGACAGAATCAAATTTCAAATTCTACTTTTTAAATTATCCAAATGATGTTACTCTAACCTACAATTTGATAAAGTCAACACATGTTTGCAGATGTCTGCTGTAATCATACCGATAAGTTAAGTTCAAAGCTGAAATTTCTACTACACTTCTAGCAAACGAGTGAGATGGCTTTGTGACAACGTGAGAGGCTCGCATTCAGGAGGAACCAGGTTCAATTCCCGGTGAGCGCATTCTTACCACGATTTTTGGAACTTTCCCTGGGTCGGCAAGAGAATACTGGAGTGTTTCCTCTTCTACCACGACTTTCCTGTTCAACGTTTCCTGTACCAACCATTTCCTTCGTCATCGTCAGTCATCATCACCATCTGTTTCAGGTTTGAGGGACCAGGCGACTGTGTGTTGTAGCTGAGCGGTAATGGTGTACTTTGTGATGTTTCTCGCTGGTGTCGGTCGAACTGCTGACTGACTCGCTGTCTATGACACAGGGGGCTCGGGGATTGTGGGCAGGCTTGAGCGGCGTTCAATTTGGAATCGTTAGGGACCTCTTCCACGGTTGCGCACGTCTCAGATCTGGTCGCCCCTCGGTTCTCTTCCTTCTCCCTCCTAGGGATCGCCTTCGAAGCCCAAAAAGCCACACTGGCCTATGTGCGGTGTTTTGCCCCAGTTTCGGGAGCTTCTCCGTGATACGTACCTTTACCACACCCAGCTCGTGTCGGGCAACAAAGCGGAACAAAGTATTGTCACAAGCCATTTCAAAATTATCTTTCTTTACTGCTTGCCAAAAAGACGAGACCAACGATTGCTTACAAATAATTCCAAAATATTAGTTCATTTAACAAACTACGGAATTGACAACCTGTCCCTTCAGAACAAAATATGGATTTGAAGGGCATTATCACAACACAGTAGAAAACCGAAACAAAGACTAAAATGTCTGCATTTCTTGCTCTTTTCGTAACTTCCTTTAATACTACTTCACAAAGTGAAGTCTGAATATAATTCTCTACATTACAAAATAATATTTCGTCAGGCTCCCTCTGTGGTTTGGGGTTAGCATGCTAGCTTCAAAATCCGGAGGTCTCAGGTTCAATTCCCGGCTGGAGGATGGGAAGTTTTCTTTAGCCAGTATTATTCCCCATCCTCCCTGGAGTCTGGAAGTATGAGTAAGATGGTAAATAAATGTGTGAATTTAACGCTTATAAAGAAAATCCAACGCAAACAAATCCAAAAGTACACAGAAAGTAAACGAGTGAGCATCATTGTCGATGAGCAATTGTTCCAAAAAGGAAAAGCCGTCGTTATGACCTTGGATGTTAAAGACGGTATACAAATGCAGAAAAAAATAATCCAGTTTCCCTATGTACTACTGAAACTATGCTCATTACCAATTTTCAATTAACAATTTTATGATTCAGTTTGCTGTATACTACAGTTGGAATTGAACTGAAACTTACTAGGAATAAGTTATTTATTCCAAACGCCTTATGAAGTACCCTATTCGTTCTGAAGATCGCTTTAGTCTTCATAAACACCAAACTCAACGTCGCCGTATTTTACTACCTACATATACAAAGTTTTCCAAGGACACATAAATAAGGTTGAAAATATTAGTTGTGACGTACAAAACAAGTTTCAGCAGACATTTAACAAGGGTGGGTAAACTTTACCTCCTGATGAACTTTCTTTGTAATGACTTGTCTTCATCATCGTAATATTTATTCAACAGTAAAACTTTACACTTAAAAAGTTAAACAGGTTAAAAGAACATTCCACCTACATGTAACAATCTTAAAATGCGTTAATTCAAACATGCCCTCTAAACTGCCTACTTTATCCAGTACATGAATAATTATACAAATAACAATAAAATATGACACTTCATTGATGAATATCTCCCTGTATTAGCTTTAACCACTGCTTTATATACGACTGACAAAATGATAACAAAAAGACTGAATGAAGCCAAGTTTAGCTAACCCATCGAGGATATATGCTGTTTTGAATCCACCAAAATTTACAGGCTGGTTCAGTAAATTAGATGTGTATTATGCCATAAAATGACGTCCTAACAAACCTTTACATTTCCTGGAGTGTGTCTAGAAACGTATAGACGAGCCACCGATGAAACGGAAATAATAAATGTGATACATAGGAGTTTTTGTAGAATGGAGGTGCTACCAATTAATTATAGTAACCGGAGTGGTCCAACAGAAACGTAACCTACATCCAGGCAGGACCATACCACGAAGAGTATACTAAGGTAATGGTAAACAACTGAAGTGCATTAAAGGAGCCCATAAAACCTAAAAAATCCTTTAAAATGATGGGTTAATAAAACCACTATGCAGCAAGAAACAAACGGTTTAAATGTGTGGATATTAAGGATAAATAAAACCGGTGTTTCCTTTTTTTAAGAGTATTATTTTTGTGTATAAATTCACAATACGATGCGTAATTAAATGCAAAGTGTTCATTTACTTTTATACAAAATCAAACACACAATAATTGAAGAATTGTTCTTAAAAGGAAAGAAATACATAGACAGAATTTAAGACTAGTTTGGTGAAGAGCAAGTACGTAGAAGCTGAAAAGTGTGAGTATCCATTAGTGAGGAAAACAAAATCCAAAGCGTGTATAGCTTGAATGTAATAGAACGAACCTCTGAAGGGACAATTTCTTTATATCAAATGAAAGTAAAATGGTTAAACTAGCTACAATTAATCGGATATAAAATGAAATGAGCAATATGTTTAAGGTAAATCCAACAAAAACCAAAGATAAATGCACGTGGACAATTAATAGTGAGAAAATAAGTCCTGGAATCATTGCTGAAAGCAGTATTTCAACAGGCTGGTACTTAACTTTCTTCTTCATCTGATTACCCTTCCCCCATGTAAGACTTAACCCCCCTAGCACTTACAAGCCTGTGCCTAGGCCCAGATGCCTGTCGGGGAGCAGACGAACCTATGGACCGGACAGAGCGAAGACCTGGAAGCGGGTGGTCAAACCAACATCGGGTATGAGAGTGAGGAAGAGGATGATAAGAAATGCAGGCGAGGAAAGCTGATGGAGCAATTGGTGGAATGATGGAACGATAAATAATGCGACATAGACCGGAGTTTTTTTTTTTAATGAAACTCTTCTGTACAATTAAGTACAATATACTTCAGCTAGACTAGACACAGAACAACAATGAAACTTGTAATTGGGGTACCATCCAGCGATAGTCCCAACAATGGTACACAGAAGTAGGGAAAAGTTACAGAAAAAGCATTTGTATAGAGCTAAATGTTCAGTCGCAAATCGGAATGCGAACGGCGCTTCAGTCTTCGTCGTAAAGGTTCAGGAGGAAGATAAATATGGCGGAGCAAAGGGTTGCGATGGCGCAGACATGATTGATGCAGTCTCCTGTAGCAGATGCGGAGGATACACATCACCTCCGGTAGACCTATATCAGCGTGCAGCGTAGAGTTGCGCACGTACCAGGGAGCGCCGGTCATGAGGCATAGAACACAATTCGCTGGATTCGCTGGATCCGCTGGATCCTGATGATCTGCGACGGAGCTGCAGAACCCCAAATGACACAGCTATACTGCCACATGGGTTGAATTAAGGAAGTATAAACAAGGGCAATTGCGAGGAACCGGGCACGAGGTGATGGACGTCGCGGAGGTGGTGACGAATCCTCTGCACTAGACTATAGAGTTGAGGACCCCATGTAAGCCGGCTGTCCAAGATAAGGCCGAGGCATCTTATGGAAGTCGTTGTGGGTATCTCCGTCCCATTCAGAAAAAGGGTATGATGGGTCACGTTCTTTGTATAAGTGAACATCACAACTCGGGACTTATGAGGGTTCATAGTCACTCTCCAACGTTGGCACCAGGACCGAATTTGATTGCAGAAGTCCTGAAGGTGGCTAGCAGTCACAGTATAAGTACCCACACTCAGGGTCACCACGTCATTGGCATAGTGAGCGATGGTGAGTTGAGGATGACTCGGAAAATCCGAAGTATATACCAGACATAATAAGGGGCCTAGTACATTTCCTTGCGGTACACCAGAGGAAATAGGAAGGCCTTGGAGAAGGCATGGTCATATTTAACGGAAAAGGTGCTATTATGCAAATATGACCGCAGAAGGCGGAAATAGGTGTCCGAGAGATGCGGTTTGAGTTTGAATAACAAACCATTGTGCCAAACCTTATCAAAAGCTTTCCTCGTATCCATAAACAATCCTAAGCACACAGATGTTCATATGTATCAAGAATAGATGCAACGACTCGATGTAGCTGCTGGGAGCAGGAGTGAAGAGGGCGAAAACCAAACTGGGTATCAGGGATACCATCCAGCAGTCCAATGGAGAACGGTTTGGTTTACCCTGACGGGTTGTGGCTGCATAGGACTGAAGCACCGGGAGATGAGCCCTGAGAATCTGAAGACGACGATAGAGGCCGGACATCAGATACAGCAGGACGAGGATAGGCAGCTCCAGTAGAAGTAGGTAAGGTAGACTCCAGACGAGGGAAAGTATGAAGTGGAGGAACAGCAGCAGAAGGTGCACCAGAAACGGTACGTTGGGGATAAGAGTAAGACAGCTGGGTAGCTTGGAGCCGTCAATGAACAGGATAGCCCTTATAGTTCGCTGTATGTGGACCTTTACAATTCATACACATAGGGGGTGTGTGAGGAGCCTTAGAGCACTGCGCAGTGGGACGAAGACGGGATGTACAGAGAGATATTCTCTGACAGTCTCTCAACAGTGATCTTGTGAAATAAAACACAGAACAATACTCCTTTTTTTGTTTTGTCTACTACATATAGTAGGTAGGGGAAGTATTGTATTCCACCAACAAATTTGATGTCGATATATCACCAGAAATATGTTTTGAGGTCCCTTGAATCCCAAAAAGCATTTTAGAAAAGGGCCCATGTGTGTTTGAACAGCATATCTCAAAAAACGAATCAAGTCGGTTAAATACCACACTTCTATTTAAGTTCACTATCTTCGAAAGATACGACACAAGGATGTTTAGGATAATCCCACACCCCAACTACACCTTACATGGAACAATTCTCACAATTTTTCATCTTCTTAAAAATGCTTAACGATTTTGATTAAAATGTCCTACATTAACAATATTTCCTGGAAAAATAAAATGTATATTTTGAATATGAATCCTGAATTTTTACAATAGCCTGTGAATTTCTCCTTATTCGGAAGGAATTTTGTGTAATGCTGAATAACTGGTAAACGCTAAGCCATAGACGAAAACTTACAACATAAAATATGTAGATATACTTAAAAAACACGATTTGTTTCAATAAATTTTCTGGGTCAAGCCATTTCTGATACATCCGTTGTTAATGATTCAAATTACATACTTTGTCATTCCTTTAAATTCTCTAGATTTTCAGGTTTTTCTTTCAGCATTTTCTCGCGATTGCATGGAGAAGGAGTGTAATTTTAAAGCCAGCGTATAGAGTCCAGTTTTTAGTGTCACTACTCCCTTTGTGTCTATAACGAAACGTGCAATGTAGCTATTTCTGCCAAGGTTTGTTTCGATTAAAATTAAGCAGATAGAAATAAAAGCTTACGTGTTAGTAGTTGGTACATCCACCAATAAACGATACAGAATGGAAAAAGTTATATAAATACAACAAAACAGGTTTTTTTTTTTTTTTTTCCTATTTGCTATGAAATAAACAGTGTTTATACTTCTGATACACTTTTTGATGACCTACCATGGTGCTATCATTTTTAAATAAAATTTAACTGGATGTAATAGGCCTATAAGGCGTATGCAGGAATCCAGTATGGCCGGCAGTCATTATTCGGCGAGTGGTTTGAATAAAAGATCTGATACCATTTCCAACTCCGAAGGAAGAAATTGGTTTAGATCTGCCGTCATTACAAACTATCTCTATCCTGTGAATTGTTTAATGTTGTTTGGGTTTCTTTCGACAGTTAAGATTTAGTATATGGGTTCATTTGAAATGTCAGGTATACCCAATGTACTTATATTTCAACTACAGCCCTAAGCATACATTTCTAAATTACGACTCTTATTCTTGGAGATTTAACAAATAAATAAGTAGATAATCAATTAATGAATTAAATAAATAAGTAAATAAATAAGTAAATAAATAAGTAAGTAAGTAAATAAGTAAGTAAATAAGTAAGTAAATAAGTAAATAAATAAGTAAGTAAATAAGTAAGTAAATAAGTAAGTAAATATGCAAGTAAATAAGTAAATAAATAAGTAAATAAATAAGTAAATAAATAATAAGTAAATAAGTAAGTAAATAGATAAGTAAGTAAATAAATAAGTAAATAAATAAATAAATAAATAAACAAACAAACAAGAAAACAAACAAATAAATAAAATAAATAAATAAATAAAATTTAAAAAGGTTACACTATTCTGATTGGTAAATTATCGTAGTTCATGAACTGAGCAATTTCAGAGAGAGAGAGAGAGAGAGAGAGAGAGAGAGAGAGAGAGAGAGAGAGTGAGAGAGAGAGAGAACGAATTTATGTATTAGGTCACTATGCTACAGCTTCTGAAGGTTACTTCTGTACCAAATGCCTGTGGTGATATCTCGTGGTAACGTTTTTCTAACTACGAAGTTGCTGAAAACCAAATTCGCAGTATTATGGAATTTGGATTTCGTACAAACTGTTTGGACTAATTATGTACACATATTTGGCCCGGTTTAGTTTTAGCACTGTCCTCCTTTACATGGATTCCTTGTTAATGAGGATTGGTCAGAAGCTCCTCCCACCCCACCTGTTTCAAGGTCATTAAGGGAAATTTCACACTATTTTGTTTCTCTGTCAACTCGTAAGATATAATTGCAGTCATGTTCCCACCTCTGGTTCTAACGACCTCAAATGGATGTAGTGTTTTGTTGCAGGCGTGTAACCAAGATCAGTTAATGAGGTGCAAGGAATTTTCAATTACTAATGAATATACGCATCTGTCTTGAGGTAAACAAAGAAGTCATAAGGAAATATGGAATTACTTTCATATTACATAAAAAGTTTGTATTAAGGCAATGCATTAGTGAAATTGGGAAAATCCACAGTATGTAAGAAATTCATGCCCGTTACGGCACACAATGTTAAAGCTTCTGTTTTTGGCTAAGTTTCAAAATTATTGATTTCAATACTTTTTAAATGCTGTTTAAATACTGTTCTAATTGCCTAAATGTATTGCTATAATAGAATATTCCATATGATGCAATTTTTTAAACATGCACATAAAAAATTCAATTGTAAATGAGCTACAAACCGTTCTCTTATTTATGCTAATTTATAATTACTATAAAAATAGTATTACTTTTGTGCTCTCCAGAAGTTTTGCTTTTTCAAAAGTTGATTGTGTATTTCTCAAAATTGCAGCGTTATTGAATCTTTAAGAGGAATCGCAAAAGCTTAGAGACAAATTAGTAAAAATCGGCATCGTATGGACCTTTTTCAGCATGCAAAAATGCTGACGAAAATTTGCGAAAACACAAGGTTCAAAGTCGGGAGTGTATCAATAAGCATGCGCACGTCTATTGATAGATTCAGTTAATTGGTAGTTCAAATGGGCCAAGGGGAAAAAAGACTTTTAGTGGAATTTCGCAGATGCAGTTCTTTAAGGGACACTGACACTGAACCTTTGGCTGAAATTCTTAAAAAAATATTTTTGTTTTTGCATCGAAATGTCTTAAAGGCCTTTGCGGATGTCAGAAAGGCATTTTAACACACTAAATCATTTTAAACTTACGCAGCTGTATTTAAATTTCTTTGGGATGGACAATTCCGTAAAACAAATAAAAGAAACATATCCCTCCCTCCCCCCCCCCCCCCTCCCATAACGCATTCTAGTACTGCAGATAATATAAAGGAGCCTTATTTCACCTCTTAAGGAACCAAATATTCATCACATTTCTTAAAACCGTTGATACAACTGTTTTTTTATTTTATTTTTTTTTTTTAATGTACTGGAATAATTACGTGATGCCCTTTGCTCAGGCTTTTAAAATGTTAATTCTGTGGCCAACCAACGGGGAACATTTTCATTACAAACTAGAAATTAAGAGCTGAAAATTAATAGAGGAGTAGTTTTCTGTTAGTGGTCTGTTCTCATTTTCTGCTCTCCTGGCAGTTATTTGTATATGGGATCGCTTTTTACCATACATTTTTTTAAACCAAATGTGTCCATTAAGAAGTGCCTTAGGGAATTTTATAATGTTAGCTTTTCGGAAAACAAAAGTTATACTCAAAATACTACTCAATCAAAATTAGTGAAACATATACCATAAAATATGACTATATTAGAGAAACTACACTATATATTAAACCATATTAAAGAAACAAGCAAAAGATTATTTGTTATTGATAAACTATACTTCACGCAAGATTCAGAAAAGGTACAAACAATATGCCCTTTCTTTGTTGAAGACTATAAATTCGGATGTGGCTATGTTGCATGGGATGGGATCTACAGTCAAAATAACCCTCAGACTTGTATGTTCAGGAGGAAAGAATGTCAACCTTTATCACTTCTTTATAGCGGGACATCGTTCAAGCCTTTTCTAAATTTTGCAGTAACTTTACCTTAAACTCTTGGGATATATTAATCCTCATGCCTTCACGGCCTTTCTCATCCCACTGGCTTTTAGACACACTGAATGCACAACAGTACTTAAGCGACTTGACAACAGCAGGTCCTTTTGCTAAGAACATTGAGAGGACCCTCTCTCTTGTGTTAATCTCATTAGCAGCGGAAGAAGGTTGAGGTACGATTTTACAATTTCTTGGAATGTGGTCGTTAAGGGATAGATATTTCTACATAGATAAACCTTAGTATTAGAGTATTGCGGGCATGAATCGTACGAACCTGGGGCGAATTCATAATAATTACTCGTGCTATGTCACGCAAAGAATGCCAAGTGCTGCTGTGCCTTGCATGTGAACGCGTGTTCTGTCCACCAAGCCCAGCAAATACTACCTGTTTATGAATATTAAGCTTTCCTCTACAGCCAATATGCCTTCAATAACGAAGGCACTTAAGAGATTCTAGTGAAGTGCACCCATGAGTGGCTAACATTTGGAAATGAAAGAGTTATTAAACCTTTATTGGCTGAATTTCTAACCAGGGAGCAGATATTGTATTTAGATGTGATGCATATATCAGTCAGGAATACGCAAATAAACAATAAAGTTCAATTATCTTCTTCTGCTGCTGATGATGATGATTATGATGATGACGATGAAGAGCTTTCCCATTGCTTTCAGCACTTTTTAAATGAAGTGATAACAACCACACCCAGCCTTGAACCCAGCATGAAACTTTACTGGCCCAGGTTTCTTTACAAGTTAGCCAGGATATCCAAAAAGCTACGACAGAGGCAAAAACTTCTTTGAATTGATTTTACAAACGTGTTATATGCTGCATTTCGGAGAGCAGGTGTTACGAACAGATTAGAGGAGACTAGAGGGTTTGATTGGATGGTTTTATCCGTGTGAAGTTCTAGAAAGCAGTTTTCTTCTTTTCCAAGTAACGATGGACTATGTTTTCAAGATCGCTATTAAACTGATGAGCAAATAGTACTTTTTAGTGCATATTTTTAGTTAGTGGAATAGTAGTCCAACAAAGGACCACGCAAAATGCATTGCGTTGGGCTTTAAAATAGACCAAGGGCAAATAGCGTCTCTTGCCGAGAATGACTTCAGTCTAGGTGTACGTGTAGTGCTTCAGCTGGCCTGTAATTTGCCACGAGAAGCGTCACCTAGAATCTAGTCGAAGCAAAATTGTGTGGGTCCATTTTTTCCTTCAAACTGAAATAAATAAATAAATAAATAAATAAATAAATAAATAAATAAATAAATAAATAAATAAATAAATAAATAAATAAATAAATAAATAAATAAATAAATAAATAAATAAATAAATAAATAAATAAATAAATAAATAAATAAATAAATAAATAAATAAATAAATAAATAAATAAATAAATAAATAAATAAATAAATAAATAAATAAATAAATAAATAAATAAATAAATAAATAAATAAATAAGTAAATAAATAAATAAGTAAATAAATAAGTAAATAAATAAATAAATAAAATAAATAAAATAAATAAATAAATAAATAAAATTGTAAGTTTGCACTAAATTCAAATCCTATTTCCTGCATATGTTGTGTCTGAAAAGGATAAGATTCAAGTTTCTGACAGATTTAGATAATTAAGTTTACAAATCTTCCATAGCATGAAAGTTTAAGGAAGTACTATTCGTGTACGTACCACAGGAATATTGCTGCGATCGCATAATAAGCATTAGGGACAAGCATGTTTATGCGCAGTTGAACCATTCATTCGTGTTTTATTCTGATTAGTACCTCAGAAAAAACATTTCTACTGGTTTTCAAAACATCATACGACTTTCATTTTGTCCAGATGGAGGGGCAAGGGTGCAACGAAGGGGAGATTGAGAAATTAGAGAGAGAGAGAGAGAGAGAGAGAGAGAGAGAGAGAGAGAGAGAGAGAGAGAGAGAGAGAAAATACTGCGAACGGAGCTGTGGGTTCTGTTATTACAGTAATTATAAAATAACTGTTTTCCTTCCGTAAAATGTAAAAATTGGCTACAAGTTTCCTAATTTGGCAGCTGTTTTGCTTTAGAGCTTTACAGGACTTTGATACCATGAAAGCATCCTGCACTTATTTGACAAAACTCAAAAAATAAGGACAGCGACTGCAACATTTAGAAACAGAGGCAAAAACAAAGACAAAATAAGACTAATCAATTTTAGTGCCTTGAAATTAGAGCTCGAAAGCAAAATCATGATTGAAGACTTAGATTTGACTGCACAGAAACAATACTTTTCCTATGGAAGTGTTTCTATTACTGGTTAAGCTGTAATATTATCCCTCTGTAACCCTGAAAATAGTATCTTTAATATGATATCGTTCTTAAGAATGTCCCTTGAAAGATCTTCACAGCGGCCTCACCATCTATAAGCCAAGAATTCGGTCGCATTTCGGATATTACACAAGTGCAAATGCGTACTTGCTAGCGACCAGAGGCACTGTGTCTGCAATCAATGTGACAGTTGCAATTTCAAGGAAGCCCGATGACTCCGGGTCAGGGTTACTGGTAGAACTGGTATCGTACCACATGTGCCCAGACTGGATATGGAATCTAACTCTGCAGCTGCGTCTTCCACTATAACAATAATGCACATCGATTGATCCAAATCAAGCAATATTAGACTTCGAGTGATGGTTAACTTGCTTTTAATAGTGAGAAAGGTTGATTTATACATGGATACAGATTTTAAAATGTAGAGTATAAACCTTTAAAAGCTTCTAGAAACCAACAGCTCCAAACTCGGTATTTTATGAACAAGTAATTGATTTTTCCCCATACTAAAAATACCATTTTCTGAATGATCGAAAATCATCACAGATGTGTTCTAACCTCTAAGTTCAATAATTGTACTTTTATCTATTCGCAATGGGGGATAACCCAGTAGTACCATGCATACAGGTAAGATTCCAAAATAGGTTGTTCATTATTCTAGAATACAAAACATTTAAATATTATGTACAGAAGGTAAGAGAATGTATACTGCCAACTGGTACATGTAAACTGGCCTAATGCAACAACGTTTCATAAACACATCGACACTGCATGTACAATAAAATAAGATCGTCCCTACTATCAAGAATATGCATGGATTGAGAACCTTGAGGGAAGAAACTGATTGGTTGTATGAGCGTGAAACATATGAACGGTTATATTTCGAGATGGCAATACCCTTTGTAGGCCATCGCCTATGTCTTTTGCTCAGGAGATGATAAATCAGTGGTTATTGTTATATTTTAATAATAAGTACAAGATTCTATCGATAACACTGTACTATGCCGCGTGAATCCAACATAACGAGTCTCCTAAACAGTTAAATGTATAAAATATTATGTTTTATTAGCAACTGTGGATTATGCAGTAATTCAGAAAATGTGTTTACAGATTCTGTGGAGAACTTCAAACTCAATTTAGTCAGAAATGTATAGTAATTTATTCTCTCCAGGCTCGCAATTCTACACACCAAAATTCTTCACGTGGCTGAAGGAAGCATAATAATTAGGGCTCGGAAGTTCATGCCCTAAAAAACACTGAAATATGCATGCAAATATGCTCTTAAAAACTTCAAAATGTGCCAAGAAATATGCACTATTTCATTAGAACAGTTCATGTCCCTTTGCAGTAGACGAGTTAGTGTAAATAATAAAGTTACTTTATACCTTAGAGGTTGAAGCAGAAGTGGTCCCGCTGCTACTATTAACTGCTAACTTGCAGTTCACAACCAACACTACACAAATTTTCAACAGTAAAACGTCGTCTATTGTCTGGCAAAACACTTTTGTAACGTGAAAAACTTATTTACACGTCACAAGATGTTATAGGGGCATATTTAAATGATGTTAGCTGTTTCACAGAGACAGTCAACTCTCTTGGTGTGACAGATGGTTTTCTTTCGAGGATGTCTCGAATATCGCACATCTGTTTATAACCAGAATTTTTTGAAATTACATAATTCACTTTCTCTTTCACTTTTTGTCCTATGCTACCAGGAACCGAACTTAGATCACATATTGTTTTTTCAAGCACAGTAAGTGATTCATGCAAAGGAAATCCTACATCTTCCAATGCCGTTATGGATGTTGGTAAGAAAGAAAAATGGGCAGATATGAAACTAAGATCCTTCTTTAACCCAGTGCCTGACAGAATATTTTGCACAGTTTGTATTGATGAAGCATCGTTGGAATCCAATGAATTAACAACCTCTTCGATTATTTCTATGTGCTCAGCATAATATAAAAGTGCATCGACCCATGTTCCCCATCGAGTTAACACTGGTGCAGGAGGAAGTCGGACATTAGGTGCTGTTGATCTAAACAACTTAACCCTTTTAGGAGATTTAACAAAAATTCTCTTTGTACTGGACACAAATCTATCAACCAGTGGGAAAGAATCGCGTATTGTCTCAGAAATTCGATGAAGAGCGTGTGCCAAACAAGTTATATGAATTAAGTTAGGAAAAATACCTTTCAGAGTTTTTCCTGATTTTACCATATAAGGTAACAAATAAAAGCAACCAGTTGTATTTGATTCCACATGGGCATTGTAATTTCAAAGAGTCCATCACAAACTGGGTCACAGTTATATTGTCAGTGGCCGACAAATTGCACACATTAAGGAGATAAGCTGTAGTCTCTTGTTCATTATTTAAAGCACCCACGATTATATTAGCAATAGAACGGCGTTCAGAATCAGAGGTTTCATCAACAGGACAACCACACAAACTGATCCGCTAAATTTTGTATATTTGACAATACGTTATTGTAACAATGCCCTACGTAAGTCTTACGCAGTGTACTTTCTTCAGGCACATGTTGGGTACACTTGGCAAGAAAGTTTTTAAGTATCGGATTATTAATTTGAACAAGGGAATATCAGCAGCTAAAATACTTGGCACAAGTCATAGGAAAATTCAGTAACCCTACTTCCGAAACACTCTACTAATTGTTTTATAGAACAGGTTATTTGTTTGCGAGTTTTCTGATTAAATTCACCTTGTGTTTTACTGTGTTTATGTGCTGAACTATTTGAAATCTTTTCTCACTCCCTATATTTTTGATACACGCTCCACAAAACAGTACCCTATTATCTGTAGACATTAAATCACCCAAAAACTCCTGCTGTAAATTAATTAATCTAGCACTCTAAGTTGGTTTTATTTTCGGCATTTGAAGAGCTTTTTAACATTTTATACAACTAATTTCATTTGGTGGGAACCAGTTCACAACACTGTTACGTTTGAAGACCACGCAGAAGCAAGCGTTGCTGTAATCGTGCTGCTCAAAATGTTGAGCTGCACTTTATCTTTGTTAATATAAACCTCTCAGATAACGCATTGATTATTCTCTACGCACATACATATAATGAAAGGATGGAAACAGGGGATTCACTGCATAACAACATGATTCAGCATTGCTTCTCGCCACCTCGCGAGTTACATCATCATATGCAACACTACCAATATGAAAAATATTATCCAGGTGAAAAAAAAAACATAAAAATCATTAAAATATGCTATATAGAGGCTATAGTATTGAAATAATATGCATTTATCAAAATCAAGAAAATATGCAGTTATATGCACCATAAAATTACGTCCAAATAACTTAAAATTCCATAATTCGTGCACATAATGTAAAAGCATACATTTTAACCCCTATGAAAGACATGCAAATGCATGAACTTCCTAGCCCTAATAATAATTGATTGTATTCCAGTGGTAAATATAGGTTCCTGTAGTTTTGCCTGACGTCGAATATTTTCCGTTTATATGCAGGGGTAACTTTGGTCACCTGCCACTGCACAAACTGTATTTTCGTTTATTCATCTAAAGTATACGATGATGGCAATTGCGTCACAGATCAAGTCGAACCTAGAAGTGGATGGGAGGAGAGTGTGTATTCTTATTTATTTACATATTTACTTCATGCTTTCTTTTCTGGCTGCCATCATTTGCAATATCAAAGATCATGTTCTAATGAAAAATCTGGTTCTTTCAGGCTATATTTAAAGTCCCAAATTAGCGATGTCATATTGTATCAGATGCGCAATTCTTTGGGCTGACAACGGAAGGCTTGGATCACTGGAGCTGAATGAGAAAATTGCCTTTTAACTGATGTTATGTTGCTGGTTGCCGTGATAACAATAGATGATTTAATTGTATGATTTGATAGTGCACTGTTTGCCTGAGCCTCGAAGAAGAGTGCAGAATGGTTGTACAAAATTGTACTCGAAAATCTATATACATTAAATCAACATGTATAAAATATTGCTATCTCACACACACACATTTTGTGTGTATACATAACGGCGCTCAAAGTAACGTTGGCATTTTGTTCATCTACATTACCTTTCATGAATTATATACCTGAATATATCAGATTTTTTATTTCGCAGGACGTTATAACTAAGCTCAGAAGTTGAGCTACCAAAAGAATGAAGTGCACGTTTTGTCTACACAGCAGACGGACAGAACTGGTTCCCCACACTGTGCCGTCACATGCACTACGAACGCGCATAACTTTAATCCTCTTTAATGTAGCTGGACTACTATTATAAGCCTAGTTATTACCAAACGCTCGCTGCAGCCAATGCTGCCACCGGAATTCCCGTCTGTAGGAGAATCTTTGTTACACAAGAGCTGCAGAGCGACTTCTCGATAGTCCTATATTATTCCTGAGAAACTCTGGAGGAGGAGCCCCTTTGTATCTTTATAACCTCAAATAAAGGGCCATTTCCCTTCTTTTAAAAACACGGTTAAGATGTAATTATGTGCAAAAATGAACTAATTTATCTCCCACATACAATAAATTAATTCTGAAGAATGTGGAATGCTGAGAATCGCCGTTTAATACTAAAGAGATTTCTGATCTGGGCAAAAATGTTGGAAATTTTTTGTGGATTTTTACCTTCTTACAACAAAAACGTTCATGATTTCTGAAATCATGGAAAAGACAATGAAATACCACAGTAAACAATGTCCTCCTATCGAACAGTGGATATAAAATCCATTTCTCAAATGAATATGCTGCCTATATCATACTTGTCAATTTGATTGTTTCTCGGCTACATGAGTTTAAACCTAAGGTTTAAGGAAACTTCTAGTATTTTTAACAGAAGAATCCTCACATGAAGAGCAAACAAAGGATGCATGGCTAGTACAACACCGATAAACTGTCAGTTATGAAGCTACTGAAAGAGCATTTACATCAACTATTTATACTATTGTTATTGTTGTCGCTGCAGATAACCTGTTACCAAACACTTTCTTTATCCAATCGCTGATCATATTTGCATCCGACAATTACATATTTACTCAATATGTCAAGGTTTAACCGTTGCCATTTTTCTCTCATCCTGCAGTATGCATGTTTCCTTGCTCTGAAAACGGAACGAAACATACAAGTTGGGTTTAGAGATGGATACAAATCAGGTTTAGAGATGACCAATGTTAGAATAATGAGCACCGTCACAAACTACAAGTTCTCATTCCTTAGAGAGAAAGTCCAAAAGACAGTATGGTTATCGATAGCTCGAGTTTCAGACGGAAGTGCCCTTAAATACACTTTTTGTGTACAAAAAGAGCTCAAAATAACACTGAAAACTGGATCAAAGGAATATTACGTTCAGTACAATGCTAACGTTCACTAGAGTGTTAAGAGGCAGATGCTATGTGGAGGACGGATATCAACGAAATTACAATAGCGCACGATAGTAGCCCATTAACGAATAATTATATTTATTTGCACTGAGGTGAAAAATAATCGAGAATTAGTTGGAACCATTGATTCAATTATGTTAAAGATTTGAATTTCCATGTATTACCTTCAGCACAGTTTTCTACCACAAAACCTATTCAAAAGGAGCAGGCAGCTATAATGTAAGGAATATGAAAGAGCGTTGCGTCAAGGTGGGCAACTGCTCAACAAGTGATTATCATGACACGAATCAATGATGGGAAATCGTTCTAGAAATCAATGTTTAAGTTTCAGTTTTAGAGACATCCATGTATTATCCCTTATGGGAAAAGCCTCCTAGTAGAAATCCTAATCCGTGGAATGCTACCCGCCTCGCAACATATCCACGTTCTAGTTGTCATGCACAAGCACCATGTAACGATGAGCAAAAAATATTCATCACTATAAACATTATCAAGATTCAAACATAGTTATTAATAAATCAATCACATATAGTTACTGGAACAACAGTTATAAAGAAGAACCAAAGCAGCGTAAGAGATGACATTGCTTGAGTGTGGTTTTAAATATTCCAGCAAAGCATTTTCCTGCCACAGTCTTCATCTAAGGTACATTAAGTAGAATATTTACTACGCGACATAAAACGCCATTGACAGTTTACATGCCTATACAAGCGCAATTAAACGCACTCACTCTCTCCATTCACTCTAACCATAATTTATATAAATATGGCGTTACACGGGCATTGTAAGAGCAAAATTGCATATTTCAGGCGGCCATCACTTGCGAGGCTTCAAGCATGGTCATAAATAGGGTTCGGATGTTTATGACGTCATATTTTTGTCCTTACACCCATTCTCACCGCAAACACAAATTACGCACGAATTTCACATTTATAATCCTAATTAGACTTAATATTTTGCATATTAAGTCATATTTTTGTCATTTTCATGGTTTTGGTCACATTTTGATCATGTCTGTTATATTTCGCTTATGAATTCGAAACGAATACAATTATGCAAAAAATGCCCTGAATGGTGAAGTTAACATTTTTAGGGAAGTCAGTAATATTTTGGTTTGACTGTAACTGGAATGTGAAGTGAAGGGACAATGGTAGTGCAGGTACCACGCAGGTACTCAGATCACAATGCCGGCTAACCATTTCCTGTCCCTTCTTGTTGCTTTTCACTGCAGTTCACATTTGAAGTCGTATCTGGAAGCATTAACATGCAGAAACTTAAATGTTCCGAAAATGAAGAACTAAAAAGTTTTGTTATAGAGCTTGGAGAAAAACATTTCAGCACTGACGTGAAAATTCTTTACTGCAAAGCGTGTGAAGTGGAAGTGACGTCTGCAAAATATTTAATGTTCAACAGCTTTGTAACACAGTCAAAACATGTGAACAGCATAAACAGACAATCAGTTCAAGAAACGAGACAGACATTTGTACGATGCGACAGCCCCTTCGACATCAAGAAAAGTGTCAGGTTTCTCGAAGGACCTGTGTGAGATAACGGTGTCTGCCAACATCCCTCTAAATAGGGTTAACAACGAACAGTTCATAAAATGTATGGTAAAATACACAAGTCACACAGTTCCAAACGAATCTACACTGAGAAAAAAAATATGTACCTGCGTGTTGTGAAAGTACAGTGCAAAATATCAGAAACATTGTAGGTAGCAATAAGATTTGGGTTTCAATAAATGAAACTACAGACGCTTGCGGAAGATATGTTGGAAATATTGTTGGCATACTATTTCCTGATCGCCATAGTGATATATTTTTGCTCGATTGTGAAGCACTTGAAGCAGCAAACCATTCTACAATTGCTGTACTTTTTGACAATGCTATGAAGCTGCTGTGGGATGGTGAAGTAAAACGGGAACAAGTTTTACTGTTTGTCACGGATGCTGCGCCATACATGGTGAAAGCTGGCAAAGGCCTTAAAATGCTCTATCCAAAAATGGTGCATTTAAAATGCCTTGCTCATGGTTTGTACAGAGTTGCAGAGGAAGTAAGCATGTGTTTTCATTATGATACATTGGTATCAAATGTGAAAACAAATATTTCTAAACTCTTCAAAGAGACTGACAACATTTCAACAATACAGACCATCACTTCCATTTCCTTCTCAGACAAAACTGACAAGATGGGGTACTGCAGCTGAATATTACTGCGAAAATTATGAAGCTATTGAGGAAATTATCAATGAATTTCACAATCGTGAGGCATTTTCCATTAAATTTGTGCAAGAATTATTCTTTAGCAGCTTGAAGGGAAATTTGGCGTACATCAAGTCAAATTATGAAGGCATCACAAGAGCAATTTCTCGTCTAGAGACAGTTGGTCTGGAACTGCATGAAAGTTTGGAGCAAGTAAAAAGTGTAGAAAGTGAGCCAGCACAAGCAAAAGGAAGTGTTGGGGTTGCTATAAAGAACAAACTTTGTAACGTGTTGAATGGAAATGTAGAATACGTAATACTGTGCAAAATTAAAGATATTCTAAGTGGCGGTGATGCTGTTCTGGAAGAAGAACCAAAGCTAAATTGCGATGACTTGACTTTTTTTAAATGTGCACCTGTGGCATCCTGTAACGTCGAAAGGAGCTTCAAGGTTTAAGACAATCTTAAGTAAAACTGGTACGTAATATTTAGAAACATAATTAATTTAATATTCAAGTCCTAATTAATAGCTAACTTAATTTTATAATTAACGCAAATATTCATATCTTATAGGGAAGTGCATGGTCAACAAAATATTGTTTGGAGCTGACGAAACAAGCAAACAGAAGCAAACTCCTTAAATTTAGAAGTGTATTGCAGATAAAACTGTAAATCACCTTTAATATTCTTAAAATGTGATTGGCTGATTGAATTCATGTACCTAATGCAATACTTTATTGTCATTAAAAGTTTTGAATTAGAATTTCATTTTAAGAAAATACTTTCTTTTCAGGTCATATTTTAGGATTTTTGGGTCATATTTAGCCATTTTTAAAGGCATATTTGCAGTCATATTTTCCATTTTTAGGTCATAGACATCCGAACTCTAGTCAAACTATTTGAGCAAGAGTTGGATAGCTTAATGACCTCACACACCTTGGCAGGTAATCTTTCTGCTTTCACATGAAGGGCTATAAAATGCCTAGTGGCATATGCGCTTTATATCTCGATAAACTCTGTAATAACCGAGTATATTGTATACTTTTCCATACAACATTCCAATAAAAATATAACATCATGCAATTGGAGTAGACGGGGATTATAACTCATTGTTTAAGATTTAAAAATCATATGCCTTCGAATCGTTTAATGAGTTTCCGTTTCTATCTTTCATAATATATTGGTAGAAAAATGCCTTGGGAAAAGGAGATGTTTGGCAACAGCGCGCATTACCTACAGGTAAAAAACATAATTCTCGCTTGAGGGACAAAGCGAAGGACTCTTTCACATTAACATGCATTCTAAGTTTTCCAAAACAGGCACTTACTAAAACTATCTGCTTCTGCTGACGGTAGTTAATTCAAAAGAAGGTTCCTTCATGTATTTTTCGTAAGAAGTTTGATGTTCCATGAAATTAAGTGAATCCGAAACATATTTCAACTTCGGATGAAATGAATGACTGAAATAACATTTTAAATTAAAGCTCTTCCTATACCTACTTAAAGAAAAATGAACAATAGATTGTAAACAAAAGTAAGCGGTACACGTGTTACTAACACACTATCAAAATAAATAAAATAGAAACATGCATTAAAAAAACAGTTTAAAGAAATATGACAAAACAAGTGATTTTGTTTAAAACCTTTAATGAGAAGATCCAACCATTGACACATTTCCATGCTTGGGGCTGTAAAACTCAGCCAGCATGTGCCTTTCTGCTCATTTGTTAGCTCTAGTGTAATTATGCTTACTGCCAAACTAAATTTTGGGAAAATGAGGTATTTCAGGAAGGTAGCGGAGATAATAGTGCAGGTCAGGTTTCCTAGCCTGTCCTTAGGGTAAGAATGGGGCAAACGGACATGGAGCAGACGGGCATTTGCTAAGAAAATTTAGCGTCATTTTCTTACCAACGTCGGTATCACTGTATACTGAGAAACAGTGCGTACGTTAGAGTTGTGCCGACATATTGTGGAAAGGATCTTTGATTATCGTAAAGCAAACGTGCAATCCAGAAACAGCAATGAAACATGTAGGAGTTTTTGTCATTTAGTTGGGCAGTAAGATACCATCCGTTGCACATAAGATTTTTATAGAAAACGAACACGTAAAAGAATGTTCTGGATACACACAAGGTGACATCAGAGATATATCTACCGGTGACGCAGTGCACTAGAGTAAATGTCTTCAGCCTGACCGTCCTCTTTAGTTTCTTTTTATTTGAGTACATTTTGGGGCAGAAGGACGCGGCTCCGGTGGGACAAACGGACAGCGCACTTTTCGCTTCGCAATTAATTCAGTGCAACTTTTAAAACATTTATAGATGTGAATCATATCTAAATTAATGCTTGGTATCATATTTATCATAATTAGGATATCTAATATCCTTAAAACCCACAAACTTGAGTAGGCAAAGCGGAATCAACTACTGAAAGGGATAACGATCATCGGCATTTTGTATAACCAATGTGAGTATTTTTATCATATGCACACATTTAATTTTGTATGTGTAAACATTGTTCAAATATATTAGCATCTCATTTCTAGCCAGCACGCCAAAATTAATAAACAATAAAAGAAAAGGGAGTGTCCGTTTTGCAGATGTTTTCAAATATATTTATTACTCACTTGGGTAAGAATGCTTCAACGGCAGTGTTTTTAATTATTCTGCAGGAGAATGTTTATAGGTGCTAAAAACACCAGCGCCTCAGCCCATGGAGCGGCTTGCCGCCCGGCCGCTGAGTCCCCCACCTCTTCCCACTACAGACGTCATAAGTGGGTGCAGTACTGGAGGGTGGGACGTGGCCAGCGTCCCGAGCGCTCGCGGCCAGTTATGCGGCCTTCACGACCAGGGGTCGCTACTTCTTCATTAAGTAGCTCCTAAACTGGCCCCTCCGGGACCTAACGGGGCTGAGTGCGCTTAAGATAATATGTGCAAGTTCAAATCCTAACGCAATAGTAATATATTTTTCCCTCTGAAAATATACAATAATCCCTTAGGACCCTGCAGTACTATCCCTAGTTTTAGTAAGTTTGGGTAAGTTTTATTTATTTCACATTTTCAAGAGTAAGACCTCCCTGGGGGGGAATCCCCAGACCGGTAACGGAGATCGAACCCAGGGCCTACGCACCAGAGCAAGATGTGCTACCACTGCGCTACGGAGGCTATCTTATGGTTGCTAATCGCGTAAATTATAATTGAGCAAGATCATTAGCAATGTTGCCGGAACAAATTAGAAACCCATCAACAAAAGCGTATCGTTTATTCCAGGTGCAGTAACTCGTCCACATAAAAGTTTTCAGCTCTCTTCTAATTAGGCCTTTAGTACTTTTATCATGTTTTGCCTTGATACCTTTAATGGACGCGAAACATGATATGAGAAAACGCGATAAGCCCAAAGCATCTTACTTTCCTGCAAGTCTTTTTCATGCTCCTCACAATCCACGGGAGAGCTGAGCTGAAAATTTAAATCAAGATCATTTGTTCCTTTCACTTGTTTGGGCGTGGCCTGCTGTTGAATACAGTTGTGTAGTTTATCTGGAACAGACACCTAGCTGAGAAACATGTAACTCCTATTTGGGAACTTCATAACGGGTTCGGTGGAAAGAGAATCCGCGCATTATTACAATATATCACAGCAAACAAAATCAGAATTGGACATTACTCCATTAACCCTTTGACTGTTAACAGCATATCTATCCGTTAGAGTCCTGTCTCATCTTGGATCTTCATCTGCGACTAAAGTTTGGCTTCTTTTTCTCTCGTGTGAACTTCTGTATGACCTAGGATATGCTGTCTGTCCTCTGAGTGATCTATGTTTCATCCCTTTGGATTTAACCCAGAACTTTTGGTTTTATTTTAGATACGGATACCATTTTGGAGTTCTATATGAGACAAAGTGTTCATCTTTATGTGCGTTTTATAGTCATTACTTGCGCCGTTGAAGTACGCTGATAGTCTGCTAACCCTGTTGAATATTGATGACCTTCCTGAATTTGTACGATTGTAGAGTCGGAACAGCCGTTGCTCGTTGACTTTGTTTGCTCCCCAGCAACCACAGGAAGTGAGAGTGATGTCAACATACAACAGGGCTAGCACACTTATAGACAAACTTACTACTTGGCAAAGCGACGAGGTGTATTGACCTTGACTGTCGAGCGCTACGATCGCTTCTTATCTTACTTATTAGAACAACGAAATAATAGTAACTTGGCGTATAGTCAGTGATGAAACACAAATAGATAATCTCTCACGTCAGCCGATATATGAGACGTTGCTGTCCTGAAGATATGATTGCATTTGAACGGGAATATACACGCATTGTCTCGACGTGTTTGTGCGATAAACACATGTAAACAACTAGGCAGTTTCACATATTTTTCCGTTACGCGTCACGGCTTTGCCAAGTAGTAAACAAGATAGGGTTGCAGACATGAGTCTCGCGGGAACACTAGGTCGGCGCGACCGATTCAGCACCACGCATACTGGATGCACGAGGTATTTAGCCAAGGTAAGTAGCGTAGAAAGCAGTGAATCGTTTAAATTTCTACTTTCACAAGATTCGGTGGAGTTTAAGCCTTTGTGACATCACCTGTTCTACGCTTGTGATATATTTAATTAGCAGAATCGACAATGGCCTTCCTGGTAACATACGATGTCTTTATTCCTGGACGCCTAAAGCTTTCTTAGAAGTCTACCTGCTTTTAACTATGGTCTGGTCGAAAATCCTCGCTATGCTGTGGTCTGAGTTCAGATGTTGCGATACGACAGGGTGGCTAAGAAAGTCAGACGGAGAAGCCCTCTGTCTCTGGAGCTCCGCACCACACCCAGGCCATATCAATGGGCACACTGTGTCTTGCGTGGCCCCTGGGAGCAAAGAATTAATGGAAGACCAAAAGGACGACCAAATGCGGATGACGAAGGGCGAAATAATTTGTTTCAAATTAGAATGACCCTGTTGTAAACAGACGAGGGGAGGAAGAGAGAGAGAGAGAGACAAGGCCACTAATGGAACGCGCTTAGACCGCCGATTGGGAGAGGGAAATTAATGGGTCCAGATGTGGTTCCGGTGTGAACACATTAGACATTGTATGCGAAGTATGAGTGTTATTGTTCACTACACGGTATCCATCAGCATTTTTTCAAAGACTTGCATCGAATTTAAAATCCATGTGACGGGCAAAATGTAACTCATCTTTTGTCCAAACTCATGATCAACTTTTTTTACCAAGTTAGGGTGTCAGTAGTTATTTCGCATTTTACTCTCTGCTCAGTTCATTTTTCTACATGAGGATGAACCATAAGCCCCGGACTTTTAGGTTCTAAAAAGTTAAAATTAGGTTCTATGCATCAGTGTATTAGGACTTTATAGGATCTTATATGTTGAATTTAGGAATTTATAGAATCTTTGGCATATATATATTAATGTAAATCACTGGGCACTTTGTTTAAAACACTAACTTTAAATTGTTAAAAGTTAAATTAACTGTAACTTTAGTATGTATTTGAAAGTACCAAATTCAATACCCTACGAATAATATGGCACTGAAAAGCAAACAAATTTCAAGCACTACTATGCAAAAGTTGAAAAACACATAATTTAATCTCCAACACTGCATGTGCAAAAGTACTGAGTATACTCATTTTGCTTTAATATTATACTTTAAAAACACACAATTAATTTTAAACACTGTAGATGCAAAAGTTTTCAATACTCATTTTGCACTCCTAGTATGACACTGAACAATGAAGTACTTGGAAAGATTGTCAGGGTAAACCCCCGTCTGTCTTCTGTTAAAATGCGCTTCAAAGCGGAGAAACTGCGTTCCACTACACAGGAGGTAAGAGGTACGAACTTCATCTCGGCTATTTCCTTAGGATTCCAACTCAATGATTCCTGCACTTTTTCTCCACAGAGAACGCGACCAATTATTGCTACGACCTTGAAATCTGGACTGCGCACCAAAACAGCTTCCAACTTTCTTATACATTCTCCACTTGGTCCATGTACCACTTTCTTTCTTACCTCCTCTATGACTTGTAATGCTTCTGTCATGGGGAGAGATGATTCTTCCAATTTTTTACTGCACTTTCAAAGTCAAAGCAATTTGCTTTGATATAGCCTAACTCCTGTACTGCTGCTGCTGAGTGCAATGCTTTGTTTGCCTTTACAATGGCGCCTGCATCAAGTTCATTTAATGAATCAATTACCTCTACGACGCTTGTGTAGTTTTCCGCATAACACATTGCTGCTGATAGCCACGTACCCCAACGTGTCACTACAGGCTATGGAGGCAGCGGTATCGAAGGATACTTCTCTCTGAATATCACCACTGGATTTGGTGCTTTCAAGAAAACCTTCACCGAAGAAATTATTTTGTTGACTGTAGGATGCTCTTGTGGAATCTTTTCTGCTACCTGGGGGAGTCCATGTGCAAGACAGGTGACATGGAGCATACGAGGATGGAAAGCCTTTAGACATTCACCCGCTTTCAACATGTAAGCTGCACTGTCGGTCACTAACAATCTCTATTTTTCCTCTCCTGCATCTGGCCATATGACCTTTAAAGCATCCCTCACTGCAATAGAGATTGTAGAGTGGTTGGTTTGTTGAAGCTCCTTGCATAGGATGACATGGGGTGTACTGGGTTCCTCAGAAATCAGTTTGCCCAAAACTATGGTGGCAATATATCTACCACAAGCATCCGTTGTTTCGTGCACACTTAACCAAATGTTGTGGTCAGCCTTTATGTCTTCAATAGCTTTCTCACACAATTGGGGCAATACATTCTTTAAGGTGGACTCATCTGGCACTTTAGTGTTGCAAAATTCTTGAAAAGTTTTTCAATGTTGGATTTTGTAGTGTAGCAATTGGTATATTGGCAGCAGTAAAAGCTGCACATAAACGCATGTTAAATGAATTAGCTTTGTTTTCATTAGAACTGCCTGGCTTTGAGGTTAAGAAACTCTGCTTCTTTTGAGATTCATTCCTAACAGCATTTGCAAAATGAATTGCTGATTGTCGATGTTGCAACAAGTGAGAACGTTTTTCTGCTGGCACCTGTAAATTAAATTTAAACAAGAACATTAGTCAATTTAAATACCCACCACCGGAAAATAAGTATTAAACACATTTTGGATGTGTGATGGATAAAGAGAGCATGCTTTAAGTTGCACTCCAGTATTATTTTAAAAAATAGCAGGGTGAAGAATTACCAAAATACGAAGAACACAAGAAATTATTCCTACCTGCTTCTGACATGCGTTACAATAAATAACCTTTCCATCTGTGGAAACGCTTTTGTCGACCAGGATCCACTCGTGGAGCAGAGAACTTAATGATGATTTGCTTTTGCGCATGGTGTTAACGACTACTCACGTCGCCAGTAGCAAGAAGACTGAGTATTTTGCCATGGAATTTTAAAAATGTCGTGTTAGAAACGGAAGAAGCAATAAAATTAAATTAAATTATTTTGTTGTTTAACGACGCTGTCAATTGCCAGGATCACATCAGCGTCGCCGGTGTGCCGGAATTTAGTCCCGCAGGAGTTCTTTTACATGCCAGTAAGTCTACTGACATGGAGCTGTCGTTTTTAAGCACACTTAAAAACCATCGGCCTGGGCCGGGTTTGAACCCGCGACCTTGGGAACAGTAGGCCAGCGTCTAACCAACTGAGCCACCCAGACCGACTGAGAAATAGCAATACTACTCAACAGCGCTATTAAAATGTTTGCCACTAGTTTTCACCTATTGTTGCGGCATGTAAACATCACACGTTTCAGAAATACCGCATGCCATTGACCACCACCTTCAACAATAGCTAGAAAATGATAACTGAAGGCGGCGGACGTTTTAATTAGTTTATTATTGTGGCGGACGGTTTAATTAAAGTTTATGTACGGTTTATTGTAAGGTATTGCTCAAGATTTCATAGTATAATTATTTAAGTTTCCTTGTTCAAACGATCTCCCTTCGTTTTAAAAATACTTTTATATTCATAAATCTACTCTTATTTGTTTGATAACCGAATTAGGCACCTTTAGGTTCTATCACGAAAAATAGGTTTTATTAGGTCCTAACGTAAAATTAGGTCAATTTAGGCTCTATAAAATTGAAGTATATTACTCGTTGATAACTAAAACATTAAAATAAGCCGACGTTTTGAGTGTAGGAGGTCAGGAATAAAATAGGTCAGAACCTAAGAATCCGGGGCTTAATCATTACATTGCCAAGTGATGTGTTCGTTATGCAGGACTAAATTTTTGATATGCGCTTATTTAAAGCAATTTGATGGAGATTTGCTTTTAAAGATTTCCTATTCATACTCCTGTTGGTAATCCATACAAAAGAGGAAACGGGCATTCGTAGGGTTGCCAACACATGGTATTAGAACTCCGCCAGGTGGTCCTCGAAATCCCACAATTTTCCGAGTAAAATGTCCAGATGTTAGTATGTAGATATTATCACAGGACTTTGAAACCAACATCTTCACGTTACTTAGTGCAGAGGATTCCAATGCTACATGGTCAAAACATACACATAATGCAAAATACAATCGTTGTTTCCTTTGAATTTGTAAAGCATAAGCTCTATTTTCTACACAAGATTACAATCTAATATGGACAGCTTATTAGTTTTAAATAAGAATGAACGGTCTAAGTTTTGGACTGTATCATCATCATCATCATCATCATCATCATCGTGTGTTAAAGAATCTGATTTTATTATTAACTGCTTTTTAAACCCGTAGCATTTACACTACAGTCTGATTTGTAAAAGAAGATACACGACAGATGACAAGCAAGGGGATAAAGGGTAAGAGGGGAAGGTCGTTGTTATGGAAACGTATACAAAGGTTGCCACATTTGTTATATTGACTGTTCCACTCACGGGAGTTGATTGAAATCAACCAATCATGTGCATAACAATTTCAAATTTCAATCAATGACAGCCTTCATTCGCGAAAAAATTATCACATGTTCATTACCGCCTCCTCTGAATTTCATTATCCCCTCCTCTGTTTTTCTTATGTTATGATCAGGTCAGAGTATCTGGCTACATAATACTAACAGATGCGCAACGTACTTTGACGCAATAGAGCCGCTATTCAAATGACAAGTATGGCTGACTCTCGCTGATATGTACTCCTCAGGTCAGTTATCGTTAGTTGTTTACGAGAAACCAACATTGCTTTGGCGTTCAGTTGCGATGTATGTTTGTTAGCCTACTTTATTAAATTTTATGTTGGAAGCAAGATATGGTGAAAGTACATATAAACATATTGTTCCTTTAAACAAAGAGGGGAAACAAGCTGCACATACTTTTAAAATAAGTGATGTGACTGTTTCTAGAATCTCTAAAGAGAATCAGCTACAGCCAGGTCCATTGCAATTTGTAACTCCTGAAAAAGAGACCAAGAGGCAACTGGACGGTTTTCAGTTAGATGCTACAAGATGCCACATATATAACTATTACGCACGAAAGCAGCATCTTACCACACGTAAGCTTCTTTCTTCTGTTAGAGAAGCCGAGCTTTTTGCGGGAAGCCTTAGCTCTTTGAACAAAATCCTCCATGATGTGCGACTTAACATAACAGAAAACTGATATTTGAAAGGACAGATATTGTAGCGCTAAGGGCTTTGTTTTTAGGAGAAATGCAGGAACTTGAAGGAAATAGTGTGGTTGGATAAAACTTGCGTAAACGCCGGCCGCACCATGTCAAAGGGCTGGACTGGCGGTACGCCTGAAAGTACAAGAATCCCTATTATAAAGTAGAGAAAGCGGGAGAGATTCAACTGTAAATTAGGAACTCAGAATCACAACTTTGAAGACACAAAGATGCAGTGAATTCGTATTAAGAACACAGTGCCCTTTTAGTATTAAGAATAAATTACTTTCATTCTGAAGGCAGGCTAATATGCATTATATCTGCATGTTTTCGCTGTCGTGAGATAAACCAGAACACAATTTGCTATCTGCTTCTTGACAATACTGCAGCTCTCCACGTGGGGAAGGTGACAACTGTCATTAAAATAAAATAACCTTATAGTACAACGTATACTTTCTGGTAAGGTTTTATTGTGAGAAAAAATGAACAAAAAGTTTAGCATTGATTCTCTGAATATTACATTTTCTTAGACTTAGGTTCCATTTTCTGTAAATCCATTTAAGATAGTAATGCCAAACTTAACAGTAAACCGAAAGTGTTGGAACTGTTTTCCAAAAGGAATATTTATTCCCACTCCTACATGCCCGATTGCAGCACTAAGAAGGCGTTTATTGTAGTGTGAATTGCTTACACCAATGTAATTCCCAGAAATGTTGCTATTTTACTGTTGTGTATCTATATATTTTGACAGTCCCCCCTCCCCCTCTAGCTCTCCCTCTCTCTCATATCGTGATTAATGAACTGTCATTAATTGGAGAGTTATCTGTCGAAGGGAGCATTGATAGAGACGAGGTTAATGCGTTAAGCAAATCCTCTCGTGTGCGGAATAACGGAAACGTAGTCTTTGGAATGAATCTGCTAATCAGTGTATTCATCTCAGGTTGTATTAGCACATGCTGGCAACGCTGTAATCCGGGTGAATGCACAGATCATGCGGCTGTGTGCGGCGGGACATGAGGTTATGTCAGTCCACAAGCAGCAATAGAGGCGTGCCCTCACAGTAAAGCGTAACCTTTATGCGTATTATCCTCTCAACCTTCCAACACCGACTGCAGAACATTAGCTCAAGTTCAACCCAATATTTCAGTTGCATTGGTTCCCACTTTTAATCCTGCTGAAGAATGAAGTCCTCCTTACTGTTAACACACCGGAGGAGGCATGGTAACATATAGTTCTATGATGGACTAGAAAAGATAAAAACTGATAAATCAAAATGTTCCTCCACACTGAGTTTTTTTCTCTATTTGTTTAACGTTTAAGTTATTGCTCCGATTGAAATGCCAGTTCTCAAGCCGATAATTCTATTCTGTTTGCTTGTGTTCACCTAATATCTTTCTTCCCAATAGTTTTTAATAAGTTCGATGTGACCCTACGGAAAGGTTAGATTCAATCATTGTGACAAGAGGAGAAAGTGAAAGGGCGTACTTACCAGAAACGCTCCATTCAAAACACAAACCCTTACGTTTAAGCGGAGTTTACAAGCATATCTGGCTGAAGTTTAATTTCATTAATTGATGACCCACTATCTCAGAAGCAAGAAGATACCAGACCGAAATTCTGCAGGAGGAAATCATGCTTTCTATGTTCACTGCGACATCTTGCACCTCTAATAACGTCGTTTTATATTAAGGAAGACAGAATTTTTCTTAATTATGACAATCTAATCTAGCAATTAGTTTTAAATAATCAAAGATCCCATTACGCCACAGTAATTCCTCCACACTGAGTTTTTTTCTCTATTTGTTTAACGTTTAAGTTATTGCTCCGATTGAAATGCCAGTTCTCAAGCCGATAATTCTATTCTGTTTGCTTGTGTTCACCTAATATCTTTCTTCCCAATAGTTTTTAATAAGTTCGATGTGACCCTACGGAAAGGTTAGATTCAATCATTGTGACAAGAGGAGAAAGTGAAAGGGCGTACTTACCAGAAACGCTCCATTCAAAACACAAACCCTTACGTTTAAGCGGAGTTTACAAGCATATCTGGCTGAAGTTTAATTTCATTAATTGATGACCCACTATCTCAGAAGCAAGAAGATACCAAACCGAAATTCTACAGAAGGAAATCATGCTTTCTATGTTCACTGCGCCATCTTATACCTCTAATAACGTCGTTTTATATTAAGGAAGACAGAATTTTTCTTAATTATGACAATCTAATCTAGCAATTAGTTTTAAATAATCAAAGATCCCATTACGCCACAGTAATTCCTCAACATCATTAAGCTGGTATACACCAGTGGATATATCAGCGTAAAATTTAGCTTGGCTATCTTCATCAGTTTCTGGGCAAATAGGTCAGTTTATGTAAGAAAATGCCTTTCGCAGAAAAGGGGTGTTCAAGGTATAAAAATGGAGGAATAAAGACTCATATATTTGCCAAGAAGTAACATGATCTGGACACATAAGCTGCCATATTTAGCCGTGGGACAAATTTTTAGCGTGAAGCTTTCACTGAAAAATAAACAAAGTTCCTCCTACCCTAAATAGAAGTAAGCACTATGATCTTCCGCTTATCGAGCGGCTGCTTTAACCACTAACAAGTTGGCCATGGCAGCTAGGGATTTGAACCACGGATCTTCCGCTTATCGAGCGGCTGCTTTAACCACTAACAAGTTGGCCATGGCAGCTAGGGATTTGAACCACGGATCTTCCGCTTATCGAGCGGCTGCTTTAACCACTAACAAGTTGGCCACGGCAGCTAGGGATTTGAACCACGGATCTTCCGCTTATCGAGCGGCTGCTTTAACCACCAGCTACCAAGGCCAACTTGTTAGTGGTTAAAGCAGCCGCTCGATAAGCAGAAGATCCGTGGTTCAAATCCCGGTTATCGCATTGAAGTTTTCAGTCCTGATTCCACCTCTTAAACATTATAATTTTTCCTTTCTTTACATAGAAGGTGGAGAAGGTATTGTATTCCACCATAAAATCCTGCTTTGAGATTTCATCGGAAATAAGTGTTTAGCAATGAAAAAGAGTTCTAGAAAAAGGTCCATCCGCACGCGCGCGTATGAACAACATAACTTAAAAACCAAATGTCCAATAAATACCAAACCTGTTATTTAGGTTCAGTAGGTTCCAAAAATACCATAGGAAAATTTTCAGCAAAATTGCCCCAATGCAAGCTACTCTTGACATGGAAGATATTTCAACATTTTAGCTTTTTTAAAAAAAAATCACTAACAGCGAGCCCCTAAATGACAGAAGTATTGTCTTTTTTGGAAATAATCTGTGGGATCTTACTCATTCTAGGAGAATATTACATAGTTTTGTATAACTGGCAAAGGTTAAGCGATAGACGGGAAAATATTACATAAAATGTCTCTTTAAAACACACAGTTCATTTCAAATAACTTTTACTTGTCCGTAAGCCATTTCCGAGATATCGGTTATTAATGGTTCAAACTATTCGATGCTTCAACATTCTTTTGTAGTTCTTTCGATATTCTAATGGAGTTTTAAGGCCAGCATATGGCATCCAGTTCTAAAACATTTGACTGTCGTTATTTCCTTTCTGTCCATAGAGAAACATGCTATGTAGCTATATCTGAAAGGGTTTATAATGAATAAAATGAGGTAGACAGAGCAATAAGCTTTCATAAGAATACTAATAAACGACAGAGGGTATGCAAAGACATATGAATGCAGCGCATTATATTTTTTTCTGTAAAGTGGTGCAGAATTCAGAGCAAAAAATGGAAGATGCATTGCAATTTATAAATTTGAAATAAAAAGTACTCTAGGTATGCAAAATATTGTGCAATTAAAGAGGAAATACAAATTATAAGACTGCACAAAAACCTTAAAATACCATTTTTCCAAATTTTGTCAATTAGTCTCACCCTGAAAGTTAAGTTTCTTCTGCCCGCCTCGATAGCGTGATGGTTAGCGTGTCTGCCTCACGTTCAAGAGGTCGCGAGTTCGAATCTCGCTTAGGGTAAGTTATCCGGGTAAGGTTTTTTCCGAGGTTTTCCCTTATCCTGAGAAGACGAATGTTGGGTAACTTAAAAAAAGCTCCATGGACCTCGGGCTCATTTGAGCATCATTTCACCCGTTTCATTCGCTCACCGTCCGATATGACGCAATGTTGGAGGGCGTTAATTTAAAAAAAAAACTGCTTTTCTGAATGCTGGTCTTAAGCTTAAGATAGAACAACTTATTCCTCTCAAGAAGGAAAACTTCCCTTTATATGCTGGAAACATTTTCTGCTATTCTTTTGCATTCTCCATTATCCTTCTTTTATGTCTTCCTGTTGCATATAGTTCATGAGTATTTTTTACATTTCGTTAACAAAAGCCTTAGGAATTCAACTATGACGATTACACTTTTCAGCTGTGTATTTCAATTACGCCCAATTTTTTATGCCAAAGATCGGATATAATTCAAAAGAACAGCTGGTCTTGCAATTCATGTGGAAGGCTTATATTTTATGTCTTACCTCGTATACCTGTCAAGACGTCCTTTCATGTAACCATAAATTGTACTGATTGCTTCAATTGAACCTGCGTTATTTACATAGACTTATTCTTCAGTAACGACGTTAACTCGCTTGTTGTTCTTGCTTGTTGCAGTTAAAGCCATGATGGAGCTCCACCCCAATGTAAAGCGTGTGGAGGCAACCTTCTCAGCATGCCTCGTGATGAAAAAGATTTGTGATTTACAGTTCGCCGGTTTGTAGAGCCTTCACCATGAACGAAGGCGGTTGCGCAGTAGCAAAAACGCTACGTCATAGTCACGTGCTTGCGACCGCGCCCCTTCCTCCTCCTTGTAACTGTTGCGCAAACCTATCATCCATCACCTTCATTCGTGATGGAGACCATTATTCATTGTAACATTTCATACTACACTCTTATTACACAGAAGCACTTCAAAAAAATCAGTTAAGTTTCGTAACCAAAACTTTTGGCAACCTGCGAACTACTACGTTTCTTGATCTCCATTAGTATTTTATATAACGCAGGTAATGTTATAAATACTGGTTCTACCTAGTTGCTTTGCTTTAATGAAAATACTGATGCAGAAAATACTCAGGAAGAAAACTTTCTGACGTATTTTCATTTGCTCTGTCACCCACCTACACTAAGTATAGCAATTACTGTATTTCAGCCAAAACTACGGTTTGAGATTTCGCCGGAAGTACCCACTGAACACAAAAACATATTTTTAGACAAAGGTCTGTGTCTGAATGGAACACAACTAAAAATAAAAAAAAATAAATTAAAAAATATCGAATTTCATATTTGATTCTGATACTCTTATTACTGGCGAACATTTTCCAAAAAATCTTCCTTAACCAAACATCCCTATACATTGAGCATATTTATTTTTTGTTCATTTTCTTATTCATATCTTAACGCTTTACATTGAAACACCGCATGTTTGAAATGCAGCTGTGAAAATTGAGAAATCCACATGTCCTCTTAAAAGTTATGCCGGTATCACACACAATAACTATTCTTTTTACAATGTGTCGAAATTCCCATTTGTATGCATATGTAAATATTAAGATATTGTTGTGTAAATTCATATTCCAATGGAAATGCTCCAAACGATGCATTCTTAAAATATTCAACTCAATAATTCAGCTTAAAAGATGTCATTTTTATATTAGCACCTAATTATTGTAAAAAATTATTACTTCTTATACTCTCAAATAGTAACCTTTTAACCTTTATTATTTCTCAAAATTGGAATACTGCCTAAAATGTACACTGTCATCTTCTTTGATGTGCTTTTGAGAGACAATACAAAAAGCTTGAGGAAAATTAGTAAACATTACATCTTGTGAAGCATTTTGGGCATGAAATATGTTTGACAAATACGATACCAGAAATAAGATATAAATTTCAGGTGCGTATTAATAAGCGTTCTTCTGTTCATTTATTTTATAGCCTCGGCTGATTGGTAGTTCAAATGCGCCAAGTGGAAAAAACTACGCGTTTTCTTACAGTTTAGAATTCAGTTTTATTATGAAACAGTTCTTATTTATTTGTCTTATTTACAAGTCTTTGGTCAAATATCATTACCTTAAGACATCCGCATTACTAATAAATACTTATATATACACAATACAGCTAATTTCGTATAGCTAGGAAAATATGAGATACGACAAAGCTTATTCCAAGGAATGATGCGGAGCTCATTAAAACTACTATTTGAGTTACTCCCCCACTTCTATTGGTAGTCGTTTTCTAAACGTACCTACGTACGCTCTGACAGATTCCACTCTGGGAATAATCCTGGGATTTCATCGTCCTTTTTCTCCTGGAGTAAGACACTGAGTGGGTCAAGAAAACTAACCGGTGCTTCTCAACCGAAGGTTCTCTGATGCTCCTTTCGTTAGACAGAACCTTCAGTAGCTGTAATTTAATTCAGAAGAGATCATTATACCTTTGAAATGCAAGCCGGAATACACAGAACACACTACAACACTGTTAGCTCTACGAGAACTAAACTAGACATTTTGGCCCATTTTCTACCGAGATTTTCGAGGAATCTAACGTTTACTATCAACGCACATGGAAACGTACAGCAACGAGGCGCATTCCAGTCAAACCACAATATGAACGTGTAATTGATTATACTATGACAAAAACGACAAAAGTCCAATCCAGTTAGTCTTCTATGTAAGGGAGTCGTCTGAAGAAGGATGCTTGGTTGCCTGGGATCGAACCCGGGCCGCTTCGCTACTGTTGTTGTAGTTGTAGTGTTTAACGCCCGCTTTTACTACTACGGCACCGCAGGCGGTGACACTGATGATACATGGAATGAAGATGGAGCACCGGTGGAATGAGATGGCGGGGGAAACCAGAGCACCCGGAGAAAACCCGCCCAGACGCCGCTTCGTCCACCACGAATACCACATGCGGGTCCCTGGGATCGAACCCGGGCCGCCTAGGTGGTAGGCGAGCGCGCTAACCGCTCGGCCACGGCGCCGCCTCTTCGCTACTGTGACCACCCAAGTTATTCCCCCGTGTTTTAGCGTTTGAGCGTTGTTTCTATGTTGCGGAGTAATTATTGATTACTTTTAAATAATTTATCGCGAACAACGTAACACAGATAAAAGAATAACTTTTTGTGACTGACAGATATAATATTTAAGGTATACCTGCCGGTTTGTAATGGGTACAGAAGTTTATGTGATTTGATTTTAAAAGAAGTAGCGCTTGTTTGTTCAAATGTGTTTTTAACACTTTCAGAAGCACATCCGAAACGCTTATTGTTGAATAAGCAATTAGCAGATTTATCAAAGCACATACCAATTACAAAACACAACCAGTAGGAATATTAATGGAAATTGCTGTACTTATATTTTTCATAACGCTTTTATGAATCATAAAATGAAACTACCTTTTACATTCCTTCAATTATTATCTTGTAATTTGCTGGCAAAATGCTGGTGGTATAAAGCCTTCGCCATAATTTAGTCTGGCTCATTAAATAAGTAATGTACAAACTTGATGAAGTAAGTTTACAAATGGAAAAATAATGAAAGAAAAACCGTCTAAAACGTATCCAGTGGTGCATTTCTGTCTTGAAGATAATCGCAAACATTCACAACACTGACATCCAACGTGACAGGCCAGGAAACATACCCGTGTGCAGATCCTTATGCTGCTTGAGACCGATTGTGCAAAGCTGATTTTACTGTAAAAAGTTCGGGTGCAAACTTCAGTTTGCCCTATTTGCCCTTCTTGTGTAAAGCAATTGGCATGAAGCACTACAGCAAGAATAAGTATTATCCTAGCCTGGCTTTTAACTTTAAATAGATAATTGGAGGACAGCAGAATAAGTGGCCTATCCAAAGAGTTTGGTATGTTTACCATTTTGATATAAGTAGCTTATTGTATTTAGGAACATCTGTACAGACCGACGTTTTAAAATATTTTAAACCAAATAAATACTTTATAATTTAAATAATATAATAATTTACGAAAACAATATATGGAATGAAATGCAGGTCCATAACTATGTTAATCAGGAATTATAAGCAGCGCTCGTGTTCCAATTAAGAGTCAGTCTTCATCAATACCACTTTATGCGCAGCCAAATTGAAACAGAAATAATACTAACAGCGAAAAACGATACTTACGTAATTCTAGCTGCGCAATATTTTCCTTGATCTTAGAATTTCATTCAAGGTGCTGTTCCTTATCTTAAGGGATGACCTTGAATATATTGCAATCACGGCAAATGTAGCTTTGCTCCCTGTCATTTGAACTGTACTGGCGTACTTACTGGATGACGGACTACTACTCTGTCCTTAGAGCTATATCCAGATATCTGTTCTGTGATTCACCCCTTCTCCTTGCCATTAGAGCTACACCGAGATACCTGGTTGGTGACCCACCCCTTCTCCTTGCCATTAGAGCTACACCCAGGTACCTGGTTGGTGACCAACACCTTGCCCTTACCATTAGAGCTACACCCAGGTACCTGGTTGGTGACCAACACCTTCTCCTTGCCATTAGAGCTACACCGAGATACCTGGTTGGTGACCCACCCCTTGTCCTTGCCATTAGAGCTACACCCAGGTACCTGGTTGGTGACCAACACCTTCTCCTTGCCATTAGAGCTACACCGAGATACCTGGTTGGTGACCCACCCCTTGCCCTTACCATTAGAGCTACACCCAGGTACCTGGTTGGTGACCAACACCTTCTCCTTGCCATTAGAGCTACACCCAGGTACCTGGTTGGTGACCAACACCTTCTCCTTGCCATTAGAGCTACACCGAGATACCTGGTTGGTGACCCACCCCTTGCCCTTACCATTAGAGCTACACCCAGGTACCTGGTTGGTGACCAACACCTTCTCCTTGCCATTAGAGCTACACCCAGGTACCTGGTTGGTGACCAACACCTTCTCCTTGCCATTAGAGCTACACCGAGATACCTGGTTGGTGACCCACCCCTTGTCCTTACCATTAGAGCTACACCCAGGTACCTGGTTGGTGACCCACCCCTTCTCCTTGCCATTAGAGCTACACCCAGGTACCTGGTTGGTGACTCACCCCTTCTCCTTGCCATTAGAGCTACACCCAGGTACCTGGTTGGTGATTCACCCCTCCTCCTTGCCATTAGAGCTACACCCAGGTACCTGGTTGGTGACCCATCACTTGTCCTTGACATTAGAGCTACACCCAGGTACCTGGTTGGTGATTCACCCCTTCTCCTTGCCATTAGAGCTACACCCAGGTACCTGGTTGGTGATTCACCCCTTTTCCTTGTCATTAGAGCTACACCCAGGTACCTGGTTGGTGACCCACCCCTTTTCCTTGTCATTAGAGCTACACCCAGGTACCTGGTTGGTGATTCACCCCTTGTCCTTGCCATTAGAGCTACACCCAGGTACCTGGTTGGTGATTCACCCCTTCTCCTTGCCATTAGAGCTACACCCAGGTACCTGGTTGGTGACTCACCCCTTCTCCTTGCCATCAGAGCTACACCCAGGTACCTGGTTGGTGATTCACCCCTTGTCCTTGCCATTAGAGCTACACCCAGGTACCTGGTTGGTGATTCACCCCTTCTCCTTGCCATTAGAGCTACACCCAGGTACCTGGTTGGTGATCCACCCCTTCTCCTTGCCATTAGAGCTACACCCAGGTACCTGGTTGGTGACCAACACCTTCTCCTTGCCATTAGAGCTACACCCAGGTACCTGGTTGGTGATTCACCCCTTTTCCTTGCCATTAGAGCTACACCCAGGTACCTGGTTGGTGATTCACCCCTTCTCCTTGCCATTAGAGCTACACCCAGGTACCTGGTTGGTGATCCACCCCTTCTCCTTGCCATTAGAGCTACACCCAGTTACCTGCTCTGTGATTGCTGTTCCTCCTGACAGCGGTATATGAAGTACTTGATTGGTGACTCACCTCTTCTCCCCAATATTAGCGCTCTACTCGAGTACCTGCTCGGTGACGTCTCTTATCTATCATTAGAGCTGTACTCAAGTACAGGCTCGCGTCCGTGTCACTTGTGCCTTCTCTGTTCACATGTTAACTCCTGCAGTCGCCACCCTCTCCAGCCACTGTGGTCTTACTTAATTTAAAGGTTTATGTAGATGTACAGGGAGAATAGGTATGAAGGGTAATGGCATTTTAGGTTTAAACGAGCATTATTTTATGCCGAACCTAGTTAAGGAAGAGGTAACGTAGATTGAGGGTAATGAAAAAAATACGTGCTCGAGAGGAAGACAGCTTACTTATGGATATAGAGGCTATAAGTGCAAATATTTTGATACTTGTTACCTCAGTGTGTATGCACTTCGTTGTGTTACGTTTCCTTTTTTCTCTTCGTCTAACAGTTATCCCAGAAAGCAATCACAAAGTTTACTATATGAAGTTCTTTGGGGTCATAACTATGCCGCAAAATGAACAAGGGCTGTTGTACAGACTATCCGCTTTACTTCCACCTCAATGGATGACCTATTGGGTTAAGTATTGAGAGGTCATTGGTCCTGCATGAAGCATTGCAGCTCGGTTCCGGTACACCATTCACAATCACGAGATCGGTCCACTCTACGCAATGCCTTCTATGTTATGCCTACTAAAAGGTACTAACCAGCCTGAAAACATGCAACTCTTAGTAAGTGAAATCGTAAGTTCACAAGTGAAGCAAATAACGTTGTAACATTATTCATTACATTGTCCTCAGTTACAAAAAGAATATATATTCGCGAATATACCCCTCATACCTGTATATAAACAAGAATTCCCAGTCTCTTAAAAAAAGTATACCAATGGTGATATACGTAATTATAATAGTATTAGAAACACGATGTTTAGAAATCGAAGGGCGGTATGCAATATAAGGTTCCGGAGCCAAAGACCAGAATATATGCATTTTTACGCGGAGGAAATTTACATTTGCACGATGGGTCCAGCTTTTTGTCCATTAATGACGGCATCAAAATTCGGTTTCTTCTTTCCGTGACTCTCGGGATAAACAGATGTTACTTGGAGAGAAATTATGGATGGTACCGTTATAAGCTTTTGTGCTGTTTTCTTAAATGCGTGTAGCTAGCACATTGGAGAAAACAAGAGTGGCACATTTTTTATTATTATTACCTAGCAAAACAAAAGATACTCGTATATATAGAATTTCTTTTTAATTCTGAGAACTAGCTTGTCATATTGGAAAGCGAACTAGTTGACAATGGACTTCGAAGGTGCTCGTGTCTGGTTTTAATCGTTTTAATAATCATGGCATTTTATAACGTTTTAGACAGTTTTATAGGTCTTCAATATATGGGTGATTACAAGGATTGTACTCTTGTCAACTCCAAGTCTGAATCAAGTATGAGGAAAATATGTTGAAGGTGAATTTAAGGTTTCAAATAAATGTAATCCAAATTGTAACATTTACGAAAGAGAGATGAATCTAAATCTTCTCTCCAAATACTTGTCAATCATGTGGACAGTTCATCAGAACCGGCCGCAACTTTAACACTATGGATGACCTTGACCATAACAACGCCAACAAACCAAATGCACTGAATTAACGGGCCAACACGTGTATTCCTCTTTGCTTTTCTTATTTTGTTGTGGTTTGCTACAACGGTATGCAGTGGCAATATACCGTCTGGACACCCTCAAAGCCTACATTCTTAATGGCAAGCCTCCGGTCACGTAGAAAACCTGCGCCAGGTATACTGGCAAGTAACGAGAGTAAAAATAGTAACTAACTACATTAAAATAATATATATGGTACGCTGACCAAATAGAGTAAATTAAAAAGGAAGGCGAGAGCTAAGTAGGCACTTGACAGCTAGGGGAGTCACTCATCTGCGAACGAGGCTGGCCCTATCTCGTCCAATCATCTTATCGTAGCTATGTGCATTTATAACACGATTGGACAGTCGTAACTGAGTGAATCCCGTAGTTGTCAAGCACCTACCTTGCTAGCTCTAATAAGACGGACACATTACACATCACACGTACAACTTTTGTTAAAAGTTCTGGATAAAACGTTTTTACCATTTTCATAACATTTCATTTAAGACAATTACGAGTGTAGAATGACAAAATGAATTAACATAGGGTCCTATTACATCTCTCTCATGATAGCTCTTGTGCAGAAGTATAGTTGAAAATAATTCCAATGATGACAGGATCCTGCATTTCCAATTTAATGATTACCGTTTGTCTATAACATTTAAAAGTTGTTAAAAATACACACGTTTAAAATTAAGTACACGGTGTTCACCAAATGAATTCAGATATTTCGCATGGGGTAGGGAACATCCACAGAGTATTTTAATACACTGTATCTTGGGTCCGAGGTGGATTTCTATGGAAGTAAACACTATTACAGTCATGCCACTGAGTCTGCAGTGCATTTATTTGTATGATAAGTCTGCTCTTCCTACTTTGGTTATTTGCGTAGAGTATTTGGTTATCTACCACCAATTGAAGGGGGAGAGAAGAACCCTCCCAAAGTTATCTTCCCAACTTCACTTAGTCTATTCTCAACCGGCTCGTTGGATGGGTTTAGGGATATGCTACCATGATTAAAGCATGGATTGCGTATGCATGGATTTACGTGGCCGGGTCGGTGGATAGGTCGAGGTGTACCCATTCCATGCCCATCCCAGATCGTACACCGTTGGATTTCTTTCTGTATAGACACGTGTGAAATCTCTTGTATACAGACTCCGGTGAACACGCGCAGAGCTTCTAGCGAGGATGGTGGCAGCGGGCGCAGAAATCAGGGTAAATCAGTCTGTGGTGAGATGCGAGGAGCTGTGCAACGAAGTCAATGGCCTACATGTCAAAACATTACTATCAAACAACAGGTAACATCTTTGCTTTTTCTCACAATTAACGTCACAAACAACAGTTTTTGTCCAACAATTCGCAACACATTTCACTGTTTACACCTGTAACATTCCCTCCTAAAATGTATTGTATGGCTATTCCGAATCACATACAGCATTGCTTTTGTGGGCACCTCGTGCTGTTTGCCATAAACTCCCTGTGATTACACCTAATTAAATATCATTAAATCAGAAAATGTAGTACATCTTAGTATAGCCATTCACAGGGTCATATATAACAACCGGCAGAAACATTTTGAACAAAAGCACATGCCTTTTCTTCCTAGTACTTCAAATTATGACTAGCGGGAAAGAAACTCCGGCGTCTGCTTAAATTACGTCACACTACCCTAAGCAGATCACCGGTGCCAACTTGAAGAAAAATAGCCTAAAGTGATTGTCGAAACACTCAAAGAAAGTAAATAAGGAGTAGTCTGTAAACGATATCCATACAGGTATAAATCTGGTTTCGAGCGAGATGGATGGAGGGGATTGAATTTGCCTATCTCATCAAAGCATTTTATTCTGTAGATGTAATTTGCTCACGTATTTATTTCTCTTTTGGTGTAACTCAGCTGTACTTCAATAAAATAAGGAAGTAAAAACTCCTAGAACCCACCAGTGATTCATACAACGAAAACCCAGTTTACCAAACTAGAATTTGCTGAAAATTCCCCTACAGGAGATGCTAACTACACCAAGGTACTTCCCTCCTCTCCAATTTCCTCCACAGGCACCAAGTACACAGGTGAAAGAATATGAACGTCAATAACACACATGACAGTTCAATTTTTCATTAAATGTGCTGCATAACCAGTATCCTTTTGATATTTTTGCATTAAACAAAAATTAGGTAATATCCGCAAATGGCTAGAAAATTACGAATCGCCTCATAAAATAGCTAGCAATCTCTTTAGTTATTATTTTTCTTTCTTTTTTTTTTTTTCGCAAACAAATGGCTGGTACTTCAAAAAGACTACAAGTAGCCACAACAAGAAATAACATGACATCAATAGGCTTCTGTTTCTTTTCTGACTTGTCAGTTTATTGAAACACCATCCTAACACTGCTGAATTCCATTATAGTAACAACAAAATAATAACAAATAACAACATAACAACAAAATTAAAATAATAACCAAAACAACAATAACAATAATGAGATACAGCAACATTGTGGGCCTATTGCTGCCAACTGGGCTGCCGATCCCACGCCCACATGCGCGTGGTTGACTGAAAGATCGTCCAGCAGGGCGATGATGTGGTCGGCACTAAGCTTCCCCAAGCCGGATTGCTGTTTTTCGTGACCAATAGACAGTTATCCATCGTGACGTAAATGCATCTTGATGGTAAGTGAGTACCTGTCTTAAACAGGAGTAGAAAACCCGCATCCCCATGATGGACTCGAACCCACGTGCATTCACAACTTGGAACCGTGTGTCACGGTGCAGAATGTAGATTTCCCTCAGTGCGATGGAAATACGATTGCGCTAAACTAAAGCTGCATGGCAGCAAAATATCTTCCGACTCGGTACGCCTGGGAAATCTGTTGATGGCGTGCGAGTTTTTCCAATAAGATTAATGTGCGGTATTCGTGAAAAATACCGTCAGAGATCGGGCAACACTCTCACCCATCCACCCACACGTCGCTGGAGTAGATGAGATTGAATGCACACTGCTGGAAAACACACATGCAGTATGCATCCTGAAATACGATTACCATACTTTCTCGACATGGAGTGACTTTACACAGTTTCGGCCTTCTCATGATCTGTTCTCAAATATATGAAAAGATCCCTTTTGTTGAAATGATAGCGAAGGTTGAACTCTCTTCGTTAGTTCAGGGCACGAAGTTCTCTATAATATACATAATAAAGTCAAACATCCAGAATTTCTGAAATGATGGCTCAACTTTCGAGGAATTTAAACCTTATTGTTACGTAAAAATATTTGTATATAGATAAAACTTTCTCTGGCTTCTTATGGTATTCAATCCATAGGTATTCATTTGTTCTGTTGTTATTTTCACAAGTGCTTCTGTAATTTAATTGAAAGATCTGGTTAGTGATCACTACGTTCTTCATGGAACTTGTATGGATTTCTGGACTATTTTCACTGGTTATTTGGGATCCGTCGCCGAGTGAGTTTAAGAGAGTTAACCCCGACCCATAATTACCGGCTGTCTAAATACAGAGGACGATGATGTAGCAAGCAGATTAGTAAAGACCTATATTTTCCACAATATAACACCATTCCTATGTATTCTATATCAGCATTTCCCAATATCTGTGATACTCAGATCAAAGGAACATATACCACTGCCAAAGCTAGATGAATCATTTCAAAGTTAAAAGCTATGGCTCATAATTTACTTTCAGTACACCCACGAAATTGAAGCCCCTACTTGCATTCTGTAATTCATATTTACTCAGATGCAAGCTATCAGGCTAAATTATTTTATCTACTAAGTTCGAGGGTTCCTCCAATAATTTAATATTTCGTCATATTAGAATAAAATAACTTATTATTCAGTAAGTTAATTAATTACAAGCTGGGAAAACTTCTTTTTAGATCTTCAATATTTTGATAAGTTTGTTAGTATTATCACAATAAAAGAAATAGAGACAGTTCATTAAATAAGTTAGTAAGCCTAACTCCAAAGCGATACACTTTACTAAGAATTTGAAGGGAGTAACTAATGACACGCTACAGAAACAGATCAGTGAAGCAATATTAAGTAGAATGCAAATTTTTGCAAGAAGTTAATACCCTTTCTATTCACAAGTACCTAACCTTTAAATACGCACATTAAAACTGTAATTTCTAAACGTCATCTAACCACAATGGCTGTTTGCATCGTCGCATCGGAACATTTCATAGTCACTTTATGATAGTACCAAATGCAGGATTAAATGTATCTTTAAACATCCTGCTTTGCCTCCAGTTGCAGGAGCTTAAAAAATGCGCATAAGATCTCAAGGGTCATGCATTTAACTGCTTTGTTTAAAAATATATCCAGAGGGGAGGGGATGGTTCTTCTTCTTTTTTTTTTTTTTTTTTTTTTTTTTTTTTTTAAATTTATTAAAGGTCGATCAGCAGTTTCCCGCTTTACAAACCAGGCAGAACATAGACATAAAACGACACAAAAGAAAATACAAAGGGGATGGTTCTGTCAATGTAACATTTTATCTTTACTTTTGACGTTAGAAATAAAAGATAGGGAAATGAGTTTATTACATAAACTATATCATTATAATCATAATATTTAAGATTGGGAAGTTGGGAACTTGTGTGCCTAAACGACTGGTATTCGATATCAACAAGTACCTCCTACCAACACATGTTGTGCTAACTTTATTTACATTATATGTACCTACTACCTGTAGTGCCAGCTGACCGCTGGGCAAAAGAGCTTCCAAGTTACAAGCAGCAATAATAACAATAATAACAAAAATAATAACAACAACCACTGGGCAAAAGGGCTTCCAAGTTACGAGCAGCAATAATAACAATAATAGTACTAATCATAATCATAACTATTGTTATATTTATGTCAATATTATTTGTAAAGTAGTCATGAATAATACGACCCATTCAAAGTTTTGAGCTTGAACATTTGCAAATTGTTCTACAATATCAAAACTTTTTGTTATATTATCTACGTATGATGATTTGAATTTGTAATATAAACCAGTAGATAAGCCTCAAAACCCCCTTGTTTCGGAAGCATACTTGAAGTAACTTAAAGAGGCAGATCGCGTCGACTCTGATCACCGTTTCCAAATGTGTGGCAGTACACTCCTCAAGGACACCACTAAGATAACAGTGTGAGGGGCCCAAGCTACTTGTAAAAACGTGCGTGCTGCGGAAAGATCTTTGTAGATAGGACCAGCAGCTTGACCTACTGAGCTGCCACATGTTATGCAATCAATTGCATCTGTTACACTTGAAGATGTGTTTGAAGGCAATGCACTAGTGAACATTTCTATTTAAAAAAAAAACCTGATGTGCTGCATTCACATGACTTTCTCTACCCTTGTGTTAACAATTCTTACAAATTCTTAGTCCCATATCTTCTTCGTGTCAGTAGAGATAAACTACTGCTTCTTTTCCTGATTACCCTCCCCTTATGTAGAACTTACACCCCCTAGGACTTACAAGCCAGTGCCTAGGGTCAGACGCCTGTGTGGTGCAGAGGAACCTCTGGACCGGACAGAGCGAAGATCTGGAAGCAGGTGTTAGTTGAGATAAAGATTTGTACAAATTATCTTATTGGTTATTTCCTTGTAGGTGCAAGGGGAATATGGGAATATAGTACGCTTTGAGCGATAGCCAAATCTTTTAAAGCTTAAAGATCCCGTTCCCTTTGGGCCCAAATGACCCAGTTGTCGACGGGTCCTTAAACTCCACACTCCACTCCGTTCTCTTTGCACGCTTAGCATATAAAGAAATGAACAATGACCATCTAATATACTTTTTTTTTTTTGGGGGGGGGGGGTTTCCATTGCCTTACTAATTTTCCTGGATCATTTAGTTCTTACTTTTCTCGAATTTCATATTTGCTTTAAAGTGTTGCTCGCTTTTACAATAGTTCCTCTCCACAAGCTGCTTCAAGCAAGTTAGCAAGTCGCTTGGCAATCACTTCTTCATTTTTAGTTTCTTCGCATTCTAATGAGGTACTGTCCATTAGGTTGCAAAGTGGGCATTTTTTCTAAATTCATCTAACTCTTTGGCCTTTAGATGTCGTAACCTTTTCTAGCCCATCCAAAGTCTCCTCTTATTGCTTATCATATTGTTCAACATAATATTCTCCACTCCACAGTGGTTAGTAATCTATATAACAACGAATATCGGTGAAATCGATCATTATAAGTTTATGTGCCAGCTGGCCCCGTAGCTGAGTCGATAGAGCACCTGCCTGCCGTGAAAAAGGTCACGGTTGGGAGTGGGAATGTTTCTCTTACCAAAATTATTATTCCTTGTCCTCCCCAGAGTCTGGAGATATGAATGAGAGTGTGAATGCGCGAGTGAATTCAATGTGTAAAAGCCCTAAAGGTCCAAAACCCACTGTTTAACGAGTAACGCCTCTCCGATTGGAATATGCTCCACAGTGGAAGGGCGCCAAAGTGAACCTTTGGAGTTAAACAATATAATTAAAAATGCATATGGCGGCTCCTGAAGAAGGTTCACCTGCAAAAAAATTATAATTTCGTCACTCCAACATGCTCACATGTGTGAATTGCTACATTGTTCAGTCCATAGGTTTACCTCAGTTGCGAACCATACCCACCACCTCATTTCTTAAACACATCCATTCCAGGTTATGAAAATACTCGAGCTATGCATGTTGCACAGTCAAACAAATTGCACTGCACTCTTGTTATTTAGCAATTTAGTAAGACATGCAGAATTAGTTTTTTAAAGGTTGCAATCTAATTCATGGTATTTAAGAATAAGTACCGATTTAAGTAGCCGATTTGAAATTATAGCTGTCGAGTGATAATTGTGCCAGATAGTGAGCATCAACGGCAGCATGTTTGACAGTAACGGGAAACTCATGCATTGCTTCTTCAATATAGATTCGGTACACTCCAATTGCTGTATGAATGCAATGTGCTTCTTTAAATATGTTGTACTGCCTCACCATCACACGAAAATAGTTCTACATATTTTACACACTACTCGGTTATTATTAGTACTGTCTACTTCAAAATAGTTGCACACCTCTCACTTTTATTCAATATTAATGTCGTACATTGGTAAAACAAAACACTGGAAATTAGTCGTACGGTATACCTGTAGGATATGCTCGTGATCCGACTTTGTCTTGCAAAACACAGATTCTTCACAGATGGAATAAAAGAACGATTTGTTTCTACTGGATTCACACATTTTGGCAGTTAAACGTAACGGCCAAGAGCGAGTTACTTGCATGAGCTAAACCAGCTTCATTCACAACTCAGTAAACGTTGCATGTTACACGTCACCTATACTCCTCCCATTATTTTTAATGTTTTCATTTAGACAAGTGTCTATAAAATGTTGCAATCATCCACCTACCGGCAACCATTAAGATCCATCAAGAACTACAGTCCAACACCTTTTTGAGCACACGTGCGAGGCAACTACACCAAGTCTCGACTCTTTACGTACATTATCTAACATAAAGTTAAACACAATAACTCCCAATAATGCAAAACTTAGAATTTTAAGTGTATCGAAAGTTGACCTCAAAGTACTAGACTTCGATACCACCGAGTATACAGTGCCATCCCTAGTTTCAGGTCATGTTATGGTTCATGTCAGATGGTTAAATAAGTTACAGTCAGGAAGCTCTAGATGCCTTAGGATGCCTAACAGCTTAATCAGACTTAAGTATATAGTGCAATCCTACAGGGAGTACGAGTATATCTAGACATTTGCAATTTGGCGCTATCGATACCTACAAGTAGTACATTTACAATTAAATTCTAGCGTTCGAACACGAGACTTTTGATTACAGTGTCAACTGCTTTGATTACAGGCTATACAAAGCAATAAAGCATTTCACAAGTCACAAGAAAATTTCTTCCTGTGAAATGCAACGATATCCTTGCACATATTTGTGTTTACTTTCTAAAGTAAACTTTAGCCAAATATAGTTCTTTTTTCTTGAGTACAACATCTATATCGTGTAGTTTGAGGCGTTGAACATTTGTAAGGATCTTTAGAAGTATATTTCAGGGTCACGGACACAGATCTTCTCCTGAAATATCCAACCCCAAATCTATGTACGAGAATCTCAACAAAACTGCACGTTTAGTAAAATGTACTTCTACATTCATAGCAAAACATTTAGTGCAAGAAAGGCAAGTGCATATTTTTCGTACAAAATAACACGCTTAATGGTTACCACACTTCGGATCTTTACGTCCTAAAAAGTGCGATTTAAGGCGCCTAAAAGGGTCCTAACAAGTAGGGAAATGGGTATTTAATAGGCACAATAAATAAACAGATTTTATGCATCACGCCATGCAAAACACGGTGATTAATGTTTTATCTCAACACACACTTGAATACAGTAGGATAGAAAAGACAATATAGTAATTGAACATTCATTCTATAAAAAAAATCTGTCACTGTCACTAAATTAAAATATAAAGGATAAAATTATGTCTTACATTAATTTTAAAAATTAATGCAAAATTATTCTTAAATGGCAGATTCTTCAATCTCACTTTTGACCGTAATTTTGTCCATAATAAATAACTAAAAGCACTTCCAGATGATGATGATGTAGGATAGGTTTATGTCTTCTGTCGGTCAGAATGTTAAAAAAGATTTCTAACGTCTGCGGTGTTACTGGAACATATTTGAAAAGAGAAACCATATGCAGATTAAATCCTGTAGGGAGATCTGCCTGACGTCCGCTTAAAATATATGATACTCATTTCAGAACCCCATATGCAGAATTTTTGGCGAGCACCATTTGTAGTTTCTTGGAAACAATTTTCCCAACCTCACCAACAGCTTTGTTTAACTGGCGTCGATTCGGAGGGTATTCTTTCTCTGCAATATTTTTCTACAATTACTTCATTGTTGTATTTTAGCTACATTCCAAGGGATGCTGGCTGCAGCGAATGTTTTACAAATATCAGAATAGAACTGGGAATTGACCTAGTTTGTGAATGTAAACAGCGGACACTTTCGCTGTCGTTGGGAGCTAAAGTTTGTGATTGGCCTATACTCCACGGTAAACACGGAAAGACAAGGCAGGGTAGGAGTTTGTCTTAAGACGCACCGTTACGCTGTTTGTTTATGTACTGAGCTAGGAAAAGTGACCACCCACACAATCTGCAGTGCTGCCAGGTTTTTTCGACAAAATTAAAACATCTCCTTTGGAAATGATCAGAGACAAAAACGCAAGATACAAAATGTGCTCCAAATACCGAGATCTACCACTGGTTTAAATTAATGTAATGACTTCCCTGCCGCTCCCCCCCCCCCCCCCCCCCCGGTATATGTTAGGCTCAATGGGCTGTAAAGGAAAACAGTAGGTAAAAAGCTAAATATCCGAAGTCTGTTAATTACACATTGATTCGCCTTTAATTGCTGACAAGGTCATACGCACTTTTGATTACAAATTTCAACCGGCGATTTTTAAACCTTGGAAATTTGTTAGATCACATGAGCAAAACCTAATTCGTTCGATGTTGAATAACTCATCAGATGTACAACCATTGGGAAGTAATCCTGGTGAGCATTTTTGTGCAGTTACCCACTGTTTGTCGTTGAAGATAATGAAATTTATGTGACACATTGAAAAGAACACCATAGAATAAGCCAAAAAGGATGCTAAGATCAGCAGCGGCTCTTATCACCTCGTCACCAAGCTAGGTGGTGCGGGTGGTAAGTTGCATGTTCGGTCCCCGCGCCCAACCTTTTGGATCCATGGTTCTTTTCGGGGGCTTACCCAGGTCACTTGGTGAATGCATCCCCCGAACCATCTGTCCCTCAATTTCACTTTCTTCATTGTACCTTTCACCCTGTCAGGCTATTTCAGGGCTGTGTCGGCGTAAGTATCGGCGTTGTATGGCAAGGAAATAATATGCTCTATAAACATTCTTCCTCCGGATAGGAGGCGGTCTCCAAGTCCACGATCCCTAGTGGGATATGCAAGCCTGGAGGGAAAGGGGTCGGCTGTATGAGCTGCTATCGGAGAGTCTATCTGAAAATGTAGGGACCCTGCCCTCTACTGCCGTGTTTCCTAGTGTCTGCCGCCCTTTGTCTCGCTTCAGGGGCATAGGTACAAAAGATCTTCAACAGACGAGATGCTTATTCCCCCCTCCCCCTTCAAAGCTTGTCATACCACTCACCTTGTTTGATAGTTAAGTTAGGTAAATTCAGTTAAGGGTGCACCGGAGTGAAAAAGAGGATTTTCTAAAGCACTGCCGTTAGACTTAATTTTTGGAGGGGTATTACTGGCAACTAAAGAAATATGTGCATCAAGTTACATTCCAATATCTAATCACATTCCAGATATATTATTTAATTTGTATCAATGTTATTGGGTGTAATCAAAATCTATCTCCTCCAACAGATGATGAACAACAGAGTTGATTTTTTAAAATTGTATCTCTTATTACCTTTGTAACAAATTAAAGGAAAGAAATGTAGCTATAGTGAATAGTGTTTCTTTAAAAAAAAAAATTAATGTCCCAAAATATAAAAATGTCAAGAACAACGCACTATTGTATTATTTTTTTAAAAAAGATACAGCAATATCAAAACTCCAAACGGGCATTTTATTGCCCATTTTCTAAACTATATTGGAAACAAATTTCAGATCGCTAGCTAGATTGTTGTGGGAGAAGATAGATTTTGAATATAAGAATGTAATAAAAAATCATTTCAGCGAACAATGATTTTAAAATTGAAATTAAAGGTAGAGGTAGAACCATGCCAGTTTCAAAATGGCGACCAAAATGTTTCCCCTCCCTAGCGGATTAAGACTTCGCAGATATATTCTTTATGGTACGGTGCATTTCTTGCTATAAAAATCCAAAAATCAATTTTTTGACCAAACAGGCTAAAATATCACTTCGGTGTTCCCTTAAGAAACTGCAGCAGCCACTGAAAAGTCATATACATATAAACTCAACAAAACTATAGAGAAAGTTTGACCTGTTACAACCCTAGAGCAGAACCAATAATTATTGCAGCAACCTCTGTGTAGCGTGTTGACATAAACGGGTTTAAAGGGCGGATAAGTATAAATTCAACAAGCAGACTTTCGTATGCATACCAAGACCAAGACAAGTACATGGTCATATAAAACGAAAACATGTTAACATCCAAATTCTTAAACACACAAGCTAACGATGGTCATTAAAGCTATAGTTGCACCAGTTTACCACTCTGACGCCAAACACAACCGCATTAAATAATTGCAAACATGCTCACTAAAGCATGAAGTATAAATGCAAGAAGTGAAGAGACTCGATTCAAAAGCTGGACTGAAAATGTCAGAGGTCAAAGTTTGCTAGCAGCTGCTGCATGTTGGCCGTTACTCACTCACACGCCGAGCGAGGTGGCGTAGGCACTAACACGTGTAACTCGTATTCGGAAGGTCTTGGGTTTGATCCTCACCGGTCGCGCACTCCGACTTATCGAACTTATGACGTAGGAGCGGGCAAACGCTGACGGAGCAGACGTGAGGAGAAGACACGAAAGTGCGCATACAGCGGCGGTGAACACGTGTAGTGCCGTGACGGCTCGTATTATTTTGTCACTAAATGTAATCTAATTCTATATGATTAAGAGTCCAACATCAAATGTTGGTTTATGATGATTTAGAATTTATATTACTTTTGTTAATAATAAACACATTAACTGGGGTTTATTCAGTGACGTAACTTGCCAAGAGTCCTGGACAGTAGCTTACTGCATTACGAGCTTGTGTAACATTATTAGGGCTAGGATTTTGATGCCCTATAAAATACTAAAAATGCCCTGTATTGCAGAGGTGCAGCGAGGAAGAATTGCGGGTATGTGGGAAGCCAATTTATCATTTGAAGACCTTGCTCGAAGTTATGTAATCTTCTTCTTCTTCTTCTTCTTCTCCTCCTCCTCCTCCTTCTTCTTCTTCTTAGTTTAGGCTATGCAGCCCGTTCCGGCGAAGTCATCAGTGGAGTCCATCTTCTGCGAGGTCGGCGAACATCTCGTGCTCCTCTTGGGTTATATAGAAAGGTTCTCTTAGGTATCCTTTCTTCACTCATCCTCATTAAATGTCCTGTCCATTTTATGTTGTTTTAAATTTGTCTTCTAATTTATATATATTTAGTTCTTCTCTTATTAACTCATTTCGTATTCTATCTGCTCTCACATTCCGCAGAAATAACATTTCCGCTGCTTGTATTCTAATACTATCTTTGGATTTTAGTACCCAAATTTCGCATGCATATAGCAGGGAAGGAACAGCCAATGTTTTATATAATTTAAGTTTAGAGTCTTTTCTTGTTTTCCGATCTAAAATTCTTTTAATGGTTCCACATATATCCTGGAATTTATATATTTTGTTTTCTATATCTTTGTCTTCTTCGTAGGTAATATCGCATCCTAAATACTTAAAGTGTGTTACTTGTCCCACTGTTTTATTTTGTAAAACAATTTTAGTTCTTATTCCATGAATATCATTGCTTTTGATTTACTTATTGACATTTTGCAGTTATATCTATTGGCCACCACTTGGAACTTATAAGCCAACATTTGTAGATCTCTTTCAGATTCTGCCATTAGCAAGACACCATCTCCAAATAACAGGGCATTTATTCTATCCTTATTGTCAATTAATATTCCTTCCTTATTTAAATGTTTTTTTCTCCATTCAATTAGGATGTCGTCAATTTAGATATTAAATAAAATATCTGATAAAGCACACCCTTGTCTCACTCCTAGAAAAACTTTTTACCGTTTCTAGTTAGCAACGGGTCTATACACACATTTGTCTCGTTGTATAAGCTCCTAACAGTTTCTATTATTTGATTAGGGATACCTTTGTTTTCCAGGGTATTCCATAGCAGTTCTCTATTTGCTCTATTAAACGCTTTTTCTAAATTTATTGGAATGAAAATTTGAATGTACATTATTCCTCTTTTCTATTATGTCGGATATGAGTTTGAACAAAGTCCGCTAATAATTGTAGAATTTAGAAATTTCACCTATGCGTACCCTTAACGACTTCAAAGAGTATACTAAAGTTCACACACAACGCTACGCCACAGTATATAATATGTATAATTATTATACTGTGTATTTAGGTATATCTATTTTGTTAAAATGTAATAATTTTGTTTCAAGAATGGGCTGCCCACATAACATTGTGAGAATTAAAACTTGATCTTTGGTTACATTGGGCATAAATTCCTCTTAACGTTAAAAATTGTGTTTCATGATATACACATTTTAAATCCATAAATTACCAGTAATGAAGATAGTCTTAATTCTAAATGGAGATGATGTACCTTAACAAGGGCGAAATCAAGTGCATTCTTATACTATCCTATTTTGTTTGCAAAGTGGAGCAAGCAGATTTATTCTGGCAACAGATAATTCGAAGTTGGCTTAGTTCTGCTCTTTAACAAACACAAAAGAAAGGCGTTTAGATTACAGAACAGATACCCTGTGTCAACACAAGGTAAACAATGCATTTCCTGAATACCCACGAAGTGTTTTATCACCATAAAACTATCTGGCACTACACTTCGTATATGTTCCGGTCTTAAACACTGCCAACCTATAATTTCATGAAATAAACGAGTAGGAATTCTAGCAAACTTCTCCATCTGGGTCTGCTAGGAAGAAAGCTGAATGCGGATGTGGAAAGGTAATCAATAGTGAGGGAGTATGAATGCAGATGTGGAAAGGTAGTCAATAGTGAGGGAGTATTCTAAGTTACTATTTCTCTATGAACTGTTAAGCATGAGAATGGAAGTTATGGAATACCAACATTTTCCATGCAAACAAAGCCTGGGTGTGTGTGATGGGAAACATACCTTGTTCTTCATCGTGGCTCGGGCATCAGAGTGTATCCTATTGTTTACTGCTACACTGTTGCCCCTTCCTATCTCCATTCTTTATGCGGGAACAGCAAGCACTGTAATGGTACCGCTCCACAGAAGGAATATTTGGAGATACATAAAGCTCTCAAGTATTTCTAGCTCCATAAAACTAAGTGCTGAGCTTTGGACTACTGCAGGTTCCAAGATTTGCCCATTCCTTACCATCAGGAGCAGTTGGACGAATGTGAGGGTAATCGTGATACAAAGGAACGTTGTTTTGGAAATTCAATTCAACTTCGTATCAGGCCATATAGCCTAATACTTGAACGAAGGACGAATCGTGGTCAGGGTGCTAGCTCCCGACAACGTCTTATATGCATTTTCGTGAACAGGAGGCTCTACTTCTCCATCAAGTAGCCCTCTACTCACCCCCAGTCACCTCAAGCGGCAGAGTGGATACTGATACTAAACTCCCCATGCTGGCCGAGCGAGGTGGCTCTGAGGTAACGTGTGAAGCTAGCATTTGAAGAGTCCCAGATTCGATTCACATTGAGCCAACCACGTAGACGTTAGGGTTTTTCCTTGTTTTCCACGGTTAGTAGGCGAATGGTGGAGTGGATTGTATATAATACAACAAATTTGCCTGTCTCTCATGTCCTTACTATGTTTTAAAGTCCAAGGATCAATCGAGCGAATGACGGACGAGGCGTATGGCTGTGTGGTATGGACAGGGCTTACAGAGCGGCTGCTCCTTCAGGAGCGATAGGCTTGTGAAGGGTCCCGCCGACGCCAGGATGTAGTTATCAGGTTTCCAGAGACACAGTACACAACTATGCCCTTAAAACGTTTAAAGGTATCCAAAAGTTCCATAGTACCCGAGTGTTACACGAAAAACAGTGCTACGATTTCGGTATATTCACAATCTGAAAGAATATCCTAGATATAGATAAACTACCAATCCAAAGTTTGAGCAGCGTTCAGTGGGTTAAATGGTGAACAAAGATCGAAAGTCCTATACGCCCTACCAAAAAGGACTTCTGTGTGAGCCATCTTTAAATAAAGGAGGGCAGCATTGTTTACGTGTACAGGATGAGATGAAGGTTTAATCAGCCGTGACTGTAGCAGGTTTCTCACCTGAAGACTTGAACTGTTTCTTCTTTTATGTCGAAGTAATTAAAATATCGCAAAACTTTAGAATCTACTTGTACCACTGGGTATCTAACTAAGGTGGACACTGAATAAAACATTATGCCTTGTGTCGTTCTACCTTCAGAAAACAAAGCTGTCATCGTAAGATGAGGAGGATTTTATTTAGCAATTAGCTGAGTAGTTAAAATTCCTAGCTCTAGTGTAGATGGGGTTACCAAGCGAGGTAGCTCCACTGTAACGTGCGAGACCAGCATTTGGAAGGTTCAGAGTTCGATACCCTTTGGGGCTACAAATGCTGGGGTGGATTATACAATGCCGCAAATTTTCCTGTTCATTTAAGGATCAAAAGATCTAGCGAGTGGATGGCGGCCGAAGCGTTTACACAGCTGTTTTGGAACTCTGCTACGTTCGGTGTAAGACAGCATGTCGCGGAAAAGTCAACCTTCCAGAGCAGGACACGAAGAGAGATCTGAAGGGGGTGGGGAGTGGAAATTCCAGTACGCGAAATAAACAGTCAGTCTCATTTATCTTAAGCATACTGCTATGCATTTGCAAATATAATTAATACTGAAAGATTGCCCTGACTTGAAATGTAATAGTATTGAAAAGTGCCTCGATTAAAAACACCGGTTACCGTCACATTTCCCAGGCTCTGGACTGGCAAAATTGCATGCTAACGAGCTTACTGGCCTGCTTACATTAGTCACTATCCTTTAAGCATTCTTTTTAGGAACTCGCTTCCCGAGCTCTCTTCTTCGCCTGTGAAATGCGCGTTTTCATCTCTAAGTAGGCTCCATCGTATGCTCCACACTGATGCTCCGATACTCTCAAAATATCATTACCCAGTAATCTTTCGCCACTCTTATTGAACCTTTCTTTCACTCATATCCCTTTTATAACACCACCTAACGTTTCTGCATGCGTAACTTTGTGAAGCGCACGTAGCTTTCCCGTAACAGTAGTAATAACTTCCACCACAACTGCTCAATCACTTTCAATGAAACACAAGCACACAATTCTGTGGTCAAAACAGTAATATGTATGTGATGTCATACACGTGCTATATGACATGCAGTGCAAAATAACTGACCTTTTTACATTCTTAGGCTCCTTAAGAGCAAACCAGTCATACCCAAGTACCAAGCAACACGCAACATACGTTTGACCGCTTTTTCACACATTCGTGGGACTGGCCCTCAGAAAGGGCTCTGCACAGGGCCTGTGGTAGGGGTGGTCCCGCAGGCCTCTTGACGTACTATGTTTCTGGGGAGGTTAAGTACCTCACCTGTCGCCTCACATCTGGTTGCCCTGTGCCATGTGCGCTGAAGTACCGAAATCCTCCTGTGCATCCTTTGGCATTTGAACCTTCAGACTTCGATTTCATAGCGCATGTTCTGTTTTCTTGTCCTAAGTTGTCCTGTGTGTCATGCGCTTCAGCAAAATATCATTCTATTGTTGTTATTGACGCCGACTATCCCTCAAAAACAATCCTCAGATTGCACTGGAGCTGACAGCACTCAGCAGCGTGAAATGTTAGCTAACATCCATTGGAACATTTTATTACACAGAACAGAGAATGTCTCATTTCTGATGCTTACGCTCCGTTACATTTTAAAAATACATTTACAGGGGAAAATTGGTTTCATTTTTCTCTCTCTCCTCCCTATGAAGCAGTTTAAGTTAATTTATTACCGAGCGAGGTGACGCCGCGGCAACGTGGAGGTTCCGGGTTCGATCCCCTGCGACAGCGCAATCTGACTTGGGCCTTTTTTGTGGTTTCTCCTAGTCACTTAGGCGATTGCTGGGGTGCATTACTTCACACCATGGTTTCCTTTTCATCATTTTCCTTCATTGAATTCCCTTATCTTTCAGTGTGCTTTCAGGCGAGCTGTGTTGGCGGCGCCGGGCACTTTGCGCGGATGCTTGAGCATGCTAAAAGCTGTTCTCGCAGCCGCTGTCTCCCGTCAGGGGAGGACGCTTGATGGGTTCCGGACCCGTGGTCTGGTAGCTACCCAGGGGGACCTGGCGCCGAGATGAGATCAGCACTTGATACTTCCACGCGTCTCTTCGGCCCGTCTGCACAAGACCCTGTGGCCCCTTTGGTTCCCCCACTCCAGCCCTGCCTCCCGGGGGAGGGGGTATTAACACACAATAGATCTGTGCAGGTCAAGGTGTGCCCTCCGGTATGTACCCTTCAATTTATTATTTCAGTGTCTGAGGTTTCTATACCCCAGTTAACAGTTTTGGTTCCTTTGATTTTGTGACAATTGTGAATTGCCTTAACATATTAACAAAGCTGACTATTTTCCTACAAATATTAAAATGGTGTAGTTCCTCAGTACTTAATAACCTATTCATAAAAGTGCTGCTGAAACATTCTGTTATTGCTACAAACCCAAGGTTACCGTATGTAGTGTGAATTAACACTAACTTAAAAAAAAATATTACTAGATCGTGTCAGAAATGAATGCATTAGTTAGAACACTGAAACTTACAGACAGGTAATTGTATGTTATGCCCCAGTGAAGAAGGGATGAGATAGGAGCGCTCTGCGGGTGTCCCGGAACTAGGGCTAGGACCACGAGCCAGCTGGAGGTCTCCGGGTGTTACGAAAAAGCCGTTTCTAAGTTTCTGCGAATGTGAACGTTATCAGTTACAGCAGTGCATGTCTATCACGCGTATAAAAAGCTACACTTTGCACAATTTGTATGTACCTTTTACACATTTTTGATACGAAAAAAGACATCAGAAACAGAATTTGAGCGCCTTAGCTATTGAATAACAAAGTCAGCTTGAAAGAGGCACTCATTAGAGATGAAGCAAGCCAGTAGGTACATCTTATCTGTGAAATAACAGCAATAATAAAAGTATTATTGTTATCATTATTACTACCACTACTACTTATACGTATAATGGGACCTTAGGCTTTTGGTCCTCTCTCGTGAATGGTTTTGAACCATGTAAATCGTATTTTGCCTTTCTTGTTGGCATTAGTATTTAGTTGACTGTTCTTTTGCTTTGATATCTCGGCTGTTTGAAGTCGCATTAGAGACTTACTAAAATATTTGTATAAAGTAAAATTCAATGGCGTTCGGTTAGTTCAGCGGTGGAGTATACAAGGAGAGCCAAATGTCCGTAGTTTGAGTCCCGGCTATAGTAACGAAGTTATCAAATATGATTCAACTCTTCAAGCTTGGTCTATGCACGGGCAGTGTGAAGCAATAATAATTATCAAAACACGAATAGTGGCTAACTATAAAAGTCGAACGAGCGACTTTTTGTCGCGAAACATGGATCAGTCGCATGTAGCGTTGACAGGATTTATTAGAACTATGACAATGTTCACGAACTTAGGGGTAGTGTGGACATTACTGCTAATCATCTAGCTTTCTCACCGAACGCCTTGCCGTTTAAGCAAATCTTTGTAACGAAAGTAGTACTTTTATTTTCTTATTAACATAAATTCGTTCTGGAAAAAAATTCGAATTTCGTTCTTCTATGAATAATCAGAACATTTTAAGATGTAAACTTATGTTTAGCAGTGGAGTTGGAATGTTGTAAAACCCCGCCAGGACTGGATGGACACCTGGAAGCTCGAGGGTGCACATGCCCAGCAATTCGTGCCACGAGTGAGACAATTAAGGTAGGACAAAAGGAATGCCTGCTTTGGTAACACTTTCAAAGCGGGTGTGGCCCCCCCCCCCCCCCCCGACATGCTGCAGAGGCGTTGCTCGTATCTCGTTCATGAAACCATTATTTCCCCTACCAGTAGATGCAGCGCTGAGGAAACAGTTGACGGAAACAGATGCTACTTTTCAAATGAGTGGCTATGAAGTCGCCCTTTCGTTGTTCACTGCTATGTTCTTCCTATCATGAGGTACCGGTAGTTCCCTAATATGAAACAGGTCATCTGCAAATGCATTCAAAACACGCCGTTATGCTATCCGCACTAATAAAGGAACTGTTAGAAGTCGATATGTAGGTATCTGTAAGTACACATAAACCACTTTAAGAAGAAAATAAACAATTTATTTTTCAATTGCCATAGAAATCGGTGCACATTCGAACGTCTGAAAGGCATAAGACTCTTGCCTCTCACGTTCGTGGACCTGGTTTGAATCTCAGTTGAGTCGAACTGGTTAACTGCAACCACATACACACATGCGCGCGCACACTTCAAACTATTCTCTCTGGTCCATTTTTTCCTCGTTTAATTTACTTAAGATAAGAATTCAAAAGGTAGTCAAGAAGAGAGGGAGAGACAAGAATAAAGCTAGACATCAGCAGACAATGGGAGAGCGCAAGTACCTAATCTATGCGTTGTGTTAGTACTCAATAAAATCGAAGTGAAGTAGTGATAATTAGAACTACAATGGAAAAATGCAGTTTTGATAGCGAGATAAATGGACCGAGGACCCTCTGAGATAACAAAATACACTAAATATTAACGGTTCTAACATGTGAACAGAACAAGTTTCTTTAAATGAATAGGGGAAATGACATGTTCCGTAGACTAAGTTCTACAAAAATAGAGAATCACTAAGTGTAATGTGACAAACCTGACTAATCATTACAATGGAGACTTGATATTTTGGATCTTAACTACTATCGTTAATTGGTGGCCAACGGAGAGTCGCCCGAATTAAATTTAACCGTAGCATAGTCCTTATTAAACAATTTGAAGTGTATGTCATCTGCATTTCTTTGAGAAGCTATGGATCAGACATTTTCTGCTACGGTACCATTGTTGAGCTAGGAGCAGTGGCGTAATCTCCATGAATACACTGCATGCGTTGTAACTTAATGAAGTGAATTACATTCATATATAATTAAAATAGCGCCATTTAAATACGTGTAGGTGATTGCTTATTAGTTCTTCTAACAGCCTAGGCGAGATGTTAAGTATTCTCACCACATAGCCTGCTATCATGCCGTCGTAACAGCAACTTTTGAGATGCTGAGAAATGTATGCAGTACGTGTCAGTGCATTCAAGGTGCGGGCAGTGCTTGTTGAGTGAATTTTCCCACTGAATGTTTAAAGTATGGGTGATTTTGAAAGCGATGTTACATTAAGCGTATTTAATAAACCGTTTCAACCACGTGATTCGATAACAAGTTATTATTAGGAGAGACCTATTCACGGTTTGAGAAATTTAAGGACGCGTAATAAAGTGAAGAACTTCGTGCATAAGTTTAATTGTAAACTTTATAGAAAAGTAACTTGGTTATGTGGCTCTGAAACTTGTGTAAGCTTCTGCTGTCCGTGTTTGTTCTCTGGAAAGGATGAATTAGTAAAGATGAGGGTTATTCGTAAATAACGTATAAGATCTCAATGCTTGGTGTTGCATATGCCATTACAAGGTCTTGAGGATACGCCACTGGCTAGGAGACTGTCTGGAATGCTGTCTCAAATCAAGTCTACTGCTGAAGCATCTAAACGAACATGTATCCGTCCCTGCTAAGGTGACACAAGCTTACATGCTCTTACTGCAATGCATTAAAGCGTGCGCAAACGTCATTAAAACTGAAGGGCAATTCAAGTCTGTAACTTCTGGTATCTGTGCATAAATATTGAAAAGAATACTTGTGGTTTTATGTTATAAAAACTGTTTTTTCCACGCAGAAGAAGAAGACATTCCCAGATTAAATGATTTGAAAAATAAATGAGTCCACCTTTTGGGACACCACATTATTTACTTAATTTTCGAAAACTAATTTCACAGCTGTCGCCTCCACCAGTCAATACAGAACTGACGATTGCGGCAACAACTCCAGAAGTTACTTTTCGAAAAATGATGAAGTGTCCCAAAAAATCAACTCATTTTACTCTTCAGAATTAATGTCTTACATCACTGTCACCAAGTTCACCACACTAAACGTTGTTGTTGTTGTAGTGTTTAACGCCCGCTTTTACTACTACGGCACCGCAGGCGGTGACACTGATGATACATGGAATGAAGATGGAGTACCGGTGGAATGAGATGGCGGGGGAAACCGGAGCACCCGGAGAAAACCCGCCCTGACGCCGCTTGGTCCACCACGAATACCACATGCGGGTCCCTGGGATCGAACCCGGGCCGCCTAGACCACACTAAACGATAATTCGAATAATTTAAGCAACAATGTAAGCATTTCTGCAGTTTTAAAGATACTGGTGTCCTTAGCTTGGGGGTGTTACAGGACTCTTGGAAACACATTATATTAAATATGTACTCATTTGCTATTCTTTCAGGTAATTTTTGGAATTTATCGCGTGGCTAACTTCGACTCCAGAGTAACACGTACGTATAAGTGATTTTAAGCATTGGAGCCAGAACCGCCAATAGATATCTAAAACAGTTGCGTTGTGTTCTTAGGCAACACCTTCGTGGCACGCCTGCTGCATGCGCAAAGATAGCATCACTTTCCTAGCGACACTTATTTAAGAGGACTGTACAATTCTGTCCTCACGTATAGCATTGTATTCTGTAACATAAATTTAGTACTATCTATTGACGTTATCGTGAGCCGCCACTGGATCACATATGTTGCTGTCAATGAGACATATGTTCCAGTATATGCAATTTAAAGGAACGACGCCCTCACGCTCGCAATATGGTCCTTAAACGTCCGGAACGCGGCGTCCTATGAGACGCTAAGCAGCTGCTAATCATGCATTTTATATTTGTTGCTGGCGTGGAAAGTAATAAAACGGAGGGAAACGACTAAAAGAAGGTCCACCCCGTATATAGGCAATTTTATAATCAGACTGGCATCGCAACTTACGTGTTCATAGAAGTAAAGCAGAGCCAGCACCTATCACGGAATTTACTCCACCCGAGAAAGATGCTCTATATCTCTGATTGGCTAAAGCTAAATATTAGTCGGTTTCTACTAGATGCAAGCGAGGTAGCAACAAATTCTTCTCCAGCCAATTAAGGATGAGAACGTGTGACAAATAAAAGCTCAAGAAAAATAGTTTAAATATTACAACGCTAAAACAACTCCTTACTTTATGCTGTTTAAAAATAATTTAGTGTAGATACGGTAATTGCTCCTCTGCAATTAATTTATTCCTTTAAGATTTCTGAGGCCCCTCCTGAATGGTTTACTCACTTCAATGTAAGCAAAACATCTCTAGGTCTATTGACATGCTTTCAAAGGTCGTACATCTATAAAATCTATATAGAACTAAGGCAGAAGATCTGTAACGTTTAACAATACTAAAAATCCACATTCGTGAATTTTGCAAATGTGTGTTTTCACAGAAATATGGAAGACACTGGCGAATAGAAAGACTTACTGACGACGTCCTAAAGTTACCTTGCGCGATCTGCACCATAAAACAAAATACTGTAATTATTGCAGAATAAAGTTTGTTCTTGTATCCTGCACATGCACGAGAACCACTAATGAAAATGAAGCTACGAAGACTGTAGCAATGAGAAAGCACATCAATCCAAGGGGAAAAGGAATAAAAAACGAAAAACATAATTTACAGCAAAATTCTTGAGTTGTGAACTTATATAAATTGATGTCTGGCACGAAACATGTAGGTATAATAAACTTTCTTAAAGACACGCTCAGATGAGCATAAATCGTGTGTTCCACGCAACAGCAAACTAAAAAAATGAAAGGAAAAAAATACAGATATGAACCTGGCTCATGTCTGTAATAAGCTGTTTGTGAAATTGAATGTAGGTACTAACTGGTGAAGAGCAGACTCTTGTAAATGTTTTATACCATGCAAATGTGAACATCAAATTGTAAACAAGCAAAGATTATACACAGTCGTTTTATTCATCACCACTTAGTGCATTTTACAACCACAGATGATATAGACGTTGTAGCAATGAGGAGATTACATATGATGAATTAGTAGGAAACGCGAAAGGGAAAAGATACTTTATTCAGGAGACTACAGATATCAGCGAGCAGAGAACCCAACTGTCCAAACTAATTAAGAGTACCGTCTCTGCTTCCACTCCTAGAGTACACAAACCTCCTTGTGGAATCAAGGGGACACACCGGTACCAGAATAGCCAAAAATGTGATTTTTTTCAGAAAAAATAATTTTTTAAGAAATGTTGTCTTCAACATGTCCAGAATATGGTAATTAAATATTATGTGTCAAAACCACCTGGGAATTGGTGTATTTCAAATTTATTTAGACTCTTACAATATTTCCAGCAAGTGTGTTTCAAAACTTGAAATAGCTTTTTCTCCATATAGCAATTTTTGTGCTTTGGGGTAAACGTTTTTGCAGTAAATATTGATGGATAATGTTGAAATTTTCAGGATATGTAGAATATAACTTGTTAAACAAAACCATGCATCGGTTTGTTGGTCACACTTATACGTAAGATTATATGCTTTTCTTTTCTTTGTAATTATTAGTAATACTTCTTTTTATTCTATTCTAAATAGAAACATTCATATTTCTAACAAATATTAATATTTTGGAAAACTAATGCACAGTTTTATTGCATAGACATAGAAAAACTAGCTTACCAAATTTTAGGCCTCTAATTTAATTATAAACTGCAAAATGTATACCTCGTATTACTATTCAATTATTTTCAAAAAATATAAAATAATTTGTAGTTTCAAAATTATTTAATATATGGCAGTGAAACTTATGCCAACAGTATATCATGGCAGGTACAACTAAATCTAAAAATTTCATTAAAATTGGTTAATTATGGAACAAAGTCCATTTGGTACCAGAGTGTCGTCTTAAAACCTAACGGAAATAAACACACACGTTCCGTCTGCAACTCATAGTTCTGAGGCCCCAGGATCGATTCTCAGCTAAAAGGTGGGAATTTTTCTTCGACTAGGATTACTCCCTATCCTACGTAGCATCTAGAAGATGAATATTTATTTGTACTGAACATTATACAAAAACAAAATTTCAATACCATTATGCTAATTCTTGAAACACGTACATTCCAGTACAAATTGAGTCCGATTTCCTTCCGTTTTAAGGGCTAATTTGCGCCTAATAACCTTAACCTTTGGCTTTCGTTAGTCCTTATTCTTCTCTTTCCACGTCCCTCATATCCACTTTCTTATTAACCTCCTTTCTCTTGGGGTTCCTGCTCCTTTCAACGTTCCTCAATTTTCCTTGAACATCTTTGATTCTGTTTCCCCCTGTCTCCACTTCGCCAAGCATGTATCTTATTCTGCTTTTCTCCACATACCACCTACACCCGATTCACTCCCTCTTATAGTGTGTGAGGTTTAAGTTGAAACATGACTATTTCATGGAGTGAAATAGGAGTTGGGGTGCGCTAATGACGGTCCAAGTGCTGGGAAGTACTGTCACAGTCATCCTTTACTGCCTAGGCTCTCAGACATATGGACCAGGTTGCATAGAAATATGCAAAAATATACTAATATGTTTAGCCGTCCTGGTTACACTGGTTTTCGTATTGATACAAGCGAGTGTTGGGGAAAAAGGACAACCTTTGCAATCCAGAAATTAAATAGAAAGTTTCGATGGTAAAGTTTTTGAGATTAGGCAGTCAAGGATTACCAACTGCCATGTGGAATATAATGCTATCGCTTTCTATTTTCCATGTTTCAACTTAAACCTCACACGCTATAACCCTCTAAGGAACATTGTCCATGCTAATCCTTCCCTTGCCTTTTCTTTCCTGTCTGCTACCTAAGTCAACATGACCTTTTCTCCCCCAATCTTTCTTAACTGTCCTATATAAACTCAAGATTTTCTTATTTTCCAGACCCCATAGTTTTCTTGTTTATCTATATCTTCTAGCCCGTTTCTCATCCTTTCCAAAACCTGTTATTTTCCTATAATTGCCAAATTCCCTCCCTTCCTATCTTCTCCAACTCTCTTCCTATCCTAGCCATTCTTATTTGAAGTTATCTTCGGCTGTTTCACACATATTTTCAATGCTTCATCTTCTCTTTGAAGGCATCTATATCAAAATTTCAAGGATATTTTTATAAGAATCCCTTCCTCCTAATTCCACAAAAGCTACATTCCTTGGAGCTGACCTGCTTAATCCGAGAAGTAATATGAAACTACTAATAAAAGCGTGTAAATATGTGCGTGTGTGAATTTAAAAAGATAACCCAAAGATAAACACTAACAGTAAACGGGTGAACACAATTGCAGTGAGCAACTGTTGAAAAGGCCGATACGACCTAGATGTTAAAGGCCGCAAATGTATGAAAAAAATAAACAAACACTCCTTAGAACCCTTCAGTAGGCTCCTATACACAAAATGGCCATTAAATGGTACCGAATGACTACAACGTTACATTCCTTGCAATATCAGTCAAGTGATCCTTTAACACTACGAGAAGAGCGAATTCGAAATTCCTTATGTGTACCTTCTTAACCTACACAATATTTCTTCCAGTTAGACACAGTAACTTGCTATTATTTACAAAAAAAAAATAATAATAATAAAAACAGAAAGACGTGATTAACCAATGCTAGGATATACACATCTAACAAAAGGAAAAGTGACAGTATGTTGTAAGGTGAGAGAGAAGGTGAAGTCAGTTGAAGGTTAAGGTCCCTGTTTCACAAGCGTTCAAGATATCTATCATTTGTGATGCGGTTTATCCTGCGAATAACCAGTCACACAGCAACAATATCTCTCAATGAGCAATGTTGTATAGAAAATGCTTTTTAAAGTATATTCGGTAGTGAAGTGGCTATTTTCTACATAATTTCAACAAACATACTCCTTCTAACACTTAATTTTTGCTGTCCATGTACCTACTTTGGCTCCGTAGCGCAGTTGGTAGCGCGCTTGCCTCTGGCGCGGAGGACTCGGGTTCGATCCCCGGTACCAGCAGGGGGAATTTATCCCATCTGGGAGGTCTGGCACGGGGTGCACTCAGCCTCGTTAGGTCCCGGAGGGACCAATTGAGGAGCTACTTGATGAAGAAGTAGCGGCCCCAGGTCTAGAAAACCGCATAACTGGCCGGGAGGGCTCGGGGCGCTGACCACGTCCCACCCTCCAGTACTGCACCTCACCAATGACGCCTGTAGTGGGCAGAGGTGGGGGACGCAGCGGCTGGGCGGTAGGCCTTGGCCCTTCGTGGGCTGTCGCGCGGGGTTTACGTTTATGTACCTACTTTACAAGAAAAGATTTTTAAAAAATGTAAGCGAGTCATATGTGAAATGATGAATACTTAAAAGCATTAACATCCTAAATGGACGAGTTATTTTCCTATTAGATAACTAACTACTCTAGAGTGGAAGAATAAACTTTCTGTAACATTGACACCTTTCCTAGAAATAAGTAAAATAATATGCAACATTTGTAATTTGGCACCATTTACAAAATTACTAAAACAGCAAATTCAAAAATATGTTTCATAACATGATATAATGAAAATGCTCTTTAGAGCTTCTCATCCACGAAATAGAACATATATGAAAAATTTGAAAGAAGCTAAACAAGAACTATATCACGAGAAAGGTGTTAAAGTGCCATGTCAAAAAACAAGCCAACCAAAAAATTTAGTTTTAAAATGTTATGTGCTACTCTCGCACACTTAGCCAAAAGAACAGAACCACAACCGAGTTCCACACTCTTTTAAGGGTTTTTCTACCAAAAATATTTAAGAATCTATTCTACCAAGCTTTGTTGAAAATGAGTACTGTTGAACTCAACAGATGCTTACCTCTGAAGCTCTGTTTGCGAGAAGAAATTAGGGTAAAAACATTTTATTCACTTGATGGAATAAAAAATCAATATCATTAATTTCTAACTGAATGGAGATTCCGTATAATGGTTAATTCTTATTGTGGTAATCTATATTGTTACCTGTAAACACATTTTACAGAAAAAAGAACTTTCTAGACCAAATCCATAATTATATAAAATACTTAACAATCAGTTACGTGTAGCAACTGTCTACGTAACCAGACTAGTTACACGCATTAGCAGTAAAACTGTAATCTTTGATTGTAATTATGATTTGGATATAAACCATTCAATAAATCAATAATTCAATCAATCTGCCACATTTTAATTTCAGTATAAAACAAATAATTTGGGATGACTTCTACATTCGCTTACGTAGCTGTCACGTTTGTATCCGAAAACTATTTCAATTTGTTGGGAATTGAAGTAACTGTACACGTGATATTCAAATTACTCTAGTCAATTGCTCCGAACTGATGCATTGATTGAGATGTGCTACTGTTTCCCTTTTGCAATTGGTGATTTGGGTATCACGACTTTCTCTACTTTAAGGCGAAAGTGAAGAAATGCTCTATGATTGGCTGAGAACAGTACTACAGCAAATGTGGCAAAGTACAGAGAGATTTATATTTGCGAAAATTATCGTATGAGGTCCTTAAATAACTAGCTTAAATACAAACTATAGCTAGTAGTAATTGATGTAGCTGAACTATTTTGTTGAAATCACTATATTTTTTATTTCTAAGAAATTTGAAAAAGACGCCATGCATGACATTAGTATATAAGTCCTTCTAAATCATCTCGAAATATACTACTTTCAAAGAAAATAATCGTCTAGAACGTATCCGTATGATACTCTTTTTCTAAAGACAAAACTTAGGGGTACTCTCACCTCAAGAACTACAAATTTAGACCTCTCACAAGATAGAGGGGAGTGATAGTTGCAATACCTAGATAGATATTTAGTACCAGGACTATATACATAGTAGTTAATACATCACAGGAACTTCCAAACGGGAACCAACTATTCACCACTGTTTCTTTTTCCTTTGCGTTCTCTTTCTTCCTCATTTTAATTAGCGGTGTTTGTTTTTTGTTATCTTTCTTTCGAAGGAAGTGGTGTCTTTCGGGTGTAAAGAACAAAACTGGTGGATCAATTCACTCAGCGGTTGCTATAAGCCTGGTTCGAGTTTAACTTCACTAAAATATCACTAGAATGTTATTTTTACAACTTTATTTGAATTTAGATTCCATAATCCTCAGTTTTAAATTATTAGGTGTCAGAGAGTATACAAATTATATTATCCCACTCGTCTATTCTTAACCTTAAAAGGAGTTCACCAATCAACGCGTGAAATGAGTGCTGGTTTTAGGCGTGATGCTTGGAGACGTCAATACAAGTTTTACCTTTCATAATTAGCCACGAATATGCATCGTTAGCACAAAATGTACCGCAGAGAGAGTTCATCACAAGTCGTCTGTCAACTGTAGCCAATTTTAAAGACAGTGCAAAGTACGTTGTATAGGTATTTTTTGAAATGCCTGCAACTGACATAACACTTTATTACAGAATAAACATATCTAGCTGCTCACTGATTTCTGCGCCCCTACCAACATCCTCGCTAAGAGCTTTGGTTCGACATTTACGAGATTCACACGGGGGGATACACTTTTATGAAACCCAGGTAGCCTAAATATGGTTGAAATCTATGTAGAATGTTCATTGTTTAGAAACCAACAACCCATCTCCTGCCCATGGTTCATTAAACCAAAATGCTCGTGTGGATGTTCTCTAGCCTCGCTTCATAAACCTATATATCACAACAGCTGGTTTATAGTAGGCGCAGCTCATTCAGATACCCCAAGAAACAACCTCGACATTTTCCCCCCATTATGGTGCAGTCTGGTTATATTTGGTAATATTCCATCCGTTAGGTTGCATTAGTGCCGCCAACTGTTCGTAACATATTGTCACCGCGCCCGCCGTATCTAATTGCCGACAGCCGCAATTGTCACCCATCGCATTATTGTCGGCACTACCGCAAAGGAGCCGAAGGAAAGAGACAGAGAATGGCCGCATTGTTGGGGCGCTTGCCGAAAGAGAGAAAAGGATAGAGGCTACTGGAATCTTCTACTTTGTACTCCAGCGCAATAAGTGAACGTTCTTGAAGCTTCCAGAATAGTGCCTGGGAGATATAAATAGCGGTAAAGTGTGAGAAGAGTCAGTCAGACGTATGTGAAGGTTGAGTAGTCGTGCCGACGGAGACGGACAGACGATGTGGAGAGTTGTGCCGACGGAGAAGAGTTAGTTCTTTGTGTTACGAATTCGGAGCCGTGCTGTTGGAGAATCAGAAAAGACTTTCTTGTTGTTGCAACGAGTGTACAAAGTTACTGTTTACGGAAATAAAAGTGTTTCTTTATCTCGACTACATCTGTCTACTTTACTTCACACCCATACAAAAAGTTACACTGGTGTCAGAAGTGGGATCCGTCGAATTGCTTCTAGTATCGTTACGTCGTCGTTAGAAGTTGCAACGTTAGAACCAAGATGGAGGGAGATTCGGAAACCAGGATGATGGCAATGATGAAAGAATTATTCGCCGAGCTGAAAGAGATGAAGACGGCAAACGACAACCTCGCTGCCAAAATGGAAACGTCAAACGACAACCTCGTTGCCGAGCTGAAAGAGATGAAGACGGCAAACGACAACCTCGCTGCCAAAATGGAAACGTCAAACGACAACCTCGCTGCCAAAATGGAAACGAGAAACGACAACCTCGCTGCCGAGCTGAAAGAGATGAAGACGGCAAACGACAACCTCGCTGCCAAAATGGAAACGTCAAACAACAACCTCGCTGCCGAGCTGAAAGAGATGAAGACGGAGCTATCGGCGAAAATTGATGGTGAACTGATTGGCGTGACGGAAGACGTGGAAGAACTCGGCGAAAAGGTGGTAGACCTCTGCCAGCACGTGGACGTCGTGGAGGACGACGGGGAACGTCTTGGCGCCCTGGTAGTAAGAGTTGACGAGAGCGTCAAAGTACTGGATGCCAGGGGCAGACGGAATAGCGCGGAGCCGGGGAGGGAGCACCTAATGGCCGAGGCGACAGTTGCGCCCGTTCCAGATGATGTGAGGGAAGACGTGAAACAACTCGGCGAACTGATTGGCGTGACGGAAGACGTGGAACAACTCGGCGAACTGATTGGCGTGACGGAAGGCGTGGAACAACTCGGCGAACTGATTGGCGTGACGGAAGACGTGGAACAACTCGGCGAACTGATTGGCATGACGGAAGACGTGGAACAACTCGGCGAACTGATTGGCGTGACGGAAGACGTGGAACAACTCGGCGAACTGATTGGCGTGACGGAAGACGTGGAACAACTCGGCGAACTGATTGGCGTGACGGAAGACGTGGAACAACTCGGCGAACTGATTGGCATGACGGAAGGCGTGGAAGAACTCGGCGAAAAGGTGGAAGACCTCTGCCAGCATGTGGACGTCGTGGAGGACGACGGGGAACGTCTTGGCGCCCTGGTAGTAAGAGTTGACGAGAGCGTCAAAGTACTGGATGCCAGGGGCAGACGAAATAGCACAGACCCGGGGAGGGAGCACCTAGTGGCCGAGGCGACAGTTGCGCCCGTTTCAGATAACGAAAGTGTACGTCTCGGGGAAGACAAAGGGGCAGTTCAGGGACGTCATCGAGGATCCTCTGGAGGAGTGTGTCGGGTACGTAACCAAACAGGATATGACGTGGAAGACGATCAGCAGGGAAGCACACAAGCAAACGAGCAACACGCGAGAACCGACTTGGCGTGTAACATGGGGGGACCGTCAGAGCCATCCAATCACCTGACACATAGTGCCGTGAACGGAAGAATGGTGGACATCGTCTTGGACGGCAGGATACAGGAGAGACCGTGCCGAGCACGAGTGAACACGAGTGCAGCGGTGGACGCGACTCGCGCGGATGTGGTGGGGTTTGTTGCCGGACCCATCGGAAGCAAGGTGGCTGCGAAGGTGCGCCAGAGAGGTCGGCGGACATGGTACCTAGTGAGCCGTTTCCAAGTGCGCAGGATGGCCCGTCAACACACCAGGAAGAAAGGTAACTGGACGAGGGACCGTCAAGACCGGCGGTACTGTTGCAGAATTTCGAAGCAGGATGGCATACATCGTCCTACCCGGACCAAGGGACACTATCCAACAGCGATACCTAGGATCGTGCCTCCTGGAGAAGAGGTTCGATGGGTTAGTCCACCAGGACGCAAGGGAGTTGCCGCAGTGATAGTGCTGGTCGGGACGACCAGCTCTGAGGAGGGAGCAGTGTCACCGCGCCCGCCGTATCTAATTGCCGACAGCCGCAATTGTCACCCATCGCATTATTGTCGGCACTACCGCAAAGGAGCCGAAGGAAAGAGACAGAGAATGGCCGCATTGTTGGGGCGCTTGCCGAAAGAGAGAAAAGGATAGAGGCTACTGGAATCTTCTACTTTGTACTCCAGCGCAATAAGTGAACGTTCTTGAAGCTTCCAGAATAGTGCCTGGGAGATATAAATAGCGGTAAAGTGGGAGAAGAGTCATTCAGTCGTATGTGAAGGTTGAGTAGTCGTGCCGACGGAGACGGACAGACGATGTGGAGAGTTGTGCCGACGGAGAAGAGTTAGTTCTTTGTGTTACGAATTCGGAGCCGTGCTGTTGGAGAATCAGAAAAGACTTTCTTGTTGTTGCAACGAGTGTACAAAGTTACTGTTTACGGAAATAAAAGTGTTTCTTTATCTCGACTACATCTGTCTACTTTACTTCACACCCATACAAAAAGTTACAATATAATCATGGTAAAGCTACGGCCATAGCTGGTGCTATTGCGTCTGTTATGTTGCTACATGAGCGCGTCGCAGGAAGGCCAACCAATAGATTTTTAAACAAGATTCCGTTTAGACGCCGTATTAATTAATTAATCAATCTGTGGTCGTATTACTCGCGTTTGGTGACTTTATTGTGTTATTGCAGAACAAGATTTGCCGAAGGTGAGTACGTTCTTGCGTTGTGTTAACGATGTTCAAGTATTGTTACTGTCTGATAGCATGCTACTTTAACCCTGTGATATTTTAGCTTAGAAGCGCCCTTACTGCTTTTTGCGGTATATTCGTCTGCTGTTTAGTGTAATGTCGGCCATGTTGAACTCTTGGGAACTGCCGATACCACCCCATTGATATCGGTCATTTTCATAACGCACTGGAGCAAAACTCCGCTTGCTGGGATATCATAACTAAAATGGAACTATCTACATACAAGAGATGCTATTTTAAAGTTTATATTTGAAACAACAGAACATCCTTCAAGAAAAATATATTTATTTATGAGTTACTAAAGGTAACCAGTGAATAAGTATGAAATATCACTGGAGTAACTTATATTAAACGTCTGCAAATCAAGAAGTTTTCTGTCAAACATAGAGCTCAGATTTTATTTAACTAATATTATACTAAAGTGGTACACTATACGCACTGCAAAACAACTGCCATACAAGTGAAGTCCAGAGGGTAGTCTCATTCAATACCGATACGGGTGACTGGTCGAAGGCCAGTCCTCATAACCGGCAAATATCGGGAACTTCGATCTGCAACGTATCCTCCCAAATTGCCATCCCCAGTCATAATTGCACTTCATGTATCATCACCATCCACCACTTGTGGTGCCACACGCAGTAAGAACGGACGTTAAACACTAATAAACAGCTATTACAAAAGGCAGTTTTAACCAGGTATTTCAATAATGCGCCTATGAGTTTCAAGAGAGAATAATCGCTCATTGATAAAACAACAGAGCAAACTAAGTGGGTCCTACCTAACTGAATGGCTCGCGTCATACGGGGAGATCTAAAGCTAAGAATACGTGTCTATCATTCGGGAGGTCGTGGGTTTGATCCCCACAACCCACGGGGTTTTCCCCGGGCCTCCGCCTTGTCGCTAAGTGAATGTTGGGAAGATTAATTACATTTCCCCAATTTCCTGTCCCTCCATTACACTTCACCTCATTCTGTTTGATTGTTTCAGGTTTGTAAGTGTCGGCGTTGCATGGCAGGGAATGTTTCCTGTAGAACCTTCGTCCTCCGGGACTCCAGAGGGATGTGTAAATCTGCAAGGGGAAGGGGGTCGTTGTACGAGCTGCCACCTGGTAGTCTCAATCTCTAAACTGAAGGATCCTGCCTTCTGCTGCCGTGTCTCCTAGGTCCGGCCAGCCTCTGTCTCCTCTCATCTCACCCCTCCCTCACGGGGAGTGCCGGTAGGGGCCTAGGTACAAAGTATCCTCCACAGGTCGAAGTGCTAACCCCTCCTCCGAGTCTTGCCATACGTCATACTTCACCCCTTTACTATCCAATTTGAATGTCATAATTCTAAAATACATTTTTTTCATTATGTCGTTATAATGATAAAAGGATGGTTAAACTGTTACAAGAAGTGGAACGGCTAGCTCTAATCTTTTCGCTGTCAGAGAAATCGCACAGCCAGGGACCAACAGCATGGTTCCGACTTGGTCTCGCCGATATTAACCGCTTTATGCTCAATGCTCTCCACGTGAGCGCGCAATTTGAAACGGCACGACTTTTGTCTCATTTACAACTGCCAGCCGTGCAGTGAAAACCCTGATGTTGCTTCGTCCTGCATTCGAAGCTATTCCAACACTCAGTACAAAACATGGGCATCACGAAGGGGAAGGGAGACCGTGCCCCCTGGAAACTAAAACAAGTATAAACAAGAAAATTAGACAAACGTATAGATACAAAATACAAATATGGGCACTCAATTGGGTAAATTGTAAACTCCCAAACCGTATACCTATTCAAAATAAGAGCCCAAAAGGGGTCAAAGTTATTAAATACTCATAGATCATCCACTCATCGAATCGGGTGGTTAAAGTATGAATCCCGACACCATGTTGCTGTAGTGTTTTAACACCCCCTTTTACTACTACGGCACCGCAGGCGGTACCCGACACATAATGGATGTCGCGAAGGGGAGGGGGCGTCGCCCCCCCCCCCTGTAAATTAATGTGCAATCAAGAACTGACCATTATACTATTGTGCTAACTTTGATGCAAAGGACAATGTTTACTCAGCACCGATTAATACGGTTATCCGCAACAAATACTATAACTTTTGACAACAGAATAATGAAGTAATGTTGCGCCCCCACCCTTGGCCGGGACCTACTGTACTCTTCCTCTGGATTACCGGGAAAATGCAAGCCAGTTGGGGAATTCATTGTCATGCTGCCATGTTGTCATGGTAGCTCAGTTGGTTAGGGCAACCCGATGAAAAACTGCAAGATCCGTGGTTCAAACTTTGGCTATGGTACTGAATTTTTCAGCCTGATTCTACCGTTTCAATCTTGTCTTGTCTTGGACTATATCACAGACACCGACTCCAGTTTAAGGTACTAAACCCCCTCCCAAAAAAGAGGGTCAAAGGAAGACGTGAAGATCTGATGTGTAAACTTAATCACAGCAGGTTGCAGTTTACGTATTTTTTCTGCTGTATTTGTTTGCAAGATCTCCATTGCAACGAAAATAGTGGAGAAGCCGACTACTTCAATTACCTTGGGCTTTTCTTAGATATTCATGCATTTTAGCTTTGGGTCTGCTACACGTAACTTTGCTAGTTTCACGCTTTTTTATGATTACACGGTAGGTATCGCCCCTTGGATATGGGAATTGTTAATGCTGCTAGCACACGCTCACAAGTTTGTGGGACTATTTGCATTCCAGGAGACAACGAAGGTAGATATACAATGTGTATCATGAAACACAACTAACATTTACAATCCTTGTAAAAGCATTCGGTAGGTTAGACAGAAACAAACTGATGCAAACAATGGCAGAACAGAAGGTACCACGATCATTCAAAAGATATTTAACGTCTACAGGAATACTTCTATTGGAAATAAAGCTGATAATATGTCATAATGGGTAAATATAAACACAGGTGTGTGGACTTTTGACATTGCTCCTAATAATCCACATTATCCATACAATTAAAATTGTATGGATAATGATTTAGAACATTCACGTGGATATGGAATATTGAATACAAGAAAACCTTTAGATATAATATTTTTTTGCAGATGATACACTTAACAGCGGGTAATGAAGATGATTTACAATGATACGTAACATCAGTACAATAAATCATAGTTTTAAAAAAACTAACAAAAACACGCTTTTATAACAAACCGAACTAAAAAGAAGGAAATAATTTTAAGTATGAAGTATTTGTTCTATAAAGCCAAGTAGTTCACTATATTTGAAAATTTTGTAATAAGTTTAAAATAAAAGTTAATTTATATTAACAAAATAATAAATTTTATTGAAAAAAGCGTGGGGTGCTTTTCGCTTTACTTTTATAAGTTTACTATTATATATAGCTAGCAATGTAACTATTTATAACATTGGATATCCGATACTTTTTTACAATAAAATACAATAATGATATCATTACATTTTCAGCGGTCCTTGACATGTGTGCAAATTTTCAAGTTAATCAGACGACTCAAGTTGGTGAAAATTACGTTACATTGATAAATTTAGCTAAGTCCTTTTTTATCCTGATTATTCTAGTCAGGATCCTAGGAAAAAGTTATTTTATTGTATTGTCATAGGTCCTTGACATGTATGCAAATTTTCACGTCAATCAGACGACTAAGTTGGTGAAAATTGCGTCGAAAGATTCGTTACATTGATAAATTTAGCTAATTAATTTTGTTTTATCCTGATGACCCTGGTCAGGATCTTAGGATAAAGTTATGATGGTATTGTATTGTCATCGATCCTTGACATATGTGCAAATTTTCAAGTCAATCAGACGACTACAAGTGGGTGAAAATTACGTCGAAAGACTCCGTTACATACATAGAGGTGAAGATAATATAAAGCATGTAATATGAAATTTCACTAAATGGAACTAAAATAACGACATTTAAGTGAGCATGTCCAATTACAAGAAAAAACTGTATAACATCTACAAATCATACAGAACAAAATGAATTTAGATACTTTGGATATAAGCTATCACTTGATGAAGTTTATATAAAGGAGAAATAAGATGCAATCCAGCCTTTTTCAGTTCTGGTTACTTTGAGTAAACCAGGAAAAACATTCTCACAAAGGTAGGCATTTGCATGTAAAACGCATATCAAAAGTGTCAATTACACTGCTAAAATGTCACTTGTTGCACTGTATCATCAGTTATACTAAGACATTGCATCCAGTTCGATTATCTCAATTTTTATAAAAAGTGGAGAAGTCTGGGTTCGCATCTATACCCCTCAAATATTAAACTGTAATAAAACAGCGTGAACAATGAATACTGTCCTCAAACCAGCCTTAGTACAGCATACTCGACTTAGGCCATACACAAGCTCAGCGAGACTGTCGTCTGCTATAGCAACTAGGCTTGGACGCTAAGAAGAAAAGAGATGGAAGCAGAATAATTGCTGCTGAGACCAAGTTCACGCAAAGAAAGGACTGCTAGTTATACCAGGTGGCACCTAGGTGGGCTGAAGATGCATATACATCAAGGAGACAACACCTGCATCCTCATGGCTGCAATTCAGTGGAAAGAGATCACTAAACTGTCCCAACAAGACGGAAGAGAAATCTTAGTGAGATAGTAACAGACCTAATCGCCTAACCTTTAGATTTTTTTAAAAAATGTTCATCCAGCTATCTAATACAATGCCTAAAGAGGTCTATCGTGAAGGAACTATATATTATTGAAACTTAAATTCATCCGAGAGGTGGTTAGATACAAAAACAGGAAATTAAAAGCTCTTGCTACTATTTTCCTTTAATATATATTACTACTGCGCATTTGAGATCGTTTGGTAGGTCCACCGGAATACTTAACTCTAACTCAGTGGCAGAGTATTGGTATGGAAAGCCGAGGATCAGTGATTCGAGTTCCGGGTCATTATTGAATTCTTCAAGTGCGATCCAACTTTCCAAGTCTTCTGACTTTCGTGATCCTAATGTCTATAGTATACTAAACCGTAAGTTTCAAAAGCAATCGTTGTAAACGGGTTTTCAGGAGCAGCTGAAATAAATTTTTTAAAACTGCCATTTTCTGCTCTCTGCAGTACAGGGAGCTATGTCGGTACATGAATCTTAAAAGCAATAGCCTTCATAACAAAAATATGCAGTAATGCATTAAGTTAAGGATATTCGGTGTTTGTTCAATGGATTTTGGAGAAAGAAATTAACATTCTCAGCATTCATCTGTCGCTCTATCAATTATGACAACTGTTCAGGCACATAGACTCCATGGAAGCTTTCGAATATGTTTAAATGAAGGATGAACTATAAATCGAGATGTTGATCTGTGAGCTTTTTAAATACTGGCTCTGCCAGAGAGAGCACGGATACCCTTTAGCAAAAATATTTTACTGATCATTATAGCATGTTTGTGCTGCTAAGATTAAAGTCAACTGCAGCAGTTATACCCTGTTTGATTTATCTTGTCTCAAGCCTAAATAAAGAGATATGTTGAAAAGAGACAGATACTCAACTCTCTATGTCTATTGTTACTGGATAGAAGCATCCAATTTACCCCCACCTTCCCCACGAGTGGTAGACTGCAGAGGCAGGTACAGGTTTGCCAACTCGTACGATAATTATGGGGACATACGATAATTTTAATGTTTGTACACATGGTTGCCAACCCGTACGATAATGTACGATGTATGATAGTTTGATACAGGCGCAATATCATTTTCTCTAGTTTGTCACACCATTGAAATGAAATTAATTACAAATAGCGACACCACGTTTGCCCAGATGGCCTGTTTCCACCACTCTAGGGCAGCCGTTTCATACCCTATTAAGCCTTCTACCCTTTATCCTCTTGTTGCCAGTGCGCCCAGATCTGGCAATCTCAATGAAGAAGGCACTGTTCAAAAAATTGATTATCAATGGAGAAAACACGGAATAAGTGATATTCCGTGTGAAATAAAGAACCTGCCTGAACCTGGCATGGGCGTCGCGAAGGAGGGCCAAGGGAGGGCCGCGGCCCCCCCTTGGAAATTAATGAACTTAATGTGCTGACTATTAAACTATTATTTTAATTTTTATGTAAAGAACAATTTCTATTTAGCGCAAATTTATATGGTTATCCGCAACAAATACTATAACTTTTGACAACAAAATAATGCATTAATATTATCTGATTGCAAAATTCTAACATTTGCCCCCCCACCCCTGGAAAAAAGTCTGCCGACGTTCATGGAACCTGGCAGTTTCTGGAGTACTGTTAAATACATGTGTCACCTTGGTGGAAATGCTCATTATAAGGAACTAGCAGTGATTTCGTTGACCCACAGAAGCGCTTCTTGTGAAAGAGTTTTTTTTGTAAACTGGGTTTAATAAAAAAACAAAGTTAGAAACAGATTGGCACCAGATACGGTAAATGAACTTATCCTGTCGTCTCAGCTTCTGAAAGAATGTAGTAGATCCGAAAACCTGCAAGTCACCAAGAAGATATTAAGGTTTATCTCAACAACAAATCTGTATAATCTGCAAGGTTGAGGAAGATGAACTTTCAGATGAATAGTGCGAGAAACATAAGTGCTAAAATTGTAATACTGGCTGAGGTCATCAATCTTTTAAGTGGATACTATAAACATCATTACTGTTACATTTTCATAAGTGTTATACTGATATGTTTATTGCTGTAACATTTGGTTTATGATGTACGATAATTTTGAGTGGCTGGTACGATAATTTTACTTTTAAATGTTGGCAACCCTGGGCAGGTATGAATAGACTTTCAACGTTTCTGCCCGCAAAGCATACTTTCTAACCCCAGCACCTAACTGGCGAGGTGGGAGTGACCTTCCAGGTTTATGGGCCTAGAGACAAGCTACACAAGCTACACAAGCTACAACTATTGCTTAAGTTAGTCTATAAATCCCATTAAATAACGCAAGTACCCTATTCCAGTTATGCTGACAATGAGCATCAGTACGAGGATTTATAATATTACTACACATAAACAAATGTGCTAAAGGAATCTAAGTGATAATGCGTTATCACATCGCTGCATGTTTATAAATCCTGAACATCTGCCGAATTAATGTCACGTGATAAGGGCACTTGCACTTCTCTGCTCAGGTTTCTTTTCCTCATAAAAGCTTCGCCATAAGTTTACTTACTGTATTTAGTACAGATGACAACTGATTCGAAGCATACCCTTAAGTCCAAACCGCTGGAAAGGAGGATCGGAATGAATATGGCAATACATTTTTTCCAATAAGTACCCACGTATTGTATCCAGTATGTAACGAAACCGCACAACATTGGGGATTAAACGCAATTAACTTATTTGATATATAGCCAGAAGATCAGATTTTGATCAAGGTTTGCTGCGTTAAAATAATGTAATAGCTGGTCTGTTTTAAGTTCTTTAAGTTACTCTTACTTAGGACTGGTGGAAAAGAGTGGAATCGAGATTCACCGCCGTACGTATCCAGTTTTGAAAATTAAAGCAGTATTGAGTACAGAAAACGCGCTAACTCGATTAGAGCGCAATATATAAACGTAACCTAATATTAGGTTATTTCCCTCCACAAAGCTGCCTTGAAATCCTTAGGCAAAGCTAACAAATTAATAAACGAGAGAAACGACAAAAAATATTAAGCATTTAGAACATTAATGCAACTCATAAGGTGATTGTTTCAAGTGTCTGTAGACCTAATGCTCTCTTGAATTGGATCCAGTGGCAAACTCAATAATGTCGTTTCCCTACCGGAGATTTCCATCTTCAGAAGAGAACATTTAACATTCACATTTACAAACTTTACCTTGAAATACTGCATTTATTTTGCTCAGTTTTAGTCTTGCAGGACTTCATTAATACCGGGAAGAAAATTCTCCATTATGAGCAGGGGAAATCCCCCTCTCTCGTTAATTCGAACCCTGCCGCAATTTCAAAAAACAACTTAGGAGAGGTGAGTTAAGCGGTCGCTTCGACATGAGAGTTCCCAATATTGCCATTAAGTAAAGTTATTTGCAATTGAAGGACTCACCAGCAGGATCTTTCCGGAAAAATTTACCAAGCAATAAATTTGTAATTAAATACAACTAAATAGTACTAAAATGCACGACGAAATAAAAAATGTATACCGATTTTTAGGATAAATGGGAGGCGACTTATACCGTAAACGAAATGTAAATTTTATATACGTACCCGTAAGCCCAAACAACTTTATGAGATAGTAATTTTAATACATTTGTTTGCGAGTCCTTTAATTAGTATTTACAGTGGTAGTAAAACGAAAGTAAATTATTGAACTGATCTGAATTTCTTACCTGATTATTGGAAATCTCCCAAAGAAGCACATAAACGGTGTTAAACTGTATACTCAAAATTCACCTCGTACTTCAGGTGTCTTCCGTACTCAAAGTTGCACCAGCGTTATCACTAACTCATGGAGATTTCAACGCCCAACACCACACTAACCCTACACGAAATGCACACTTCCACATACACCGTTCACCAGCACCTTAATGCAGTGCGCATCTTTCCACAGCCTTTACTCACACCACTGATCACTAATTATGCCTTCAACTTATGAACTAATTATAAACCTATTAAAACGCACAGAGATAAAACAACCAAAGTAAAACACCTTCCACTGTATGCGCACTTGCTGCCTCATCTCACTGTGGTCGGTCTCTTGTAGCTGGGCTGAGAAGCAACTGGTGCCATCTTGCGCCATGCAAACGTCACGACCTATCCACCAATGAGAATCCACTAGGTGGTGGCTCAGGAATTCGTAGACCTGTTTATGCCCCTTTCACCCTCCCACACATCCATAACAGGAAAACCGGCTTGAACGAACACCCCGGGCACTTTTATACCATTACGCGCCTCAGAAGAGCGATGCAGAGTACAGTCTCTATACAAATTAGCAGTTTAGTTTTCTACCCCGAACCTGGTTACTGGTTAGTGCAAGACTTAAGGACAGACATCTCTACCTACCTACGTTAAATGACGCATTACTTCGAACTGCGATGCAATCGGTATTCGTCTCCCAGAATTTACCTGTAGTGCAGACTCATTTGAAAATTCAAGATATTTAGAAAAAGACTACAAAACTACATTCTGAAGGTCGCATTCAGACCTGTAAAACCCTAAATTGAGACATCACACGATCGTCCAGTTTCACTAGATTTCTTTTCGCCTTTGAATACAAACCAAATGGTTAATTCCATAAAATAAAAGCAATAAGCAATATATCTATCTGAGCATAAACGCAGCAATAAAGCGACATTACATACCTTTTGTTTTATTTTCTCTTCATCTGTAAGTTCTAACGAATATTGCAGATAAATTAATGCAAAGGCAAACACAACACAGCTTAAAAATTTGCCGCCTAGAATGCAAAAATGGGAGTGTTGTGAGACTCTGATTGGTAGGAACGAATAAGAATAACAGGAGGGGAGGTGACGGAAGAAGAAGAAGAAGAAGAAGAAGAAGAAGAAGAAGACGAAGAAGAAGACGAAGACGAAGGCGAAGACGAAGGCGAAGACGAAGGCGAAGACGAAGGCGAAGGCGAAGGCGAAGGCGAAGGCGAAGACGAAGGCGAAGACGAAGACGAAGACGAAGACGAAGACGAAGACGAAGACGAAGACGAAGACGAAGACGAAGACGAAGACGAAGACGAAGACGAAGACGAAGACGAAGACGAAGACGAAGACGAAGACGAAGACGAAGACGAAGACGAAGACGAAGACGAAGACGAAGACGAAGACGAAGACGAAGACGAAGACGAAGACGAAGACGAAGACGAAGACGAAGACGAAGACGAAGACGAAGACGAAGACGAAGACGAAGACGAAGACGAAGACGAAGACGAAGACGAAGACGAAGACGAAGACGAAGACGAAGACGACGACGACGACGAAGACGAAGACGAAGACGAAGACGAAGAAGAAGAAGAAGAAGAAGAAGAAGAAGAACGAAGAAAGAAAGAAAATTGAAAAAGTATAACACATTTAAACTGAGCAATTATAACCCCTAGCGGTGTCTAATGGGACGTCGCACAGCTTTAGCATATTCGATTTCACGGATAAACTTTTGTTCGTTAGTTGATCTTCGGTAAGAACAAAGCTTTGAGTATGTCCTTATTTTGAAGGACGCGCGCGCACAGTTACTCAAATTATGCAATTAGAATGGAATATACTGAAACTTCCTTCTCACAGAGAAAATATACTTGTGCTTTAGTAGAATAAAAGCTAGTGTAATCTCAGATGTATGAGTCGTCACCATGAGCGTCGGCAAACCCTTTTCCGGGGGGAGGGGGGGGGGTATGTTTGAAGTTTGCAATCAAATAATATTAATTCTTTATTTTGCTGTCAAAAGTTATATCTAGTACTTGTTGTGGATAACCATATTAATTTGTGCTAAATAAAAATTGTTCTTTACATCAAGAGTAAAATAATAGTCAGTAAATGATTGCACATTGAGTGTATTAGCTTCCAAGAGGGGGGGGGGGGGGGGTGGCTCGCACAAGCTCGTCACTCGGAATTAAAGTCGAAAGTACACACTCATATTTGAATGACGAAGAAGTATGTGCACCTACTTGCATGAGAATGATTACGTTTGCTATGCAGCCATTTAATTTATCGCCATAAAGGAAGAATCGCATTGAGCACGTGAACTCGTAATGACCACACACAGGAAATTCAATGAGGGATATTTAGCATGAGTTAACTGTAAGGTTTCATGAATTTTCCCCACTAAAACCAATAGTGGAAATGAAATCTCTTTCTAAGAGGATTCATAAAAGATAATCGCCGCTCAGTATGACCATCAACAGGCCAGAAACATGTCGAGGCTACAGTGTCCGTGGAATGCTCAACAAACAAGTACATTCGTAGGCGATCAAAGCAATTGGGAGTATCGTATTCGACAGTACGAAAATATGACGAGAATTTGGAGTTAAAAGAGTTTAAAACATCCTTGCTAAAGGACCAGAGCGATAACGTAATTCAAAATCTTATAAGGCTTGTGGGCGATTTCTGGATGTTTTTTTTTTTTTTTTTTTTTTTTTTTTTTTTTTTTTTTTTTTTTTTTTTTCAGACGAGTGTGCAATATAGTGCAGTACAAAATCGAGAAATGTTTATTTCTAGAGTAAGAAGAAACTACATTTTTAAGCTCTCGGAAACAACCCACCGTATTTCATGATTTAGGCTGCAATGTCTACAACCCACATGATCGGTTCACATTTCTTTGATGGTGCTGTGAATCAAATAACGTATATAATCACATTACGCGATTAGTTTGTTCCTCAACTGCAAGATCTAGGACTGCTCGGTGGCATATGATTCCAGAAGGATGGGACAAGAGCCTAATATACTGTTGCCAGCAGAGAATATACAAATTAGATACATATTTCATAATCAATGGACTGAAAGTGGTTCTGCGCATTTGCCTGCGTCTCCGGAGTGAACTTCCCGAAGTGCTGATCTGTCAACATGCGACAATGCATTAAGGTTGCTAGCAGACGATACGAGAGTAGACGAACTTAAGGATGCTGTTCAACATATACTTTGCTATCATATTCTAATAATGTTGGAAATATCACATTGTATGTACATGGAGAGGAATCATATTCTTATGAAAATTATGGTATACACAGAGACACTTTGGACTATCACATTAAAATTTTACCTCAATACGAGGACATTAAATAGGGATTAAGAGGATTTTGTGTTCACCCTGTATATTAAAAATAATGTTTATGACGTATCTTAAAACCAAGTACCTACTTGATTTTATAAACTATTTGATAAAATTGTACAACATTTTTGCATGTCAACCAATTGAAATATTTTGTTTAATTTGATCATTAAAACTCGGGGAGCAGAGGACGTTTGACGAAGACAACTTGTTGGATTAACACCAAAATATCCTAAGATTTCTTATGCAACTATTTCCTCAAGTAGCTAAAACAAAGCGCTAATGAAAAATGCGAAAATAAAAACATACACAACAGAATGAAAGATGAGGTATGATAAAACTCGAATATTGCAAAACATTTACTGTGTAGTTATGTTGTCCAATTATGTATGTATGGAAAGCATTTCAGGCAAAAGTTATTTGTTAATGTGCATGGAATCCGAGTGTCACGAAAAAAATATTTCTATTTTAAATACAAAGTTGGCATTAAATTCAAAATAATTGAATTCAAACTACATGCTAATCGAGGGAAGTCTTTGCACATATGGTTTCATTACGTTATTACTTTGAAGGTGCAAAGGTGGAGACTGAACACATGCATTTCATTTGTCAATCAGATATATTAAACATATTGCAACATTAATCAGAATCGTTAGAGGAATTTTGAGAAAATGATAAATTAAGAACTTTTTTCACATCAAGTATAATCTGCGGAGGAAATATTGTATCGTATCTTTGGAAGGCTCTGAACTCAAATACCAAGTTTTATATTTATCTGGACCTTCGTTTTTAAGTTATGCTATCCCTTCCTCATACACACACACACACACACACACACACACACACACACACACACACACACACACACACACACATGGACCTTTTGGATTCAAGGAGCTTCGAAACATGTATTTCCGTTAAAATCTCGATATAGAATTTTCGTTGGAATACAATAACTACTCCCTCTATCTGCTGTTAGACAGGTGCTAGAAAAAGTAAAAAGGTTAATACTAAGAAACAGAGATTATTTTGAACAAGCTTTGAACGGTTTGACTACATCCCGTTTTGAGGGTAGGTATAATGCCTTTGGTCATAAATGCCACTGATTCATCCCCGATGAAACTTAATGAAATATTTTGAGTGAGCAACCTCGATAACTGCCTGTCCTTAAGAAGATTCTGACTTAGATGTCGATTATAGAGCCCTCCTTATTTTAGCAAAGCATAATTTGTTGCACATCTACTTCAGTTAAAATGACCCACGAATAGTAATTCAAAAGCTGGATGCAAAAGAGTCGAAAAAGCAAATTTTGGAGGGCTTGAGACAAACATTCAAATGAAAACTAACTTTCTTATTTATTTTTTTTTATTTTAACATCACGGTAAAATTCAATATTTCACAAATATGAAATTACTAAAGAAAAAGTGCATAATTTATTTTGCGATGGAAACAAGAACAGTAACATATATTTTTGCAACTTTAAAATATGAACAGATATTATTCTTTCATTTCAATAACATTAAAGTGAACTTTTGTTTTCTTCTTCTTCTTCTTCTTCTTCTTCTTCTTCTTCTTCTTCTTCTTCTACGAATATTAATTTTTGCATTACATAAAATATTTCAACTTCATGGTCTGTACAGAATGCTGAGAGGAACAGGGGGAACACTTAGTACATAAAATGTCGTTCACAGTTCCTTCCAAGATGCCGGATTAAGCTCAGCTTGTTTTCACTATTTCTTCTACTGCAGAAAGAATCTTCCCAGTTTTTCTAAAGTCTATACCAAAAATACATATTTTGCAACTGTTAAACTTTGCGCACTTGCTGCTTGAGTACCGCAAACATGCTACCGTTTGCTAAGTCCGCTAGGGTGATTCTTTTCCCAGATATTTTCACACCGAAAGTTGCAATCGGTGACCAGAAATTTACTGGTAAGTATTCCTATCTGGAGCGGCTAAGAAGAGATTATGATATCTCTAGTTTTATGTTGTGGGCATCGAACAACAAACCATCTAGTGCGTCCAATATCCACATCCCGGATAAAGTGGAGATTGGATCACTTTATGCACATGCATTTTGAGCTCTGTAACTACCTGTTCATTGATAAATTTCTAAGCAGTCGCTTTCTATGTCGTAGGTATATGTGGAAGCCTACTGGGCCACTACCTCACAGTTCAAAGAAGAGACCTTGGTCTTTCACGATGATGAGTCATCTTGAATACTCTATGCTAAGTTGCAAATAGTTTCTGCTACCGACACAAGACATAGCAGGTTGTGTGATGGAACTGCTGATGGAAAATCTAAAAGCTCACTAAAACTCTTAGCGTCCTATTGATCTGCATCATTGCCATACCAGTAAGACATTCTTCAAATATATGACTTTGTACTTCAGCTTTACATCTGTAAGTCCAATATCACCATGTCGAATATTCCTGCGTAACCGCACACGTGCTATGGAAAGAAGGTCCGTTTCACAAATAGCGTTTCATATTGTCACCGCGCTCGCCGCATCTAATTGCCGACAGCCGCAATTGTCACCCATCGCATTATTGTCGGCACTACCGCAAAGGAGCCGAAGGAAAGAGACAGAGAATGGCCGCATTGTTGGGGCGCTTGCCGAAAGAGAGAAAAGGATAGAGGCTACTGGAATCTTCTACTTTGTACTCCAGCGCAATAAGTGAACGTTCTTAAAGCTTCCAGAATAGTGCCTGGGAGATATAAATAGCGGTAAAGTGTGAGAAGAGTCAGTCAGACGTATGTGAAGGTTGGGTAGTCGTGCCGACGGAGACGGACAGACGATGTGGAGAGTTGTGCCGACGGAGAAGAGTTAGTTCTTTGTGTTACGAGTTCGAAGCCGTGCTGTTGGAGAATCGGAAAAGACTTTCTTGTTGTTGCAACGAGTGTACAAAGTTACTGTTTACGGAAATAAAAGTGTTCTTTATCTCGACTACATCGGTCTACTTTACTTCACACCCACCAAAAGTTACACTGGTGTCAGAAGTGGGATTCGTCGAATTGCTTCTAGTTTCGTTACTTCGTCGTTAGAAGTTGCAACGTTAGAACCAAGATGGAGGGAGATTCGGAAACCAGGATGATGGCAATGATGAAAGAATTATTCGCCGAGCTGAAAGAAATGAAGACGGCAAACGACAACCTCGCTGCCAAAATGGAAACGTCATACGACAACCTCGCTGCCGAGCTGAAAGAGATGAAGACGGCAAACGACAACCTCGCTGCCAAAATGGAAACGTCATACGACAACCTCACTGCCAAAATGGAAACGTCAAACGACAACCTCGCTGCCGAGCTGAAAGAGATGAAGATGGAACAACTCGGTGAACTGACTGGCGTGACGGAAGACGTGGAAGAACTCGGCGAAAAGGTGGTAGACCTCTGCCAGCACGTGGACGTCGTGGAGGACGACGGGGAACGTCTTGGCGCCCTAGTAGTAAGAGTTGACGAGAGCGTCAAAGTACTGGATGCCAGGGGCAGATGGAATAGCGCGGAGCCGGGGAGGGAGCACCTAATGGCCGAGGCGACAGTTGCGCCCGTTCCAGATGATGTGAGGGAAGACGTGAAACAACTCGGCGAACTGATTGGCGTGACGGAAGACGTGGAACAACTCGGCGAACTGATTGGCGTGACGGAAGACGTGGAACGACTCGGCGAACTGATTGGCATGACGGAAGACGTGGAACAACTCGGCGAACTGATTGGCGTGACGGAAGGCGTGGAAGAACTCGGCGAAAAGGTGGAAGACCTCTGCCAGCATGTGGACGTCGTGGAGGACGACGGGGAACGTCTTGGCGCCCTGGTAGTAAGAGTTGACGAGAGCGTCAAAGTACTGGATGCCAGGGGCAGACGGAATAGCACAGACCCGGGGAGGGAGCACCTAGTGGCCGAGGCGACAGTTGCGCCCGTTTCAGATAACGAAAGTGTACGTCTCGGGGAAGACAAAGGGGCAGTTCAGGGACGTCGTCGAGGATCCCCTGGAGGAGTGTGTCGGGTACGTAACCAACCAGGATATGACGTGGAGGACGATCAGCAGGGAAGCGCACAAGCAGGCGAGCAACACGCGAGAACCGACTTGGCGTGTGACATGGGAGGACCGTCGGAGCCATCCAAGCACCTGACGCATAGTGCCGTGAACGGAAGAATGGTGGACATCATCGTGGACGGCAGGATACAGGAGAGGACGTGCCGAGCACGAGTGAACACGAGTGCAGCGGTGGACGCGACTCGCGCGGATGTGGCGGGGTTTGTTGCCAGACCCATCGGAAGCAAGGTGGCTGCGAAGGTGCGCCAGAGAGGTCGGCGGACACGGTACACAATGAGCCGTTTCCAAGTGCGCAGGATGGCCCGTCAACACACCAGGAAGAAAGGTAACTGGACGAGGGACCGTCAAGACCGGCGGTACTGTTGCAGAATTTCGAAGCAGGATGGCATACATCGTCCTACCCGGACCAAGGGACACTATCCAACAGCGATACCTAGGATCGTGCCTCCTGGAGAAGAGGTTCGATGGGTTAGTCCACCGGGGCGCAAGGGAGATGCCGCAGTGATAGTGCTGGTCGGGACGACCAGCTCTGAGGAGGGAGCAGTGTCACCGCGCTCGCCGCATCTAATTGCCGACAGCCGCAATTGTCACCCATCGCATTATTGTCGGCACTACCGCAAAGGAGCCGAAGGAAAGAGACAGAGAATGGCCGCATTGTTGGGGCGCTTGCCGAAAGAGAGAAAAGGATAGAGGCTACTGGAATCTTCTACTTTGTACTCCAGCGCAATAAGTGAACGTTCTTAAAGCTTCCAGAATAGTGCCTGGGAGATATAAATAGCGGTAAAGTGTGAGAAGAGTCAGTCAGACGTATGTGAAGGTTGGGTAGTCGTGCCGACGGAGACGGACAGACGATGTGGAGAGTTGTGCCGACGGAGAAGAGTTAGTTCTTTGTGTTACGAGTTCGAAGCCGTGCTGTTGGAGAATCGGAAAAGACTTTCTTGTTGTTGCAACGAGTGTACAAAGTTACTGTTTACGGAAATAAAAGTGTTCTTTATCTCGACTACATCTGTCGTATTTACTTCACAACCAAAAAAAAGTTACAATATCATTTCTAGACATTGTGAATCTCTTGAAAGGATGAGAGGATACTGTCTAGAGGGAATGCATTGAAGCACAGTTATTAATTTATGCCAATTTTCATAACACGTTACCTAGACTAGAAGTAAACAAGAAACCTTAATACCTTCTTCTAGGACACACTTGCTTATGTGCGAAAGTAACATCTGGTGACAATGGCGTGAACGAGTTTTATTATCATTAATTTGGGACTTAGTAGCCTCTTCATAGATTTCAAGCAGACATACCTATGTTTCACCCTGTCCCGTGATATGAAGAAACACGGAAGCATCATCTTCATAAAACTCATTGTCAGAGATTTTGGCAGCAACTGATGAAGCATGCGTATCAAGGGTTTGATACGCAATATGACTAGAAGCGCCGTGCCAAGCAGTGTCTTCAACATAGTAAGAGTGGCCAATACTGTCGCAGAAGATGCCAAAGTGCACAAGAAGCGGTTTTCTATGGTGAGTAGGAGAATTCCTTGAGTATTAACATTTAACGGTGTATTGCCACAAAATACATCTTCAAGTCAGGGTAAACCATTTCCAATTAATTCTCAATGGATCAGCATTAAAGTGTTACCGTAAATGTAACAAGACATGATGAAATAAATTGTGCATCAGTTTCTTTATACTTTAATTAATTGACTAAAATTAATTTTTTCTGTTAAATTTTGGGAGAATTTTACTTCATTCTCTAATTGACAAATCAATAAATCCACCATTATAACAGTTGTTTCATAATGCATGCACAAATTTTTAATTAATTGCGCCTATGGCGAACATACAGATTCACGGATTAAATTGTAATTTTAAATTATTGACAAAACTGAAAAAGAAAATATTAACATTTTCAAAACAAGGAATCAAATTCGGTGAAAATTGTGCTTTGTACAGTACAAGATGGCATAAGCTTGGTTAAATAGAAAAAGGAATAATTCCGTTGAGTAGTGGAGTGTTCTTGGATTAATAATTTATCGGAGACTTTCTCCAAATTCAGACCGAGATGAGATAACTGAAAACGTTTGCTAATACATTATAACGCATTTTAGTTGTTTATAGCATGGCGATGCCGCACACTATCAATTTGTCTCTGCCGATTAAGTTTACCATAACAGGACGCAGGCGATTTGCAATGATTTTCATAAAAAGTTTACAATGACAGTTTAACAGTGGATTGGTAGTAAAGATCCGGTGGATCATTTTGGTTCCGCTGGCAAACAATAGGTTGTTTATAACCCTCAGATGTACAGTTTCTTACTAATGGGTAGAATGAACGGCAAAAACCGTAACCGATGTCATCAGTCACGGTGCCGACTGGAATTTCGCAGTGTAAATGGCAGATCTTGGTTCTTCATCTGTAATTTGTGCGGCCAATATGTCGCTGTCAGTTTTACGGAAATGTTAGTCCACACATCTCATTTGTCATTTGTATATTTTGTGCAGCGTTGAGGAAGCACGAGGACAAAAAATGTTCTTAAATTGTTGCTCGATCTTCTAAAAGTAGTGCAGACTTACGTCTTCATAAGTGCATAATAAATTTGAGTTCGATAATAATTAAACTCAATAATAACAACAACAATTTATCATAATCATCAGTATCATCATCATCATCATCATCATCATCATCATCATCATCATTATTATTATTATTATTATTATTATTATTATTATTATTATTATTATTATTATTGTTATTGTTATTATTATTATTATTATTATTATTATTATTATTATTATTATTATTATTATTATTATTATTATTATTATTATTATTATTATTATTATTATCATTATCATTATCATTATCATTATCATTATCATTATCATCATGATCATGATCATGATCATGATTCATATCATTATCATTATCATTATCATTATCATTATCATTATTATTATTATTATTATTATTATTATTATTATTATTATTATTATTATTATTATTATTATTATTATTATTATTATTATTATTATTATTATTATTATTATTATTATTACTATTATTATTATTATTATTATTATTAGTATTATTATTATTATTATTATTATTATTATTATTATTATTATTATTATTATTATTATTATTATTATTATTATTATTATTATTATTATTATTATTATTATTATTATTATTATTATTATTATTATTATTATTATTATTATTATTATTATTATTATTATTATTATTATTATTATTATTATTATTATTATTATTATTATTATTATTATTATTATTATTATTATTATTATTATTATTATTATTATTATTATTATTATTATTATTATTATTATTATTATTATTATTATTATTATTATTATTATTATTATTATTATTATTATTATTATTATTATTATTATTATTATTATTATTATTATTATTATTATTATTATTATTATTATTATTATTATTATTATTAGAGTTAATGTTTTCGGTGCTAACTTGGTAAAATACAAAAATGTCTCCTTTCTCATCTTCAATGGTATTTAGGTCCCATGATAATTTTAAAGTATTTGTATGTTTCTCAGGGCATTTCAGTAATCAGCCACCCCATTGGAATCTCTCTGGAGTGTATATTTTGAATTTACAGACTTCATGACCCTGTTAAATATGATAATTTTGGAACATATACACGAGTATCTTATTAAATTTATATTAATAAATAATATATTCCATGGAAGGCTTTAATGTTTCCATATTTATTAAACCTTTAATGTGAAGTTTATTGGTATTCTAAAACAACTAATATTAAACACACACATGAAGTTTTCACAATAAATATTTCAGAGATTCTAAAATACTTATTCCATCAAAGTTAGGGTGCTGATAAAAGGAAGTGGTGCAAATCAAGCTTAGAAAACCGTAGTAAAATTAGTAGACTGTTGTTTGCATGACCTTCCTACTTTGTGGGTTATAAGAACATATTACCGAGCGAGTTGGTTCTGCGGTAATGCGTGTGGCTCACATTCGGGTGATTCTGGGTTGCATTTTCTTGGACCGCCCACACTAACCTTATTTTTTCGTGGTTTTTCCTGGCCGGCAGGCCAATGCTAGGGTGGTTTCTCATCTGACACGATTCTCTTTCCCTCATTTACTTTACATTCCGTTTCCTTCTCATGTTCCAGGCATGCTTCTAGGTTTCGTGGTGTGTGGTGGTGCCAGACAAATGGCACGGATGCTTGCTCCATGGAAATATTGTTCCCCGTGGACAGTAGAGGACTAGCTGATTGAACAGGGCAGTTCATCGCCCTCTCTGGGCAGTTGCAGTAGTGGAACGGTTCTTCCAGCCAGGAATAATGATTATTGTTAAGGATTTTCGTGGCTTGTCTGCCTTCGGCCGGATAGCATCACGTGGTTCACTCTTATTAGCTCTCGTTTCCCTGTGCTAGACATTTTCTTTGCACAAGAGACAATATTTGCCTACAGCAAATACAGCTTAGAAGTAATATTTCACTGACTTGTAACTGGTATTTCGTTTGGGTTACGAGGTTAGCTAGCGGAGGTGGAGTTTTCCACTTCAGTCCACCTCTATTATTTTTCAATGGTAATTTACTTTGGCCAATCCGCTGTCAAAATCTAAAGAACGGCCACTTAAAAGGGCATTTTAAAGTTTTAAATTTAAATTTTGGTATAGTTCTGTTAGCAACACAGCCTATTTGAAAACTGATCAGCTTGCTATTCCGCACAACATAATATTAAGGGTGGTCGGAGTTTTTTTTCTGGGGGGGGATTACATTACATTCCTTCTAATATGTGCTTCATAGAAGCATTAAAAACAAAAAAGTCGAATGGTATTTTGTTCTTTGATCAGCCGATTACGAAAAAATAAATAGTTTTTTTTGTATCCAAGTTGAATGCGTAATTCCAAAAGAATGTGCAAAGATAACAGTTTGTTACTTGTAAGATATGTAGAGTAACTTATTTCTGATATAGCTTCGGCAGTAATTATGGGACATTATACAGGGTTTCGAAATAATTCATCACCTAAAAGACGTGAAGGAATACTCTGAGCTGCTATTTCAGAGATGACGTAACTCGACAACGCTGCGTTGAGGTTGGTCAGGGAATGATTGACCTGGTTTGTGGATGTAAACAGCTTTCGTTTTCGGTAATGTTTTGGGAGCTAACGCTTATGATTGGCCTACACTGTCACAGAAACACGGAAGGACAAGGCAGGGTATGAGTTTGCTTTCAAAACGCACCGTTACGCTGTTTGTTTATGTACGGAGCTAAGAAAAGTGAACATCCACACAATCTGCAGTGTTGCCAGGTTGTTTTCGATAAAACTAAAATATCTCCATAGGCCTATATCATCATCGTCATCCTCCTCTGCCTCACTTTCGCTACGTGTTTTAAGATCCATAATACTCACTGTATTTTGCAGATTTTAGTTTCAGAAGGCCCAAAAATGTCAATTTCTTACTTTAATACTTGATCGATTGAAATATTATAATTCCCCACTCATCTGCCTATATTGTCCAAAAAGTGCTTCCAAATTGTCAATCTGAAATTTTCCTAATTGAATGTATTTGAACTTTATTTCTGAGAGCAAAAACTTCATAACACAAATTAAAGCTTATGCTGAGTGGCAAAGAGCTGTAGCCCCTGCTGTTAATTTGCCACACTTTTTTTTTACAAACAACACCGGTATCCAGACTTTCCAAATCTTGCAGCCACTCGATGAAGTTTTCTAAAAATCTTATGGACTCATAATCGGTATTCCTTATATGTCAAACAGAACATCGCGTAAATGTTTTCCTTTAGAGGTTCTTTATGTTCACACATTATCACCAAGCTGAAACAACTCCTCAAAAAGTGCATATCCTTTAATATGTGTCCTATAGTACATTTAGAATCGCAATATTCCTCTCATCGAACAATTTCAGGGCCTAGATTATATTTTGTTTCTCGAGCTATGTTGGATACAAACCTTTACTGAAATGAGATGGGCCAGTTTTTGTGACATTTCCTTTCTCGCATAAGTATAGTTTTTCAAAAATCCAAGACCTGTTTTTAGTAATGGCGATTGAAGTGGATCATGCAGCAGCGTTGAAGCTGTGGGCGGTGGTAGGTGATCTTTTTTTAATTAACGTTCTCCAAAGTAATGTCATATCGGACGGTGAATGAATGAAATGGGCGAAATGATGCTCAAACGGAGCTTTAAGTTACCCGACATTCGTCTTCTCAGGATAAGGGAAATGGAAGGCCATTTTGCGAAGCAATGCAAATCGTTCTTGGAAACTGCTACTGACCAAGAAATTCCGGAAAACATAAGGACTATAAGTCCTAAAAAATAATCCAAGTAGTATCGATCCAAAGGACACTCTAACGCAAGAACCAAGCATTCAAGATTCCGACGGTCAATTAACTGAAGAGGATTAGAAAATCTCAATTATGGAATGCACAACAATGTCAGGATTGGAAATCTTAAAAAAATCCAACCCCTAGGGAGGCAGCTCAGATTAAAGCAATAAAGAAAATAGAATACAAGGATGGTTCTCTTAAAAGGCCTATTTCTACTTCAAGCTAACACACAGGAAGTTAGCAAGCAACGAAGAGCAGCCAAGCAAAGTAAAGCAAAAGAAGATTCAACAAACACATAAGAAAACTAAAAGACACTACAGTGACGCTTGATGGTCAGTTCTCTCCTGTTAGAATATTAATGGAAGTAAGCATAGAAAATTGCATTTTGAACTTCCAACAGCTCAAGAGTTTTTTAGAAAACACCAAAGGAACATCATGTATAGTGTCCATAGCTCTCGATTATACAGACAACTGGAAAGTCTGTTGGACACTCAAAAAGAGTCCATCCTTCGTTGACAAATAAAGGAATTGAAAATCGATTCACTCGTATTGAAAAGAAGCTCGGTCTAGAAATTAACAAATCCAGAACACCAGAAGTTCTCGGAACTCCATCTAATTCTATCTAGCTCGCTGTTTGTCTTCATTTTTGTTTATCTGCCAATACATATCACAAAAATGAGCTATGCCATATTACAATGGAACCTCCAAGGTTTCCGAGTATTGAATATTTTGATTAAAAAACCATCTTTCAAATGTAATTTGTTTGCAGGAAATAAACTTTAGCGATCAGTTGATACCAAATATACCTGCATATTCAACTTATTATAGGAACAGAGAAAGAGCAGTCCACGCCAGTGGTGGAATAGCTACCTTCATTATAGGTAACATAATTCATAAAGAAGTACCGTTAATAACTCCACTTGAAGCAGTAGCAATAAAAGTAATAATGCCAACTCCTGTCTGTATATGTAATGTCTACTTACCTAACAGCTATAAGCTTAAACTCGAAGACATTCAAACTATAATAAACCAACTACCCAATCCTTTCATACTCCTGGATGACTGTAATATTCACCACTTATTATGCGGCTGTAAGAAAACTGACCAAAGAGGGAAAGTTATAGAATCTATATTACTAGAACAAAGCTTAATATTACTTACTTTTTCGCATGCTACGCACTCCGATCTTGCACACAACACCTTTAATGGCATTGACTTGTAAATAACTTCTCCCAGCAATGCACCCCTATTTAGCGGGTCAGTTTATAATGTGCCTTTGGGCAGCAGTCATTGCTCAATCATTATACGTATGGACAATGAAATTTCTGAATACATGCAATGGCGAATGTGGATTATTAGTAAAGCAGATTGGGTATGGTTTAAAACCTTTACTGGCCAAACCGCATCATCTTTATCATTGATTCAAGACCACTCAAATATTAGCAATATTGTTAAACATTTCATAGAAATCATAATAGAAGTCTCCAACACCACCACCATTCCGAAAACATGCATAGGCCTGATTCGCAAAGAGGCGTTCCATGGTTAAACGATGAATGTAAAAATACAATTCAGAACAAAAATAAAGCATATCTAAAATATAAGAAGCATCCATCACCCGAAAACAAAATACAGTACAAAAAATCGCGAGGTTTGGTACGCAGAACAATAGAAAAAGCATACCCAAATCATGGTTAGATTTTATATCCTCAATGAACCATCAAGCACCTTTAGAACAAATTCGGAAGAAAATAAGTAAAATAAATAGAACAAACAAAACATCTGAGGTACCATTTCTTCGAAATAAATAAACAGATAAAAAGCTGGCTCATAATATACAAATATCAGACATTTTGTCACACATTTGCGGCCATTTCTTGTGACTCAAAGTGCAACACCAAATCCCCCAAATTTAAACAAAGGTTTGAGAGTGAAACCTTGAATATAGACACCCTCTTCGACTGATCAACAGGACTATGAGAGTGAAATAACGCTAGAAGAAATTATGCATACGCTATGTGAACGTAAATCTAAACCTTGTGGACCTGATGGGATCCCTTATGAGATGTTGAAACATCTCCCCATTAATTGTATTCTATACCTACAAGACCTGTACAATTTTATATGTAACAGCAAAGCTTTTCCTACTTGCTGGAGAAAAGCAACGGTAATTCCTATTCTTAAGCCCAACGGCGACTCGTCTATACCAAAGGACTATCGTCCAATTACTCTAATTTGTACATTGAGAAAAGTGTTAGAAAAAATAATAAGCAAACGACTTCGATGGACTCTTGAAGCAAATAATTTTTTCAACAAAGGTCAACATGATTTCGCCAAGGTCATTCAACAATGGATAGTCTCATCAGTCATCACTATTGAAAAAGAAATAACAGAAAGTTTTTAAAATTCTCAGCACTTTGTAATGATAAGTTTATTTATCGAGAAGACGTGCGACATGATTTGGAAAAAAAGAGTCTTGAAAATTCTATCACAAAACCAGATCACTGGAAAATGCTTACGTACGTGGGCAATTTCCTTAAAAGAAGGCAATTCAAAGTGTTGGCCTATGGAACTTACTCTGAAATATAGCAAATTCAAAATGGAGTACCTCAAGGATCTTCGCTCGGTGTTTTGTTTTCTTTGTAGCTATCAATGACATTACATCTCATAAAACTACCAGTCAAAGCTAACTTATTCGCGGACGATTTAACAATCTACTGTAAGGGCAAAAATCTAAACACTACCCAAGAAATTCTTCAAACCAGAATGAATCTCCTACAGGAATGGTTACAACAAACTGGATTCAAGTTCTCAAAAAAGAAAACAAAATTCATAGTGTTCTCTAAAAAGAAAATCTACAAAGAGGATCCTAAGATCTATATGGAGAATAATATGATTGAGGTTGTTAAGACACTCGACTCCTGGGAGTGCTTTTGGAGTACTTAAGCTAAATTAATTTAACGTGGAGTCCTCATATTAAACATCTAAAATCAGACTGTGTTTAGAGATTACGTCTACTAAAAGTATTAGCAGCAAAAAACTGGGGTGCCGACTCAAAGGTTTTATTATCTACTTACAAAGCTACTATTGGAGCTGAACTAAACTATTCATGCATAGTATACCACTCAGCATCTCCTACTGCTCTCAAAATACTCGATTCAATGCAGACAACAGCTTTACGGCTTATATTAGGAGCATTCTACGAAAGAGTATCCACTTACCTTTATTGCCTTAACCTTAAAGTAGCTGAAATTTCTGCAAGGAAAGTATTTCACCAAATACCGCGTTAGAAGCTTTCATTACCTGACATTCACACAGATGTTTTTACACATCAAAAGTGAAGCTTGTAATGTTATCTACAATCCCTTTCCTTGAAATTTAAGAGTACCATCGAACTGATTTATACATATACACCGATGGTTCTATTATCGTTGGAAAATGTGGATGTGCAATTGTTTATCCTGAACACACAGATTTACACAAACTACCTTAACATTTCTCTATTTTCTCGTGCGAGTTATTCGCCATAACAGAAAGTCTGCAATTCATTTTAGAATTAGAAAATCCTAAATCTTTTTTGATAATGACTGACTCAATGAGTGCAATGCTGTCCATTAACGATAAACAAACAAAAAAATTCACTGGTTCAAGAAATACAATTCTTATCCAATGAAACTATCAATTCAGGTAAACAAATTAATATACTATGGATGCCCTCCCATAGACAAATTGATGGCAACGAACGAGCAGATACAGCAGTCCGTAAAGTAACCAGTTTACCTCTAGATGAAACAATTACAAGCATAACTTACCAAGATTACATTGTCTCTATTAAAAGTAATATCAGAAGAAACTGGGAAAACCAGTGGTATAGCAATTCAAACAGTAAACTGCGAGACATAATGACTAACGGAATATTAAGACATCCTCTCAAACAACTGAAACGTCAAGAACAAGTGGCTATAACTGGCTAAGAATCGGCCATTGCAGAATCACGCACTCACATTATATCCAAGGATCCAGCTCCCACATGTAAGATGTGTCAGACTGCTTTAACTACTGTACATATCATCTCTAAATTGTCTAGAATCTGGATACACAAAATGGCGAACGAAGAACAACCTTTCAGCTGACGATCCTACTGCACTTTGCGATCTAAATATGATCAGCACCATACTACAGTTCCAAACAGACACTTCAGTATATCAGTCGTTGTAATATAAGTGTATCGTTATTGTTAAGAGAGTACTTTAGTAGTTACACTTTATTGTTAACTTACCAGCCAGTGTTATAAATATTTAGCTTTTAAGACTTAACGAACATTGTAACTGAATGTATCATTGTATTAACATAGTTATTTTGTAAATACTTCGAGTACAGTCGCAATATGACCATGTAGCTAGGCGACTATAAACGAGATTGAAATAAATAAACATTTTCCTGGTTTTCAAGTACACTTATTTTCTCTATCAGATATTTTGAATGAGCTGATCTAATATAAGAAACTCCTGCACCTAAAGTTTGAGTTAGATGTCGCAGATAATCTGGATGTGGTATGAAAGAACACTGGAATTCCGAATTTTGTCTATAAGAAGCTGGATTGGAAAAGTATATTGAAGCCCAAAGTTAAGTATCTGGGCTGTACCTGTGGGTATCTTCCAATATTAGTTTTACTTGCTCCTCTAACAATTTGGTCTTTTTCGGTATCAAAGATTGTTCGCCCATTTCACCACAACATCCTATTAGAAGCGCAGAAGCACACTTTATTTTATCAGTTACTGATGTGGTCGGAAGCGAATATGATTTTAAGTGAATTAAAAGTCTATCAAACTTATTCCACTTGTCAAGCATCGTATCCTTTCTTAGAACCTAACCATTTGAAATCATGGTCAGGAATTAGGGCTTTATGAGACCTGAATCATTAGGTGATTGGTAATTTTAAGGAAAACTAAAATTTGTGCAATTCTTGAAGAGTTAACTACTTTCAGAAATTTCACGTCATTGTTGTTTACAAACACCGTGAACCAATCAATCCTCTTTTTTTTTTAGTTTGTCGCCACCTTCACACCACTTCGAAAATTTCTTCGTCTCTTCATTCAAATTCCTCTCTTCTTTTTGAGGGAGTTTTGCGTTTTGGGGATGGTTTATATGGCAGATATGATGGTTGGTTGCGAAATTTTCAGGGTAATGCATCATTACAAAGCTTAGGAATTTTTGTAGGCAACACAAGTACACTTCCATAATCTCTAGTTGCACGACCTTCCCGTTCAATACACGTATCCATTTTAGCCTCCGATGAGCGCCTTTTTTTTTTATTTAAAGAATATGTAGTCAGATATTCACCGGCGCGCTGCAGCGTAGTAATTTAATTTACTGCCCGCAGACAGCATCTTCGGAGCAATTTACTGCCAAACTAAACATACATTCATAAGCACACTAACAAGGCCAATAAACTACTGATTGACCGTTGGATGTTTTGATCTGTTAGTGTTATCTGGGGTACTAGCTTCCAAATACTGCTTGGCAAAACCATGAGGCGTATCGGAAGTATGTCAAACTGCTCAGTTGTTTACGTGAGCTTATCGCACATACACGCCGAGACTGTGCATCTCTCCCATCACTCCTGAAACGTCAATGGCTCATCACTATACCTGGCTCGAAGCCCGAGAACGTCTGGAATATGTTCGACGTCAGGAAAGCCTCATATCGTACTTTATATAAGATACTGCTTTTTAAGTTTACGTATATAGATGTCTTTCCTGAGAAAACGCGATTTTACACAAAAAATAACATTTTTATTCCCCTTTCATTTAGAGCGATTTTGCATATATTTTGTGTATCTCGGAAACGGTTCTATAGATTTTGATAAAATGTATTCGGATAAGGTTTTGCTTCTTAAGTTTATCTACATTGGTGTCTTTCCTGAAAAAAAAAAACGCGATTTTATAAAAAGGTTTTTATTCTCTCTTCTATAAGTAATTTCTAAAATTTTCCGTATGTCAAATAGACATCCTAAGAATTAAATTCACATTGTTTTTTCTACTCACTTTCAGGTAACACATTCAGATCTCTTTCTCTAATTACTCTTCTATGAACAATTTCCCTGGAAAAAACGCGATTTTACACACACCCACACACAGACACACACACACACACACACACACACACACACACACACACCCACACACACACACACACACACACACACACACACAAAGAGCATTTTTATTCCCTGTTTACAAATAAGTCATATAATTTTCTGTATGTTTGAAATGGAAATGTTAAATATTACATTCTCACTGTCTTCTATACTCACTTCTAGATAACACACTTTCTCTACTCGCCCTTCTATAAACAATTTTCCATAAAATACTTGGCTTCACAAGAAAAAAATCATTTTTGCCCCGCTTTTAAAATAAGTCATACCATTTTTTGTGTGTTTGAAATAGAAGTGCTATTACATTCGTACTGTCTTCTCTACTCACTTTTAGATAACACATTCATATCTCTTTCTCCACTCACTCTTCTGTAAACAATTTTCCATAAAATACGTGATTTTACAGAAAAAGAAATACATATTTTATCTCCGCTTTTAAAATAAGTCATACAATTTTCTGTATGTTTGAAATAGAAATGCTATTACATTCATACTTTTTCTACACGTACTTTTAGGTAACACATTCACATCTCTTTCACTAACTCCTCTAATAACAAGTCATATAATCTATATATACAAAATCGGGTCTGTATATATGAACTGTTAATCTCGAAAACCACTTGACCGACCACCGCGAAATTCGGCAAACGTATGTATGTTTTCATGGAGAAAGCTTTTATGGTAACCATTTTACTACACAATATTGTAATAAATGGAGAAAACACCAGTTACTGCTATTCACACTTTATTGCGTTTTAGTCAGTTAGCGTAGTGCTAACGTTACACTCAGATTACTTTTGTACCAGCTCAGAGCAACAGAACTACTGCCGAATCACAAATGAGAACTGTCAGATTGAACTGCTAGTCGGCACGACTCCTCAACGCTTCGCATACGTCTGTTTTCCTCTCTGCCCGGTGCTTGGCAGCGACTTGTATAGGTCCTTAGACAGAGGGAAAATTCTGGAGGTAGAATATTCGGGAGTGCCTGTGGCGGAACGGTCCACAAACCGCACCGCCATGTAATAGCTATTGTCTCGTACGCTCCTATTGTTGCCGGCGACCTGTGGCGGAACGGTCCAGAAACCGCACCGCCATGTAATAGCTATTGTCTCGTACGCTCCTATTGTTGTCGGCGGCAGGTCGTTAGGCCAGGCAGGCGACTGGTGGGTCCCCCATCCCCAGTGTAGGCAATCAGATGCGGCGGGCGCGATGACAATATATTTCTTCCATATGGTTTTCTCTATTGGCTTTTCTTTTACGTAACACATATATCCTTCGCTACTCGCCCTTCAACATACAATTCATACAATTTTCTATGATTAAAATATAAATGAAACGTATTACATTCACACGATTTCCTCTACTAATTCTTCCTTTGCGAGACACAATTATTATTCTTTCTCTACTCGCCCTTCAATATTTCATACAATTTCCTATATGTTTGACATACATAGAAATACAACGTATTACATTCATATTATTTTCTCTACTCAGTTTTGTTTTACGTAACAATTCATATGTTATTCTCTATCGTTTATCAACTTCACACATAACAACGGCTATTCATATTGTATGTTTAAAGGTGAGTAAACTCTTAAGTGTTTTTCACGGAGATTTTTATGCAATCCATTTTACCACGCAACGTATTACATTCACATAGTTTTCTCTACTCCCTTTCTTTTACATAACACACTACTCCCTCTTCTACAAACAGTCTATAAATTGTTCCATACATTTAAAATATAAGTGCACCGTATAACATTCACACGGTTTTTCTACTCAGTTTTTCTTTTACTAAACGCAATCACATTTCTTTCACTATTCCCTCTTGGACGAATAGTCCATATAATTTTCTATATGATTCAAACAAAAATGCGTATTACATTCACACGGCTTCATCTACCAGCTTTTCTTCCTGTAGATTTGTTATCGCTCAACAGTGCTTTCGCTCGGTGTCGTTCCAGTGTTTCAATAAAAAACAAATAAGTAGTTAAAAAGTAAAGTTGTCACAATTGGTGTCAGGAGTGTGACGAAAACCATGATATGAAACATTTGGTGAAACAAATGTTAGCCAAGACGGACATAATGGGAAATGAAATGAATTCCGGAATGCGGCAAATGGAAGCAAATAAGAAAGCCGAATTGAAAAATGTAAACTACAGAATGGAAAATATGGAAACAAAAATGGAAAAAATTGAAAAAATAATGGAAGGCAAATTGAAAAATGTAAACTCCGGAATGGAAAAGATAAGAACGGGAATGTCCGATATGAAGATGAGCTATCGGAGAATACTAACGAGCGACTGCCCAGGGTTAAGGAAGCCATGGAAGAACTCGACGGAAATATGAAGGACCTTGGCCAACATGTTATCGCCCTGGAAGATAAAGTCGACCGCAGCACCAAAGAACTGAGCTCCATAGTGGAAGAAATGCTCGACGAAAACCTCAAATTAGGTGGATATCTATGGGGGAGGCCTGCGTTAAGCAGTAGACGTTTTACAGCTGAAATGATGATGCTTATGAGGTATTTATATGTATCTCTTGTATCTCGGAAATTACTCTTAACAATTGCAATAAACATTTTTATTTAGTTAACGTTTTGCTTTACAGGTTTATCTAAATAAGTATGTTCTCCCAAAAAATAAGATTTCACAAAATTGGGGGAAAACGCCGAATGAAGCTCGGTCGCCCAGACACTATACTTTAATGCTGTAGAGGAGATCAGTAGGGTTACAGAGCTGTTAGTATTATTTCATTTGTTTCTCATTAGCGCACTCAAATGATGGCTAGCACAATTACACCGACCTGTCCAGCAGTCTCAGTGGACATAATATCAATTTGAAGCTATTTCTTGAGAAGACTGAAGAGTAACAGAAAGTAGGTAGGACAATATACATAAAGTTTCGTATGAACAAATTACAGGTTAGCTATGAGAATGCGTTTAAAGAAAGTCGTACGACTATCACTAATTTTTATTTTGGAAGCAATTTGACAGACGTGAGGAAATATATTAGTTTGATAAATCGAATAAACATGATTAATTTGATGTGTCAACATTGATATTTAAAGCAATTGTTTTATTTCCCTTTTAGGTGACTGAAAACTGCTTTTGAATGTATTTTACACTCTGATCATGTGTCCTTCACTTACTTCGTCATCCAAACCCGGGTCTCAAGTTACACCCATGGTTTGTCCTATGGGAAACTTGTAAAAGAACTCTTTTAAGTATTACTTCTTCTAAAAGAGGTTATTCCTTCAACTAAAATTGTTGGTGTAGCTTTAATTGCTCATCGATAATAGAGATACTGTTCTCTTTGAAAAACTTCAATTTACTATTGATTACATGTGAAAATATACCAAATGTTTAATCACTTTAATGAACCGGTTACGGTTATCAAGAAGCGGAGGAGGATTTCGGCACGTAAGTAACATGGCATACTGTACTTCTGGAATCCTTGAGGATGAAGGGGTGAAGCGAAGAACACAGGTGGGCTCCCTAACGTCTTGAGATATTACATCTGACACCACCCTTAGACCTACCTCTCTCTATGGAGAGGTGTTTCTGAGGGGCTGTCTCACACCGAACGCTAGAGTAGACTGTTTCACAAAGCAAATTTCACTGTCATATGCTTTCCACTCGTCTATTCTTCCACGCTTGAACATAACAAAGAAATTAAATAAGAGAAGTTGGGAACCAGGGAAAACCACAAAGAAACCTAAGGTCAGAGTAGTCAACCCAGTGGATATAGAAGCCAGGACCTCCCGAATGTGACCCTCACATGTTACCGGATTGCCATCTCACTCGGTATGAATTGTTAGATATTTCTTTACATACGTAAATTTGTCTGGTCCTCTTAGGCCTGGTTTATTAGTCATATCCCCTCTATCCATTGGGAGAAAGATCAGAGCAAAAGTTTTCAAAAGGCAAGGGTTTATTGTCCTAAATGTTCTAATTATGAACACTTATAATAAACAAAACTCCAAGGAAACCGCTCATCTTCATCAAAATTATTCATATATAGGTAAAAAGACTATCGTCACGTCCCCAGGGTTATATTAGATAAAATAAGCAGTGGAATCTGCTGCAGTTTATTCTGGACTCTCCTCTACACAAACGTGACACAATGTTGAAGTTCATGGACTGAGCCCTATTTCAAGCCATGCGTTTCACAATTTGTCTGCAGGTTGCCTCAGATTCGCTTCTGCAATGCGCGTGCTCCATGCAGCATCCCTCCCGGAACAATGTGTGGTAGGGGAGAAAATGAATATAGCAGTGACGCACTATCACTGTCAGGCCTTCACTAAACTTCACATCAGATTTCAGTATTTTGATGGTCCTAAAACAGGCATAATTAACACTCCGCTTACATGAGTGTCTCCTGGAAGACAACATAAACAAGTTTTGTAACTTCACACAAACGTTACAAATGCATAGTGTACGAGGTTAAGGTAATATCTCACTTGTGAATTTGCATTTTAATGCTGTATTTTTAGACACTCTTATGCATAACAACACTTAAGTATGAAAAAGGTAAACCATAGTGTTAATGTCCAAATGGCATCTCTAACTTATTATTTTTTTCTGCTTAGGTCATTATGTTTTAAGAAACAATATTCACAGTGGTGAACAATAGTTAAACCAGCTCTTCCTATACAAACTTAATTTTAACCATCTATTCTTTGTTTGTAACGGTAAAGATTAAAGAATACTGTACAACTTTCTTTTAATGGTCGTTCTATAAATTACTTAAACCAACGGAACGTTTAATTTCTGCCTATCTCTATATCAATGGTTTCCATTGATCTTGCTCAATCGGCGCCATGCAGTTCCTATGCCTTCTGTGGTTATTACCAGTCATAGGACTTTGTAAGCATTAAAGTCAGGACGAAAGGAAATTAGATCGAAATTCTTCCGGACTTACGTAGTGATTTCGTAGATAACAAGCCAGCCACCCCCATCCCTCGTACAGTGTGGCGCAGGGGTCCTCAACCCCAGGCAAGTTAAGGGAGGTTGAAATCACCTCCTTTCACCCGCTGAGTTAGAATGAAGCATTTATGTGTGGTTGTTGGACTCCAGTGGTGGCACATTCTTACGTACAAGAAATCAAAGGCGTACACTTTAAAGGCCTGCACGGGCCGACATTCTTAAGTTCGGCCCAGCTTCAACCAAGCCCGACCCCGAGCCTGGCCCGGCCCAGTTGAGTAATTTTGATTTAAACAAAATCAGTTTGCAGTTATTGACATTTATCATCATTACTATTATTAATTATTATTATTATTATTATTATTATTATTATTATTATTATTATTATTATTATTATTATTATTATTATTATTATTATTGTTATTATTTATTATTATTGTTATTATTGTTGTTATTATTGTTATTATTATTGTTATTTTTATTATTTTTATTATTATTATTACTATTATTATTATTATTATTATTATTGTCATTATCATTATTATTATTATTATTATTATTATTATTATTATTATTATTATTATTATTATTATTATGATTATTATTATTATTATTATTATTATTATTATTATTATTATTATTATTATTATTTTTATTATTATTATTATTATTATTATTATCATCATCATCATCATTGTTATTGTTGTTATTACTATTACTATTATTACCATCATCACCATCATTATCATTATCATTATAAATATCACTATCACTATCGTTATCGTTATGGTTATCTTATGGTTATCGTTATCATCATCATTATTATTATTATTATTATTATTATTATTATTATTATTATTATTATTATTATTATTATTATTATTATTATTATTATTATTATTATTATTATTATTATTATTATTATTATTATTATTATTATTATTATTATTATTATTATTATTATTATTATTATTATTATTATTATTATTATTATTATTATTATTATTATTATTATTATTATTATTATTTTTATTTTTATTTTTATTATCATTATCATTATTATCATTATTAATTATTATTATTATTATTATTATTATTATTATTATTATTATTATTATTATTATTATTATTATTATTATTATTATTATTATTATTATTATTATTATTATTATTATTATTATTATTATTATTATTATTATTATCATCATCATCATCAACATCATCATCATTGTTATTGTTGTTATTACTATTACTATCATCACCATCATTACTATTAATTATTATTATTATTATTATTATTATTATTATTATTATTATTATTATTATTATTATTATTATTATTATTATTATTATTATTATTATTATTATTGTTATTATTATTATTATTATTTTTATTATTTTTATTATTATTACTACTACTATTACTATTACTATTATCATTATTATTATTATTATTATTATCATCATCATCATTGTTATTGTTGTTATTACTATTACTATTATTACCATCATCACCATCATTATCATTATCATTATAAATATCACTATCGTTATCGTTATCTTATGGTTATCGTTATCATTATCATTATTATTATTATTATTATTATTATTATTATTATTATTATTATTATTATTATTATTATTATTATTATTATTATTATTATTATTATTATTATTATTATTATTATTATTATTATTATTATTATTATTATTATTATTATCATTATCATTATCATTATCATTATCATTATTATTATTATTATTATTATTATTATCATCATCATCATTGTTATTGTTGTTATTACTATTACTATTATTACCATCATCATCACCATCATTATCATTATCATTATAAATATCACTATCACTATCGTTATCGTTATCGTTATCTTATCATCGTTATCGTTATCATTATCATTATCATTATTATTATTTGAAACATTTCAGCAGAATAATCATAGAGAATTTCTGGTAAAGAACTGCCACAATAATTGTGTTAATCAAGGAATTTTGACATCGGTGACCAAAAAACATGACACATAATTTTGTATCTCTTAATTTTCAAGCGCGGGCCCGGTCCAAGCCTGACAAACATTTTTCAAATTAGGCCCGAACCGGGCCCGCTAGAGGCACTACTTCTTTATTCAAGCAGTTACTCAATTGGTCGCTGAGGGACCTAACGAGGCTGAGTGAACCCCGGACCCGACCTCCCAGCAGGGAAATATCCCATGCAGGTACCGGGGATCGAATCCGGGCTCCCCGCGCCAAAGGCAGGCGTGCCACCACTGCGCTATGGGGGCGGTCACGCAATTCATGTTCTACCCCTGATTAACCCACGATATTTCTAGGATACTTTTTTGGCACGGTTTAGTTTCAGAAGGTCTTCAATATTTGGTGCAAAAGATGGAGCGCACAGTCTCAAAAGATGAGCAAGGTGACTTTCACTTATCTTGTTGCGCTACTCATTTTTAATGTATTTCATTTTTTTAAATGTTTGTTCGCAGATATAAGTGGAGTAAAGACTGTCATTAAACTAGATGCAAACAAACATAATCTGGGATATTCACAGCGGGGCAGAGACAACAAATAATTCCCATCCGTCTCTCTCAGAACATTTTACTGTCGTGGAATTCTGCAATGCAAGTAGTTTCATATTTTGCAGCTCGTGTGAAGCCTTACTACATGGAAACTTCAAAAGTGAAAAATAATTGGATTTTGGTTTCAAATGTTTTTAGGCCTTCAAATTGTGAAGAGAATGTCTCGTAGAACTGCTTCAAAAGCTCGTTGTATTTTTCCAGGAGAATAACCTTTATCGTGAACACGGAACGTAAGCAAGCGAAATGGTGTGAATCTCCAACTACCAGTCTTACAAATCAAGTGCTTAACTTTATCGTCTTTATCTCGAAAACAAAAATATTCGTCCTGCTATTGAATTATATGTACTACTATACATATTCCGCGCCATCCGCCTCTGACTAGCAGGCCTGGTTCTCCTTGCCTTGGTCAGTGGAGGGGGAAAAATAACATGTGTAGGGGAAGCGAGCGTGTGCTTGCTTGCTGAGTACCCTAGGTGTGGCGTGTGCCAACCACTCACGAGACTGGTTTTTCCCTGGCATCAGAGATCCTTGACTGCTGTTGTGCATGTTCTTTGCATTGATGATGGTTTCAGTGTAGCTTATAAATATTACTTCTTGTAAAGAATATATTGTTGAGAATAACTATGTAAATTAAAAGAGTGGATTTCAAATTTTATAGTAGTAGAATAAGTAATTAAAAACAAAAAAATAATAATGTATTGGCTGAAGCGAGAATATAAATTGAGATCCATAAATACCTGCCTCAACTATTATTGATTTGCACACATTACTGCTTTCTTTTCTTTAAAAAGTTCTGTCGCTATTCAGCGGTTTCTTGTGATGTCGTAAAAAGAGTATCCACTTTCAAGGCTAGAATATAGGGACTAATTTTTAAACATGACGTTATTGTCATTCGTTTTCTAGCTTTATACCGTTGACTAATGAAGCTACTGAAGCAAAAAGTCTAACTCAGATACTTGAAGTAGACAGACGTATATGCTTTTCTTTATAAAGTGATAAAGCAGTTCCCACGATGTGCGGCACTTTTGATGCCGTCTCCGGTATCTCCGTCGGCTGCTACAGTAGTGAACTATAAAATCTTTCTCTGAGGGTGTGCGTAGGTAGTTGTGAGAATAGATTACACCGCCTAAGTTGGTTTATCAATTTAATACAATCTAGTAAATAAGTCATTTGATTAGAGTTGCGGACTTTGAGGATGAAAAATTACACTCTTTTTGAATCTTAGTGCTAGAAACTATGACCACTGAAATATTATGTGCTAATTTTTGGAGTATCAATAAATTTACAGTATAAAATAACCGTTTCCGTAAAAATGAGAAGCGTAAGTTATAGTGAATCGCTGATATGCTAAACGGCAAATCTCATTGCGGCTACTGCCAAGTATTTGTTAACTCGAGCGCGGTCTTTAGACGCCACAGACTGCCGATAATCGATCACATTAAAATGCGGGTATAAAATCTAAAGGACTGTAAGACCCGAATTATAGAAATAAATGCTTTTTTATCAACATAAGCCTTGTGTACCCCACCAAAGATCCTGCATTATACGTTGCCAAATCTTAAGTTTCTTATTTGCAACTAAAACACAACTTTTACTCTGTGACTTGACATTCTAAGAGTTTTTCCCGTGCACGTTTTGATGTAATTCTCTGACTTCTGGATGTACTGAGTTCTAATCACCTGAACCTGGAGCTAATGGGCTACTTGTTGACTAAGTTCTCCGGGATGCCTATTTGCTTTAGTTATACTGACCTCTAACTAGTTGCTTTTCCTTAACACGTAACTTACCTGGCTGATGACTTCTTATCCACCGGCGGAATTGTAACACGTGCTTCTTACATTAGGACTGATTTTAATACATGGAAATTATTTATTGTTTATTATCTATGTCCCTATCATTTCTATATACAATTATTATTAATGTTACAAGTAATTAATGCCGATATCAAAAGTGAATGATAGTGGGTAGAGAAAGTCACGTGCATGTAAAACATCAGGGGTTCCTCTCCCTCTCAGATGATTACTGTTAGAGTATGAAGAGATGGCGAACGTTAGGGAGTGCTGAGGCAAGGTATTCTTGCTTCCTACAATGCACAACACGAGCATTCTCGCCAAGTCACTCCGTTCCTCACGCACAAAATACCCAGTTCCATCCTCGGCCATCTTCATGCGCCGTTAGCCCTCTCTTCAGCTCTCATCGTACAAAAGTAAGATAAGGTAGGGCGCTTGTCTTTCAGAGGCCACCGCTGTGGTTTTCAGCGAAGCCTTAGCCTTACTAACGGCCTTTCATCACAGTTTGCTCTATTGAAATTATGAGGATAAGGAAAACCAACAATGAAAATAAACTTTATCCTGGTAATTCATTATAATGATATTTGGAATCAGGCCTTCTAGAGCAGAAAGCACGCACTCTGCCTCCGCACCACGGAGATCGGCATGGCTTCACTGACTTTTCACAACAAGGAAATCAATGGACAGAGATCTCGCCCTCGCTCCCAGAGTAAAAAGCAAAAGCTGCTATTTGGCGCGGAACTAGCAGTCTGTGCAATGGACAGAAGTGACATCACAACGTTCGACATAGAGCTGTGTTTTTATAGAACATGTATCTGAAGCGAGTGAGTGAGCAGAGTGGAGTGGAGTGGAGCGGAGTGGAGCGGAGTTTAAGGGCCCGACGACAACTAGGTCATTTGGGCCATATATTTGCATTTTTACGTGGAAAACGTGTACTCTTTTTCGCTAGTGTTTTATGTTAAAGCGACTTTACGCCTGACTATTCCGTTTTGTTTGAAATGGACACGGCAGAAGTGAAAATTTTAAATTCTTGAAGCTCGAGATGATGCAAACAAAATTTGCCACTTCGGCGATTAAAGTGGTTTGCGGCTTGGAAATAGACTCGAATAGCGACTGTTAATAGAACGGTGAATTAGAATGGGTTTCTTCATGTGGAGACAGTAGAACGGACTGTACCTATAAACTACAATGAAGTATGGATAATGTTACAGCCGTATATCAGTTGAAGATACCTTAAACTAACATTTCACTTGTGATCTTCATCGCTGTTCGACAGCTGCGGGGTTTGTGACGTATTAGTCAGTTCCGAGGAAATGAGCGGTAGAGGAAGCGACACGGGGCGGATGCAGCAGTGCGGTAGTAAAGGGGTCATGGCAGTATTTAAGTTCTGTATTGATCCTGGCGAAGATACAAGAACTTAGAAGCGAAAGATCATGAATTTCCACTTTTCCAAACCTGTGTAAAGTATTGTGACAAAACGGAAATTCAACATATCCCACTCCTGACACCAGTGTGACAAAAATGACAATTTGACATACCCCACTCATGACACCAGTGTGACAAAAAGAACAATTTGACATATACCACTCCTGACACCAGTGTGACAAAAAGAACAATTTGACATATACCACTCCTGACACCAGTGTGACAAAAAGAACAATTTCACATATACCACTCCTGACACCAGTGTGACAAAAAGAACAATTTGACATACCACTCCTGACACCAATGTGACAAAAAGAACAATTTGACATATGTCACTCCTGACACCAGTGTGACAAAAATGACAATTTGACATACCCCACTCATGACACCAGTGTGACAAAAAGAACAATTTGACATATACCACTCCTGACACCAGTGTGACAAAAAGAACAATTTCACATATACCACTCCTGACACCAGTGTGCCAAAAAGAACAATTTCACATATACCACTCCTGACACCAGTGTGACAAAAATGACAATTTGACATACCCCACTCCTGACACCAGTGTGCCAAAAAGAGCAATTTCACATATACCACTCCTGACACCAGTGTGCCAAAAAGAACAATTTCACATACACCACTCCTGACACCATGTGACAAAAATGACAATTTGACATACCCCACTCCTGACACCAGTGTGACAAAAAGAGCAACTTCACATATACCACTCCTGACACCAGTGTGCCAAAAAGAACAATTTCACATATACCACTCCTGACACCAGTGTGACAAAAATGACAATTTGACATACCCCACTCCTGACACCAGTGTGCCAAAAAGAGCAATTTCACATATACCACTCCTGACACCAGTGTGCCAAAAAGAACAATTTCACATATACCACTCATGACACCAGTGTGACAAAAAGAACAATTTGACATATGCCACTCCTGACACCAGTGTGAGAAAAAGAACAATTTGACATATGCCACTCCTGACACCAGTGTGACAAAAAGAACAATTTGACATATACCACTCCTGACACCAGTGTGACAAAAAGAACAATTTCACATATACCACTCCTGACACCAGTGTGACAAAAATGACAATTTGACATACCCCACTCCTGACACCAGTGTGCCAAAAAGAGCAATTTCACATATACCACTCCTGACACCAGTGTGCCAAAAAGAACAATTTGTCATATACCACTCCTGACACCAGTGTGACAAAAAGAACAATTTGACATATGCCACTCCTGACACCAGTGTGACAAAAAGAACAATTTGAGATATGCCACTCCTGACACCAGTGTGACAAAAAGAACAATTTGACATATACCACTCCTGACACCAGTGTGACAAAAATGACAATTTCACATATACCACTCCCGACACCAGTGTGCCAAAAAGAGCAATTTCACATATACCACTCCTGACACCAGTGTGCCAAAAAGAACAATTTCACATATGCCACTCCTGACACCAGTGTGACAAAAAGAACAATTTGACATATACCACTCCTGACACCAGTGTGACAAAAAGAACAATTTGACATATACCACTCCTGACACCAGTGTGACAAAAATGACAATTTCACATATACCACCCCCGACACCAGTGTGCCAAAAAGAACAATTTCACATATACCACTCCTGACACCAGTGTGACAAAAAGAACAATTTCACATATACCACTCCTGACACCAGTGTGACAAAAAGAGCAATTTCACATATACCATTCCTGACACCAGTGTGCCAAAAAGAACAATTTCACATATACCACTCCTGACACCAGTGCGACAAAAAGAGCAATTTCACATATACCACTCCTGACACCAGTGTGCCACAAAGAGCAATTTCACATATACCACTCCTGACACCAGAGTGCCAAAAAGAACAATTTCACATATACCACTCCTGACACCAGTGTGACAAAAAGAACAATTTGACATATGCCACTCATGACACCAGTGTGACAAAAAGAACAATTTGACATATGCCACTCCTGACACCAGTGTGACAAAAAGAACAATTTGACATATGCCACTCCTGACACCAGTGTGACAAAAAGAACAATTTGACATATGCCACTCCTGACACCAGTGTGCCAAAAAGAGCAATTTCACATATACCACTCCTGACACCAGTGTGCCAAAAAGAGCAATTTCACATATACCACTCCTGACACCAGTGTGCGAAAAAGAACAATTTGACATATACCACTCCTGACACCAGTGTGACAAAAAAAACAATTTGACATACCCCACTCCTGACACCAGTGTGACAAAAAGAACAATTTGACATATACCACTCCTGACACCAGTGTGACAAAAATGACAATTTCACATATACCACTCCCGACACCAGTGTGCCAAAAAGAACAATTTCACATATACCACTCATGACACCAGTGTGACAAAAAGAACAATTTCACATATACCACTCCTGACACCAGTGTGACAAAAAGAACAATTTCACATATGCCACTCATGACACCAGTGTGACAAAAAGAACAATTTTACATATACCACGCCTGACACCAGTGTGACAAAAAGAACAATTTGACATATACCACTCATGACACCAGTGTGACAAAAAGAACAATTTGGCATATGCCACTCCTGACACCAGTGTGACAAAAAGAGCAATTTGACATATACCACTCCTGACACCAGTGTGACAAAAAGAGCAATTTCACATATGCCACTCCTGACACCAGTGTGCCAAAAGAACAATTTGACCTATGCCACTCATGACACCAGTGTGACAAAAAGAACAATTTGACATATGCCACTCATGACACCAGTGTGACAAAAAGAGCAATTTGACATATGCCACTCCTGACACCAGTGTGACAAAAAGAGCAATTTGACATATGCCACTCATGACACCAGTGTGACAAAAAGAGCAATTTGACATATGCCACTCCTGACACCAGTGTGACAAAAAGAACAATTTGACATATACTACTCCTGACACTAGTGTGACAAAAAGAACAATTTGACATATTCCGCTCCTGACACCAGTGTGACAAAAAGAACAATTTGACATATACCACTCCTGACACCAGTGTGACAAAAAGAGCAATTTGACATATACGACTCCTGACACCAGTGTGACAAAAAGAACAATTTGACATATGCCACTCATGACACCAGTGTGACAAAAACGACAATTTGACATATTCCGCTCCTGACGCTAGTGTGGCAAAAATGACAGAAGTGCAGTCCAATTACTTTTTATTTGCTTTATTTTCTTCCAAAATGTTTGCAAAACTACACAGTTCTTATTTACTGATGTTAACACAGTCTACAGTCTTTCGCGATATTAAAACTCACAACTGTTTTCTTCTCGTAAACTGGACTCACTTCTTTCTGTCTTTCTTCACTTTGTCTCTTAAACAGCTAACTTTGACGATACAGCCAATCGATACTCATTAACTGCTTCGTTATCTTGCTTTCGACGCGACCGCACACGCAGCTCACACACACACACACACACACACACACACACACACACACACACACACACACACACACTGAAGCAAAAAAATTGACTGACTTCCACTGCCGCCATCCTATGTAGCGGAGATGACGTAACACGAACCTTTCTCGAACTTCTACAAATACACCGGCCGCCAGACACTTCTCGATTGATCTAGAAAACCCATTTAGTTCTGCCGCTCTGATTGTTGTCACGTGTTCACAACAGTTGCGCGAGGTAGCCTGACCTTGAGCACCTTTGATACGCGCACCTACAGTGGGGTGGGGCAGTACAGCCCCGACCGTCCTTTGTTGTGCGCCGCGGCCGGTGTCACAGTATGTCACCCAATTATCGACTTGAATAACTATGTATAAATATTGGAAGAACTAAGTCGTGAATTTAATAGCAGATTTCAATATATTATAGATCTCCAGTTCGACATCTACATATTCGCAACACAGTTTTCAGTGGAAATTGATAGTGTCCTCATTGTAATTAGAACAGAAGCTCCTTGGACGGTAGGCAAACCGAAGAACAAAACACCTGCATTAGAACCTCTGGCTTAGAATGTTCGATGAAGCTTCGTTGCCCATATTGACATCATTTTTGAATGCCTCTGCAGTTTATGAACCTACTTCGTCCAGTGTTGCTATTCATGTTGGAGCGAAAGTAGACGCGAACCTGATAAAAAAGGAGAAAAAAGTAGAATTTCAAATGGCATTGCAATAGGAACGAACCACCTCCACCGGATCAGTCACTGCATTGGAACGAGCATTATGATAGTTAAATTTCAACAATAAAACGTAAATATAGGCCTGAAAACAAACTAATTTGTTCTTAAACACTGACCGTGGCATCTAGCACACCTAAGTAGCTGTGGTCATATTGCTGCCTAAGTTCTGACATTACTCGCTTGTTACCTATCACTCCAGCCACTTCTAATTCCTCCTCTCTTGCACATATGGAGTGTTAGGACGATCTGGACAAACAGTAGTCAAATACGTTTGTAGTCACTGATTTCTAACTCATTTCACTCCACAAATAAGCAAAACAGTACAGCAAAGAAGCCGAAAGACCGTATGTTGCAAATCAAACTGCTTAGGCGTTAGAAATTTAAGAGCCACTAGAGTTATTTGCTGTATGTTGAATGAATCAAGTAATTTTGAATAACTTTTCCGTAAAACCACCCAAAACGTTTTAGGATTCGCCATAATTCCCACTAGCCACTAGATGCAAAATTCGCCAACTAGATAGGTGCTCAAAAACACCAGATTTAGAAGGAAAGTTGCTAACTTGACAACACTGGAATCACAGAACTAATAAGGAAATGGGAAGGCCCTTAATTTTCTCAACGGGTAGAGGTATTACGCAGTAGTTTAATCTTATCTCGTGTTTCTCATGAGAGGCTGGGTGAAAGGGGCTTCACCGTAATAATGAGCATGACTGCACTCTTTATCAATTAGGAAATTATTAATTGCCCTTAAAAAAGGATATAATTCAGTAGATTTTCCTGTACTTTTTTTAAAAAAAGGAGATTTTGCATTTTTGTAATTAACCAAAAGTAGAAACGTAGATGTGCAAAAAATAAGGAGATCTTCCAAAAAAGTAGATCTGACAACAATGACTTCGTCCTTCTCTTAGTACAAATTAAACGTTTTGTTGCAGTATTGTCTTGATTATTTCATAACAATGTGTTGTTATTCGCTCTGTAATGCGTTGAAATTTTTAGTCAATTGCAAATCATATGTACTGCCATTATTAGGGTTCGAACCTTAATACAGGTATCGCGAAATGAGGCGATAGCAAGTTACCTGCCACATGGGCTGAGTGTGACGTCATTGCGCGAGTACAGAGACAGCACAAAACAACTGGGCGCACTGCCTACGGTGCACAGTATATCTCGAATGTGTGCACTAGTCCCACACACAGAATAAAATGCCTCCAGTAGGAAAATCGAAATATTTACGCATTTCTGAACTTGTACAAGGATTTGGGAGTGAATATTTTATTGCAAATGGTGGCAGCATTGAATGTAAGTTAAGCAACAAAGTTATCTACAACGTTCCTATGTCGATTGTACCTGGCCTCCTCTGTGTGATCATGTGATCATGTGACAGACTGACCCCTCCCACTTCCTATAGTCCATACTCCGCAACCTAGTTGGCTCCCTAGCCATTACATATCTCGGGAATAATGCGTACTCGGTTCAAACGACCATTGTTCAGTTGAAGCTTTTCAAATCCTCTCTTCAATCTGTGTTCACACAGATATTGCTGGGCAGTGAGCAATTCTGTCCGCGAACATGACGTCACAGGACTAGGCGTCTGCTTGCCACTGTTCCACATTGATCTTACATTGCAGTCAAACGGAAGCACAAAGTAGGAACACCCAGCAATTTAGAGCACTGTGTACATACATATTTAGTGCTTTTACAGCAATCAGTGACGTCACTGGGCGGCAGTAAGATGTGTATTACGAGGGAGCTAACAGCCGCAAGGAGATGCAAACAGATAATAACATCTAAGGAATACCTTAATAGCACATTAATTCTAACTTTTATTATGGAAATCTCCTTTGAGTGTAGATCCGTCCCTGAAAACACTCAGATTCACAATGTGTTGTAGACACAATTGATAGTGGTAGTTACTACTCGACAAACCGATCAAGTGTATCGGACAGATAGGTGCATAACATAGCACGTGGACTATTCCCGTTCTTCCTGGATAGTGCCACACTTTCCAATACGCTTGTCCATTTGTCGAGTTACTGTGTGTGTGTGTGTGTGTGTGTGAGAGAGAGAGAGAGAGAGAGAGACAGAGAGAGAGAGAGAGAGAGAAACAGAGGAAGGACGAGGACATAACGTTGACCAATAAGCTTGGTAGTTTTGTCGCGAAATACTGTCTCTGTGTGTGTGAGTGAGTGAGTGAGTGAGTGAGTGAGTGAGTGAGTGAGTGAGTGAGTGAGTGAGTGAGTGAGTGAGTGAGTGAGTGAGTGAGTGAGTGAGTGAATGAGTGAGTGAGTGAGTGAGTGAGTGAGTGAGTGAGTGAGTAGTGAGTGAGTGAGAGAGACTGAGTGAAAGTAAAGGATGAGTATATGAGAGTGACCGATTCGCTTCGTAAACTTTTAGAGAAATATTTGTGTATGCGAGAGAGAGACAGTGTGTGTGTGTGTGTGTGTGTGTGTGTGTGTGTGTGTGTGTGTGTGTGTGTGTGTGTGTGTGTGTGTGTGTGTGTGTGTGTGAACGATAGTAAAGGACGAAGATATGACTTTGACCATTACCTACGCTTGCTAGGTTTGTCGAATAGTACTGAAATATCCCTCAAGCGGAAGTTAAATGGAAACTTCAAATCTTTTTTTTTTTAATTTAATTTATTGAATAAAAGTGGAAGAGTAATAGGTATATCATTTTTCGATATAGTCTTCATGACATTCAATACATATCATCCAGAGCGTAGAAAGTGCATGGATTCCTCTGGGAAAAAAAAATGGAAAGAAAACATTGTGGTCGTTTGCGCAGCCCATCGAGTCTTTGAGTGGTCCAACCATGTGGTATGTAAAAAAATATCCAAGTGAATATCAATGATGTTTGCATCCGTTGCTCGGACAGTATGATCCCGAGGTTTCAAAATATCACCTTAAATGATTTTGCTTTGATCTGACTGCAGACCGAAGATGATTTTTCGACACAACAAAATATGACGCACTAGTGATGGTATATTCCTAGGCATGTAGTGTTCCAAGATTACGCCTCGTTCATTCCAAAAGAGAGTCAGTATAACGTTCCCTGCCATTCCTTACCTGCTCTCTTTGTTTCGGGTTGGTGGTAGTGTACCCAGGATTCATCTACTGTAAAGGAAGCAAGACTACTTCAGAGCGCCACAAAACTTCTTCACAGGAGTAATAGCTTTGCTCTTTCAGTTCTGGAGTGAACTGTCCCCTGGCAGACACTTTGTGAAAACTTAATCAGTCAGGAATAATGTGATGTGCTGAACCATGGCTAATGTTCAGATTTACTGCTATTTCATCCACCGTCACATGGCGGTTTCCCATCACAATGGTTTCAACTGCTGCAATAGACTCGTGGTCACGACGCGGTGTGCCTGTCCTGGGCTGGGAGCATCTGCCACAGAAGTCACACTTCTACAGTTGCTGCAGTGACACACATGCATCATCGTGCTGGACCTTTATTTGCCGAAGGATTTCAATATTTTTCGTACCTTCACTGCTCAGAAAACGTATGACAGAACGTTGTTCTTTATTGGCGCGTATCGCCAGTGGGGCAGCCATTTTAAACTGGTATAGCGGCAACGTTTCGTTCGTTTGCAGTATGCTGCCACCTCTTAGGTGTTCTCTAAGTCATTGATAACAGTACTGCCAACTTACAGAACAATGGCGTGAAGATTAGAATCTCATTGTATATTTAAATGTTCATTTGACTTCGCCTCGTATGATAGAATTAATTGTGTCTTCTATATGCTTCATAGATAAAAAAATAAACACTGAAGACTAGGTGATGTGATGGCACAAACTATAGCCAGCTAATATTTTCAAACCTATGGATGGTGGCTTTATTCATCAAGTTCGCTATTTTTGCTGTGGTTACGATAGAACTTTCAAACGGTTGGTTCAGCACGTGATGTCATAAGTATGTTATCATCACACGGATTTACTAGAGGTTTACGTTAATCTAGGTTTTCTCACCAGAGAAATAGGTGCGTAGATCTAAGTGCCTATTTGTATCATCGCTGCCTTTCTACGTTTAATATCCCCTCGATTGTCTAAATCTCTCTTTACGTAATTATATTGCGATCTCAGATAAAGAATAAGGCTTTCTCCTGCATTCCTTTTTTACCTTATAACGGTGGTTGTCAGGTACCATTAAGCTTTTCGTGTTCCATGACGATTTGTGTGCTCGTTTCATCCAAATTCACATACCCTATCTTCATAAGTTGTGCTTGTCAAAATAACGTGAACACTATGAAGAGCTGTATGTTGAACACATAACAGTATGTTATGATTAGAGCGAGAAACCGCGTGCAGTCACATTCGATACAGGTTAGTTGGACACACAGAATGCATGACGTAACCAGTACCGCGCAGCCGTTGTATGCGAACGCTGATCAGCAGTCACATGCAGTTGTGTACATGCGAGAGTAGCAACAGTAGAACGCATGTGCACTAAACTTGCGGCTTATTGCACAATCTTCCGCTTTCTAGTTATGACACTAGTGATAAATGGCATTTTATTTTACGAGCACAGTTTTCATAAAACAAGCAAGCTTTGCACTTTTATGAACAAAATAGTTTACATTTAACAAGCACATCATACAGTGATCATTAAACAGCCCTTGGCTTACAAAATAAATCAATCCTGAATAATATTTCTTCAGCAAATACCACCATTTCCACCATTAAAGCATAGCACATCGATTTTAATTTCCTTCCATTCAACGTCATCACAAATCACACATCTATTGTCATGTTTGATCAACAGATGACTTTCATAATAAAAGGAATAGCTTTAAATCAGGGAACGTGCTCCGATAAATGTTGAAAATAAATATCTGTTACTAATTATGCCTGTAAGACAGTTTCATTTTCCCAGTTTCCCGAATATAAAATAGGTATTACGTTGTGAAATGTGCGTTTTGTGTCATTTAAGTATATTTACTGACTATCAGATTTGCAGAAAATTAAATTGGAGTGCTGTAATCTAACAGTGAGTGCTACAAAGTACAGATTGCAGTTTGAGAATCGTTTGTGTGGCAGTAAGAACCTTTTATATTAGACATAATATCCCTTCGTGCTGCAGTTAAAACAGAGTAGCTTTTTAATTCTGGAACAACAAAACTGATAATATAAACAGAACAGATAATTATTATATTATTAACCTTTATAACACAAGTCACTCATGGTTCATGAATTCCAGAAGTTTTTTGTTACCATTCAATAAGTAGAATTGAAATACTGCTATAGGTATTTTAGATCTTATTTCTATTTTCGTCGCTTTTGCACGGTGATGTGTTATGATTAGCATGTAAAAAGACCTGGTTTAGATAAACGGCCAGGGTGAGGGATTTTCCAATCCTGGGTGCATTGCCATCTGCAGTATGGAAATAAAGCGACACCTATGCCCACTTTAATGATATTGGACATGACACAAATTGGTTTCCTACTTGTTTAGGGGAAGATGGAGGTTGAAAATGACATTTCAAATTTTTCAAAACATGGCCCAAAGTGAAGTATCCAGCCTTAAAACACCTTCACAACAGTTTACTATCAAACTGCTAGTCTAAATGGGTCTTAAAGGCTGCATGCTACGGCGCCCCATTTAAACTGCAGTGTTTTCCAGCCACCATGCATTTACTTATTATTTTGTTAGCAATTTTTTGCATTCAAAGTGCAGGAAAGGTCCCTCTTTGCGTTAGAATTCTGTGTGCAGGCATACAAAAATTGTTTCAGCGGTGCTTGCTTGTTTTAAAGGCAGCATTAGATTGGGACTCGTTTTCTGAAATTTACATTGTTCTATCCTTAAGGAACTCTTTCTCAAAACTATTACAGGGGAAATAATAAAACTTCTCACACTTCTTTATCATTTAACAATCAAGGATCCCCTGAGGAATTTTGTTTCCATATGTAAATGTTTATTTTCGCCCTGGGGAGAGGAAAATTATCTTTAAAAATTAATCGTAAAAATTTATAGTATTTTCTTAAAATATAAATAATATTTTTAAAAAATATCAGCAGAAATTTGCTGCTTATAACATAAAAACCATGTGCAAAATATCATTTTCATATCCATAATAGTTTTCGTAAAAATGTTACTAATCGTCAACAGTGTCAAGTTAGTTTATAACAATTTATAACTTGGCATCATGCATAGTAATAGTTCTTAAAAAAGTGTGCAAGATTCAATTATTTTAAATCATGTTACAACGTTTCAAATTAGTGTCTAAACTAATGTAGAATTATTGTAAATCCAATATTTTCTGTCTCTTGGACCTGCATCTCCCTTAGAGTATTTGTCTATCATTCTCCATAAGCCTACGCAAATAGACTATTCAGCTAAATATATCATACATTCTTGGCTAGTTTATTGGTTAAGATTTGTTTTTAAATAATTATTTTAAATACTCTTTACGTGCTAAAGCATATGTCATTATTTATACTGCCAACACAGTTAACATTTAGCTTCGTCTGCCTGCTTATACCTAGAGGTATGTAGAAAAACTTCAGCATTGCAGTAGGCACTGTTATTGATCCTTGCTTCTTTGCCTTGTGCGATGGCTTTTCCTGTTGAAGCTAGACTGTTCCTGTTTGGAATTGAAATATGAATGCGATGAACACCACCACCCGAATACGGAATGCTACATAGCAGGTAGGCATGGTGATTTTTCGAAAATGCGTCATAGCGCGAAATGGCCATAAAGGCCTCTTGTGTTTTCATTTTTCACGAACTACTTTCTAATGTTTTGAAAATGCGACAAAACGCGAAACTGACTCAAAGTGGAAAATTATACTGAAATGGTATATAAATGCAAATGTTGTTGAATTCATAGACCGTTTTTCAAGTGAAAATGTAAAATGCAACATCAAAACACATTTATGAAGTGTTTGCTGAAGTGCAACTGAAGATTCAGCACTCGTATGAAAAGAAATGCGAAAAACGCTCTGTTGCTGTTCTTTTCCCTCCCAAGAGGTTGGTAAGCTTTTTTATTTTTTTTTTAACGTCCTCCAACATAATGTCATATCGGACGGTGAGTGAATGAAACGGGTGAAATGATGCTCAAATGAGCCCGAGGTCCATGGAGCTTTTAAGTTACCCAACATTCGTCTTCTCAGGATAAGGGAAAACCTCGGGAAAAAGAAATCTTACCCGGATAACTTACCCTAAGCGAGATTCGAACTCGTGACCTCTTGAACGTGAGGCAGACACGCTAACCATCACGCTACCGAGGCGGGCAGTAAGCTTTTTAATCCTGTCACCGCTGGCGAAATATTGTGAATAGATTTGAACGCTTTAAGCGAAAGTAAAAGAAGTATAACATTTATTTCCAAATTTCTATTATTTATTTACTTATTTTCTCCATCTTCCTGGGGCCCAAATGATTGGGATTTGGATTTTTGGTGGACGAAGCGGTGCTGGGGCGCGTTTCCTCCGGGTTATTCGGTTTCCCCCGCCATCTCATTCCACCTGTGCTCCATCTTGACTTCATTCCATGTATCATCAGTGTCACCACCTGCGGTGCCGTATGTAGTAAAAGCGGGCGTTAAACACTACAAAAAAGAAAAAAAGAAAAAACCTCTTCCTTTCTTTTTTGAGGAATCTAAATTATCAGCAAATGAAATAACTATGCAGAAAAATACTGTCTATAACTGTCTGCAAATGCATTGACTGTTAAGCTCAAATACTCAGATTTTGATTAAGCTGATCTGCAATATATTTGGGATCCTACCTATAGCGTAGATGATGAGAAAAATATTTCAGTTAATTGAGTTAACTTTGTGTTCATTATTCCGATGTTGTATAAGAATTTCTGTGCAATGATTTAGCCTGTATCAGTTGCCTTTGTTGCCTTAACCTAGACTAATTTTTAAAACATTCTCAATTCATGTATACATTTGTTTTACTACCAACCCTTTACAATGCAATTTTAATTTTACATCAACGTTATGTCAATAGAGATTGTATGTTTATTAGATAAATGTTTTTCTTTAAAATGCCATAAATGATAAATTGCAAATGTATAAAGCCTGTAAAATATTAAATGTAAAAACAGAAATGCCAATTTTTTTATTTCAAATTACTAAACATCATCATCCTTGATAGTAGGATAAATATATCAATCGGTTTCGACGATTGAAAGAAAAATTTCAGCTGGGGTCTATAGATTTTTATTTAATACTGACTGAGTTCAGAAATTACAGTACTAGCAGTTTATAATGCAAATATAGAAAGCAGTCAATTTAAGTATCATTTTAAGAGATGGTTTACATTAAAAACGGCTTACTTCAGCGTCAAAAGGAAATTCATAAATATTCATTAGTATTTCGAATAACTGTGAATCTGATAAGTAAGCTAAGCTGTTTCAAAAGTATAAATACACCTATGTACCACGTCTAATTTGTTCTTATCTTTGCTACTCTATCCTAATATCACTACTTAACGCCCATTCTTACATAACTATTTGAAAATTAATATTAAAGCATATTCTCATTGTGCATGAAGAAATCGTTCTAAAACGATATAGTGCGTGATTCCAAGAAAGTAGAAAAGTTCTTTAAACGGTTCAAACGACAAAGCTTTGAAGGAAGCTGACTAAACAAGAAAATAATTTAGATTTTATTTACATTTTGATTTCTATAATAATCTTATCAGGGGTGTTACCACAAAACGTTTAGAGGTAATGGTATAATTATAAAATACGCGCAATAAACATAGTTTTTCCTTGCGTTCCATTTAAAAAAAATCATGGCTTAGTGTACCATTAGGACTAACTGACAAAGCATCATCTAACCATATATGAGTAGGTAAAATGTCACATTAATAGAAAGAATGCAAACCTTCTGGAAGAATAACGTTTATTTTTAAAACACATAATCAAGTATATGAGCAAAACATAAAGCTGGCAGTTTATTTTGAGTATCCTTAGGTGTAAACAAAGGACGGACGATATTCAGTGCATAAAGTGAGCTTAAATATGAAGGAGGCCTAATTATTTGAAGATTTTTACCTCTTCGGATGTCATAGTTATCCAGTGATCAAGTTGGTAATAACCACACCTCGGATTTTAGGGTCAAATCTATTTTGTTCCTCCTGATATGTAGAAAATAAGAGTTGTGCACGAATATACTAACTATAGAAATATATGTTCGAAATGAGTGGTGCTATTTAACTTAAAAATACCTAATTTCACGTTAGAACCTACTTTTACCTAATTTTACATTTTTCAGTCTCTTCATTGGTAATATGGAAACGCTATGTAAGCCTGTATGCCATTCGTGCCTTGACATAAATCACAGTGAACAATGCATAACATTGTTTTGAAACTGGGGAGGATACAGTGAGCATTACTTCAGCTAAAGAGCTTCTGTGGGACCCAAAAATTGTCCATTATATTGCATTCATCAAATCGCATGATGTATTTCTGGTCCTCACTATTAATGCTCTAGTCTTCAGGCAAACCTGCCTAAACGCAAATGGGATTGACAGAACAGGTGACAGAAAAAATCAACTTGCTTCTTGGTTATATTGGTGAAAAAGTTTCCCAAAAATTCATATTAGGGCTTCGAACAAACCCAAGACTGACAGTTCTCCGCATAGTTGCTGACATCTTGTCGGACAAAACACCTGAACATGAATGTGCTGTTTCCTTGCGTCTAATACCAACATTTAAATATGCTCCGGTGACACCAGTTGTGTTGCTTGTTGTGTTTAACGCCCACTTTTACTACATACGGCACCGCAGGCGGTGACACTGATGATGTATGGGATGAAGATGGAGCACCGATGGAATGAGATGGCGGGGGAAACCGGAGAACCCGGAGGAAACCCGACCCAGCGCCGCTTCGTCCACCACAAATACCACATGTGGTTGCCTGGGATCGAACCCGGGCCACTTTGGCGAGAAGCGAATGGTCTAACCACTCGGCTACCGCGCGGCCAACCAGTTGTTGTCGTACACTCATTTTTGGCTTATACAGGGTGTACCTTTATTGGTGTCATATATTTCGGGGACATGTTTCTGACATCAAAACAGTAAAAAAACGTTCATTTGTACATGGGTCTGAAAACCAATCGTTTCTTTGCTATAGGTCAAAGAGTGAACAGACGGATATGCACTACACCTATGGCCGTGAAGATGACAATGCAGCACAAGCAAGTCAACTTTATGCAGAAGGGTACCCTGTTACCGTGTGCAAGAACAGTCGCACGATTCACCAACGCTTGAGAGAGAATGGCGCATTTGAGAGGAGTACTAGGGCTGTTGGGAGAGCAAGAGTGGTACGAGGCATTGAGCTTGAAGAACGAGTTCTTCCTGCTGTGAACACAGACCCATCACAAAGCACAAGACGTATGGCAGTAAGGGAAAGAGTCATATGACTATCTGCAGAATTCTGCATGAAAATCTTTTGTACCCGTATCACCTTGAACGTGTACAAGGATTAAATGAGGCGAACTTTGACCCAAGAAGACGTTTCGAAGACGTTATAGCAGTGCGCTGTGTTCATCAATTTCCTAGCCTGTATTTTATTCACGGATGAGGCTGGTTTTACTCACGACGGCATCTTATATTTTCTTAACATAACTGAGCGTTTGAAAATCCTAATGAAGTACGACAGGACCACCATCAACAGAGGTTCCCTCTCAACGTTTGGGGTGGAATCATTCATGATCACCTTATTGTTCCCTACTTCTTCCCTCCGCGTCTGAATGGATAAACCTATCTCCAGTTTCCCAGAAAGTAGTTGCATCAGTTAACTGGCAATGTGCCTCTGGACATCATGCAACGAATATAGTTTTCACACGATGGTGCTCCAGCTCATTTCAGTAGATATATTTCGTAAGTTTTTTTTTAATGATCTATTTCCTCAAAGATGAATTGATCGAGGGTGACCCACTGCACGGCGTACTCGATCGCCTGAGTGAGTGAGTGAGTGAGTGAGTGAGTGAGTGAGTGAGTGAGTGAGTGAGTGAGTGAGTGAATGAGTGTTGTTTAAGGGCCCGTCAACAACTACGTCATTAGGGCCTGCGATCGCCTGATTTGAATCCAATGGATTTCTTCATCTGGGGACATTTGAAGTCCTTGGTTTATGCGACTCTTGTACCGCATGTTGACATTTTGACAGAATATATCCAAGCTGGATTTGATCACATACGAAACACAGCAGGAATTTTCAACAGAGTACACCAGAGCATGGGACGCAGGCTTACTGCATGTACCGAAGCAAGAGAAAGCCACTTCGAGCAAGTTTTGTAACTTTCGAATTTTGTAGTGTTTAGCGCCCGCTTTTACTACTACGGCACCGTAGACGGTGACACTGATGATACATGGAATGAAAATGGAGCACCGGTGGAATGAGATGGCGGGGGAAACCGAATAACCCGGAGGAAACCCGCCCCAGCGCCGCTTCGTCCACCAGTAATCCCACATGCGGATGCCCGGGATCAAACCAGGGCCGCTTTTTCGATTTGCTGTTGTTACTCTGAAATAAATTATTTTCAGACCCATGTACATATGAACTTTTTTTTACTCTTTTGATGTCAGGAATACGTCGTCCAAATATATGATACCAATAAAGACACATCCTGTATATCTGACAAGTGATGCAGCTTCTCAGTGGAAATCTTAGAAAAGGTATTATTTTTTTATAGTTGTTCCCTGTGACTAATTATAGACATGCACAATAAACACTTGTCAAATGTTTCGGGTAATTTGTAATGGGAAATAAAATAATGTCATTTTGTTAACCTATTTTTGTAATTTTAGAACCTATTTTGATTTGTGATAGAACTTACTTTAGGTACCTAATTTAAGATTTTTAGGAACTAAACATCCGAGGTGTAGTAATAACCAAGCCGTTCTTGAACTTATTTATTCACATGGAGCTATTGTCATATAAGTGAAATAGTCATAACACCTCTCTACAAGCTAATAAAGCGTGACTTCAAAAAGGAGAAAAAGAGACAGCAGGAAAGGAAAGGGTAGATAAAGCGAACGAACTACCAAAGAAAAGAAAATTAAAAAAGGAACCGAATGTTTGGAATGTCTAAAAAGCATGGAAATTATAGAAACTACTCATAATAATTCACTAAAAGAACCCATAGCTTTGCAAGTACGGCGTGCTAATGACATTTTTTCTCGCTCTCAATGTCTCCCCATCCCTCATTCTCTCTTCTCTACTCCCTCCATTTCTCTTCCTCCCCGTTTCGTCTCTCCACCCTCTCGCACTCTCCCCCTTCAACTCCCTCTAATTTATATGTATAATTTATGTCATTATAAGCTTTGAAATTGTGATCAGAATTGTAATGTTCCCCATGGTAATCAGAAAATGGGAATGAAAGATGTAAGGCTATAGTTATACATTCGGGCATTATGTACACCAATAATGAAAGAGGAAAAAATTATGGGGGCGGAGGTTCACAAAACCTTGCATGTACAAAAATAGAAGTTTTTACAAGAGGTGCTTTCACAAAGCAACAGATGCAGTATTTTAGCAGCAAATGCCACTTTAGAGAAAAGGATTTAATTAAAATACTTTGTGGGAATTTTACACATTTTTATAACTACATCGTTTTCTGAACTTCTTGGTCAAGGTTTTTCATTACAAAACTGACAATTCTTTGACATTTACAGCATATTCTGAAGTAAAATGCAGACTAATAGTAGACTGATAATGCCTGCATTTATAGGTCCTTATTCTGTTGTACCATTGAATAATTTTGCCCAACGATAGCATCAATAACGAAGCAATGACAAGGATAGGGCGCTTCACTGATAAACACAACATTATCTTTAAAATGGAACTTCTTTACCAAGGTTCGTGGTCATTCAGCATTGCTCTGACAATCCGACTGACGTCTTCACAAAATGTTGAAGCTTCTTCTGAATAATTTTCATTTTGCATCTCAGTTAAGTAGTGATTCAGTGCAGATACCATTTGTTTCTTTCTTCTAAGTTAATAGCAGTTTGCAATTAGAACACGCGGAAAAAACGTCTGAGCGAAGATTTTCAAATCTAAAATTAAAATGTTTATAGAAAACTGACTTGTATTTTGAGAGGGTGCATGATAAATTACCATTACGAACACTTTCATAACAAGTTTTTCAGCTTCAGCGCGCACATTTAAACCAGAGAACAAGCTATAAAGGTTTATGTACCAGGATCATCATACTTCAATGGTTTCCTCGCAGCAGATGTTTTCTTGCATCTCTTGCAACTTCTTGTACAAGAGAAATATAATTAAACATTTTATTCCCTTCACACACACGGCAGCACTTTAACATCTCATGAACAGTCACAATCATTTTGTTCACCTTCTAACAATGATGCTATTCTGCATTATAGTGCAAAGAGGCTAACATACAATTGTTGCCAAAGTTGAAATAATACACTCGTCGTTCTTAACTGTGAAAAAGAGCAAATGTAAATCAGGAATATCAAGTTTCAGTAAATGATATGGAGATGTTCACTTTTGCAAAAATCCGTTGTCAGTAGAAGTAGAAGTTTTGTGAAAACTCCGAAACGTCATCCATCATTTAAGTCAGCAGAGTTAAGTTTAGCTAAATTTCGAGTAGGTAGGCGAATGCATTCAGCTGACGCTAAAACTAATTATATACCAATATCTCAAAATTGAAACTTTCATGGATGTTAAGTTTTATGAAACTCCCGATCAGTTGTACAATTCTTGAATATTTACCCAACCAAGTTGTGCAATAACGAAACTTGCCAGAAACAATTTGCTTATAAACTTCTATAATGTAATATTTTTCATAAAACTCGATAATAAGCAGATAATACTAATGTTTTACCTCATGCTACATTAACACCTGTTTTTTTGGGAAAATAATTAATATTTCGTATATACTAATGGATAAATGGGGCCTAAAGTATGTTATTTACCATTTCGTTGGAATCAGTTTGGCCATTCTTAAGCGAAAAGTAACGTACAGTATATACATATAAAAATTAAACATGGTATTTTTGGTTTCAAGGTAACTCATTATGCTAGTTTACAGAATTTTTATTGTAATTTTAGGTTTACGAATGTATCACTGTTGTAATTACCGCAAAGGTTCAAAAGTGCTCCTCGTATCTGCTCAAGTATGCTATGTCATTTTTGTATACATATATTTAATCAATGAAGCTACTGAACTGCAGAGAGTATTTCAAATTTAGTTGAGTACACACACTGTATAGTGCGGCTAACGTTCACACTTATGGGTCATGCCTTTTACTGTACACATCTCAGGCAATTTTGAATTTCATTTGAGGGTTTATCTGAGAGGCAGATATGCAGCCATGAATAATAAGCGAATTGTGTTATGTAAAACCCAACTGGCAATTTGTTTTTATGATATCGGATTTACTTTTATTCGGGAAACTTAGCGGACCCAAAACATTATAATTATGGAGCAGCCTTGACAGTCCTGCCAAGCCGAACGTGCGCCTTGTACAGGACGCTCCGTATTGTTTGCTAATTATCCATGTGTTGTACAGTGTGAAATAATTTCAAATGAAAAACAAAAAGCAAGGGTAAATGATGTGTAGTGAAGACCGGTTAATGTTCTAGGTTATTCTCTCCACAAGCAGAAAAGCAAATGAATGCTGCGTATCACGTGATATTTTACAACGCGTTGCCTGAAGGCATGTACCATTTTCTCAACATTGGCCGCACGATAATGCTGAAGCATCACCTGTTCATCAAACATTAAAATATTAATCCTGTAACTTAGTTTGGGCCTGCAACGTTTCCTTACAAAATGTCCTTTCGAATTATCAATTAATTTTAAATATCATCAGTACCCTCCGCATGCGTTGCCGGTGATAGTAAAAACAGGGGTTAAACGCTACTACAAAAAACCTCATGTATTGCACTCACATGACTTTCTCTACTCTTGTACTAACCATTCTTACAAACTCTTATTCCTATATCTTCTTGGTGTTAGTTGGGATAAACATTTGCAGAAATTATCTTATTCCTCATTTTCTTGTAGGTACAAGGAGAGTATGGGAATACAGTAGGCTTTGAGCGATAGTCAAATCTTTTAAAGCTTTCAAATTCCGTTCTCTTTGCACGGCTAACATATAAAAAATGAATAACGATGTTCCATTTGAAAAAAGTTTGTTTTCCAAAACTCACACAAATAACAAGGAATATCACCGAAATGGTTCACTCTACAAAAATATTTATTTCTACAAGATCAAGATTTTTTGTACAGTAAGATTTGGTCTATCTCTTAGATACAATTTACCAGTTGTCCACAATTCATCCAGAGTAAACAGAACTACATGGGCTATAGCCAGAAAATTCAAAATATACATTTCGTTTGTCATAAAAATATCTTAAACAAATTTAATCAAAATCATTAAGACCATTTTCGAGAAAATCAAAATTTTCGAAACGTTTTCCACGAAAAGGGCAGCTTAGGATGGAGGAATTTTCTTCAAAATCTTCGTGTCGTATTAAATACCAACTTTGGCTTTTAACCGACTTTTCGCTTTGAGTTATGCTGCCCAGAGACTGACAAACACTGACACACAAACACACACACACACACACACACACACACACACACACACACTCACTCACTCTCTCTCTCACTCCCACACACACACACACACACACACACAAACACACACACTCTCTCTCTCTCACTCCCACACACACACACACACAAACACACACACTCTCTCTCTCTCTCACTCCCACACACACACACAAACACACACACTCTGTCTCTCTCACTCCCACACACACAAACACTGACACACAAACACACACACTCTCTCTCTCTCTCACTCCCACACACACAAACACTGACACACAAACACACACACTCTCTCTCTCACTCCCACACACACAAACACTGACACACAAACACACACTCTCTCTCACTCCCACACACACACACACACAAACACACACACACTCTCTCTCTCTCTCTCTCACTCCCACACACACACACACACAAACACACACACTCTGTCTCTCTCACTCCCACACACACAAACACTGACACACAAACACACACACTCTCTCTCTCACTCCCACACACACAAACACTGACACACAAACACACACTCTCTCTCACTCCCACACACACACACACACAAACACACACACACTCTCTCTCTCTCTCACTCCCACACACACACACAAACACACACACTCTGTCTCTCTCACTCCCACACACACAAACACTGACACACAAACACACACACTCTCTCTCTCTCTCACTCCCACACACACAAACACTGACACACAAACACACACACTCTCTCTCTCTCACTCCCACACACACAAACACTGACACACAAACACACACACTCTCTCTCTCACTCCCACACACACACACACACACACACACACACACACACACACACACACACACACGGATCTTTATTCAAAAATGATTTCTTTTTGGATTTAGGTGGCCTCAAAATATATTCCGGTGAAATCTCGACATCGAATTTTTGGGTGGAATACAATATTTCCTCTACTTACTCCTCTACTTAGTCGAGAAAGCAAAATGTCGGTCTGGGTGGCTCAGTTGGTTAGACGCTGGCTTACTGATCCCAAGGTCGCGGGTTCAAATCCGGCCCAGGCCGATGGTTTTTAAGTGTGTTTAAAAACGACAGCTCCATGTCAGTAGATTTACTGGCATGTAAAAGAACTGCTGCGGGACAAAATTCCGGCACACCTGCGACGCTGATGTGATCCTGGCAATTGACAGCGTCGTTAAACAAGAAAATAATTTTAAAACCTTTTGAGAAAGCAAAACATGTGTTGCACTCACGTGACTTTCTCACTGTTCCACAAACTATTATTACCAAAACATAATATCTTATCTGCTTCTGATTAATCTAGATAAAACTAGATTTAGATGTTTCATTGCAGGGTACAGTAAGTAAAACGATAGATTTTTAAAGAGCGTGTCACTTTGTGACAGCTTTAAAATTGCATGCTCTTTGCATGACCGCGAGAGACAGACAGAGAGAGAGAGAGAGAGAGAGAGAGAGAGAGAGAGAGAACGAAAGAATGAATAGCGTCTTGCCGGTTGAAAAACGTATTAGTGTTTAAATTCAAATCAATAACAACGAATGTTTTGGAAATGGTTAATTCTACTACACATAAACTGTGTGCTTTAACGATATCTTCATCATTTGTGTAGTAAGCTTTGTCTATTTCTTACGGTTTACTAGTTATACAAAGGTCATTCAGAATGAAGGGAATTGTACAATTTATTCCCAGAAAATTATAGAAATATATTATTTGTCATTCAAATATCTTTAAAAATATTGTATTTTAATCAAAACCGTTAGAACTGTTTCGGGAAAATAAAAAATATTCGAAGAATGTTACATATAAAGGGGAGCTTGGGATGGGAAAATTGGGTTCAAAATGTTCATATCGTATTTTTGAAAATATCTTAAAACTAAGTTTCGTATTTATTGGACATTTCGCTTTTGAGTTATGATGTTCACAAACAGACAGGCAGACAGATAGACGCGCGCGCGGGGGGGGGGGGGTGTAATTTTCCTTTTAATTTTTTGTTTGGGTACAGGAGACCCAAAAGCAGAATTTCCGGTGAAATATCAACACAAGTTTTTTGTGGAGTACAATACTTCTATTTATTGTAAGTACTTAGTAGGGGAAAAAGAAAGAAAAAAGTAGGCATTTCAGGAACTTGGAAGACTGTTGGCGAGAGATTATGGAAGTCAGATATTGTATCAATGTTTCAAAACCTCCTGAGTGAATATCAGGGGTATTTTTTATCCATTATTTGAAATAGTCAGAGCTGTGCAAAATTAAAATCATAAGGGAAGTAACCACTATATCATTGTACAAACATTTGATAAAGAAGAGGGGGAGGTAAATGAAGTTAATTAAGTCGTGATTCGATATTAAAAAGCTAGCCATGCAGCCGATGCTGGGGTATATTTGCGTCTTTCTTCTGGTTGCAAGTTAGTGAGCCAGTCCGTCGCTGGGGGGTTTCAGAGGAAAGAGATGGAAACGACGGTGGTGCATCTCGTGATGCTGCGCACGCGGAGGGCGTCTGTAAAATCACTGTATGTGGTCCCAGTAGCCGAGTGGCTGGGTTCTACTCCAGACAACATCTCTCTAACCCTCCGTCCACTCATGTTATTCTCTCAGACACAATGTCTACAACTCTTGCACTTGACGATACTGAACGCACATCAAACCTCAGTGGAGCAGCCGTGGGATTGTTTTCTGTGCTTATTTACAAATAAAAAATAATTTAAAATAAGGATTAAGGATTCTATTAAGGAAGTGTCTCAATAGCTGGTGTTATATGTCGTCGTGGTTAGCGCTCTTAGTCGTTTAAATGTCGTCATGAATGGAAACGTGGCCAAAGGTGGCGGCGTTCTTGTTGGCAAAACAGAAGACAAGTGAAAGGTGCAGTATAAGTAAAATGAAGCATATTGCAGAACATTCCACGGCGTCCTCTTCCTCGTCGTCCAGCTCCTTCTGGTTCCTCTCTGGAGCAGGGGATGACGGCGAAGTTGGCTGCTGTTCCTGCCTCTGTATCCCCGTCTTCAACCGAAGACGTCACCAGGCTGCCGTCCCAAAGCACTCCGATAACATGATGCAAATGTTCTACTATGAAAATACGGGCACATGCTGTAAGAGATTACTCCGTTATAACGGCTACCCATACAAGGTGAGCTAAAAGTCAACACACGCCTCCATGTGTCAGCATGCACCACTAGATGCTTGTTTTTGTCATTCATTTTCATTATAATTTACTCTTCCTTGTTTTAACTTTACTTTCAACATGAAGAATTGCCATCTTACAAATGGCAGAATGCATTCTCTTCTAAACATTTAAAGTGAGTATTTGGTGTTATTTCACGTGATGCACGAAATGTTCCTCTTGTGATGCTATATGTTCTTTTAAAGTATAGCAATATTTAAACAGTTTTGAAGCGTAGGCCTCAACGTGTAATGTGCCCTTGTCAAATAAGTCCAAAATGCTCTAATGGTAAGGCATTTTGAATTATTGATTTCCACCAGAGAGGGAGAGAGAGAGCGCGCGAAATAAAGAGAGAATCGGTACTACTCTATGTCTGTCTATACGTTGTAAACAAACTGCTTTCACCGTGTTTCGTTGGTAACAAGTTTTTACCAATACTGAAGAATTTCATAAACATCTTCTACATTTAACATACACCCAACATTAAAATGTGGCTACTTTTGAAAATCACTTTATACTTTCTCATTCCTTAGAGGATATTATATTTCGTTATTGAAGGCATTGTATATGATTAATTTTGTGCACAATACCAGCTTGCTTATCTTCCTGCAAACTAACATTATAAATTTACATATTTCATACTAACGAGCTAATAAGTATTTTATGAGGCATTCCAACTAAAAGAGCATATAAAAACGTGATAATTTAACACAATGCATGAAGAACAAAGCTCTTGAAGTGAAAAATGCAGCAAACACAAAGAATTTTCCATTACACCCACACTTATATACAACATTCAGAAGGTAATTTCAGAATTATTTTAGAAACATTTGAATGATATTCCTGGCTTTCACGCTAGTAGTCGCTGAGTTCCATAAATATGACCACAGTTTACACTTTAATTTACTTACAAGCTTTTTATCCCAGCAGTTCCTTGAGGATTACCTATTACTGAACTTAGACATTTACTAAATAAATGTTAACAACCTCACAGTCTCATATAAAAGCGAGGTTTCCCATTTCCACTCAATTATTTCAATTCTTTTAAGTGAATATTTGTATCAGTTTGCTTTGCAGTTTAATATCGGCTTCGTATGCTCCATATACCTACCCAAGCCTCTCTCAAAGTCACTTTTAGAGTAAGTAACTGACAATCAAATACTGGTGTTATTACATATATTAATATTGCAATAACACTATTTTATGCTTTTTAAGTATTATAGTAGAAAAATGTTTGCAAATTAAAATATCTTATATATTACATTCACATGCCATTCTGTACTAACAATCGTTTACTTCTACATAGTTCTAAAGTAATTCTTACGAAACCTTATTTTTTATCAACTTAATTTTAATCCACATAGATCTTTTCATAAAGAGTTTTATTACCGGTTTCGTAGCAGACACAAGGGATAGAGAAACCCGAATCTATTATTAGATATTTAACGAGTGGTTGTGTGCTGGTCTTGAAATTCTGTACCTTTTCCATGACATCACCAGAAACAACCAAATAGTAGCTAAATAAATTATTGAAAACTACACACCTACCCACAATAATGTGTATCTATATGGGAAATAGTTGATAACATACAAATTAATTCGAAATAGCAAGTGTTCCTTAAAGAAATCTGCACTTTTTTGTAGAACATTTTGCCTGTCGCTTAGTGTTCATCAGTTACACAAAAGTATACAAAAGTATTTCCGAATGAAGAGGACTTTACAGGTTAAGCTTAGAAAATTCTATATACACATTTTATGTCTAGTGCAAATATCTTAAATATATGGTACTTTTATCAAGATTGTTTGAGCCATTTTTCAGACAGTAAAGATTTTGAAACATTTCCATGTAAAGCGTATTTTGGGATGAGGAATCGTGTGGCACTTTTGAAAGATACTGAACTTAATTACAAGATTTAACATTTATCTGAGTTTTTTCTTTTTTATACTGTTAACACAAACACACACGCGCGGGGGGGGGGGGGCACTTTTTCAAAAAAATGCTCCTTTTTAGATTCAGGTAGCCTGAAAGCATGAGTTTCCGGTGAGGTCACGTTGTCGAATTTTTGGGTGAAATATATTACCTTCCCTACGTATTACGTACGTGGTACAGAAGGTGAGAGGCACATGAAATAATAAATAAAGAATTAAGTGCGAAAAAATGATATTCTTGCTCATTACCTTGGCATATATTCTCTATATATATTGCACCATTCATATAAAAGATGAGATTTACATCCATTTTGAAGCAATCACGATGAAATGTTTGCATAGAAATTATTTCAGATCAGGCAATACAGACTTAAGTTCTGTAAACAACATTCAACTGTTTATATATTATAATTCGGATTTATCTGTTATCAGCTCATTCCTGGAAAAAGTTAAATCCCTCATTTTCGGAGGTTCAGATGGCAAGCATAGGCAACATTAACATTTTGATAAGAAATATTTCAGACGGCTAATGTTATGAAAATTAATATGGGATAAATTGTGTATTTGAAGGAGATTCTACATTTTCTCTACAGTAAATTTTGGCCTTCCTACTAATGTTTCGTAGTTAAATAAAACTATGGGAATTCTGAGAATTTCAAACACCATTTACAGAAATATATATTTAAACACCATTAATCGAAACACGTAGTACTGTTGTAATCAAACATTCAGACTGGTGACAAAATAAGTTAATTGAAACATCTTGTAATAGAGGTTTTTGCTATCCTTTGTGGTGCAGGAAATTTCATGAAGCCTTGCATCCTTAAAATTGTCCTTGAATTAAATATAATGGTTGATATATAGCCGGGTTTTTATTTTTAATACAGACACACATACACAAGACACGACCACCACCAACCGCCGACGCCACCACCGCCACCACCACCACCACCACCACTACCACCACCACAACCACCACCACAACCACCACCACCAACCACTACCACCACCACCACAACCACCACCACCACAACCACCACCACCACTACCACCACCACCACAACCACCACCACCACTACCACCACCACTACCACCACCACCACAACCACCACCACCACCATCACCACTACCACCACCATCACCACCAATATCATCACATATGGAACTTTTCTTAATAATGCTTTTTGGATCCAGGAGACCTGAAACATTGTAGTTTGTACTAAAACAGTGAAACTTGTAACATGTCACTCAAATTAATTCTAAATTAAATGATAAGAATAATTTAAAAATACCAATCCAGTTTTATGTTGAGGTTTAGTACCCAAGTGTCTCGGCCGCGCTGTAGCCGAGTGGTTAGACCATTCCCTTCTCACCAAAGCGGCCCAGGTTCGATCCCAGGCAACCGCATATAGGATTTGTGGTGGACGAAGCGGCGCCGGGGCGGGTTTCCTCCGGGTTCTCCGGTTTCCCCCACCATCTCATTCCACCAGTGCTCCATTTCGACTTCATTCCACGTATTATCAGTGTCACCGCCTGCGGTGCCGTGTGTAGTAAAAGCGGGCGTTAAACACTACCAAAAAAGACCCAAGTGTCCTTAAAGACGAAGAATCGTGATCGGGAGGTCTGCGGTTCAAATCTCGCCAGAACCACCCTCCCTGATTGAGGGGTTTTCCAGGTTTCTCTCAGCCTTCATAATTGGCAAACTTGAACCTGGCACGTCTCGTATACTGTTTTGTCTCTCTCTTAGGTTTTCCAGATATAGAATCTATGAGTGGAATATTCAACGGCTATTTACGGAATTCATCTTATTCGTCAAGTCAACATCTTATTATAGTTTAGTAAATATTGTTAGATCCGTATATGAGAAAATAACAATAAGGATCGTCTGGGATGGGGAAGCATCATCATAATCATTTTGCATCTTACAAGCACGTGGACTTAAATACAAAAATACAAACTTTATTGTGTGTCACACTTTGTAGCTATGCTTTTCATACATATGTACCTGCGAAGTACTTTCTAAAACTTTTTTGGATTCAGTAGGGTTCAAAATATATATTTGGGGTGAAAAAGTAATGTTGATTTCTTGTTTGCAACACTTTTCCTACTGTTGGTAAACAGTAGTAGAAGTAAGTAGTATATTAAATCCACTACACATATTTTTTTAATTTTGTAATACCGAGTGTTCATTTCAAAGTGCATCATAAAATGCTGCGTGAGGCCAGTTGTCTAGCCGCTGAGCCTAGAATTCCATCCGTCTAGTATTTTCGCAGAGGCATATGACTTTTTGGTCGGAGAAGTTGCCTCGCAAGCACGACGTTCGATATGTAAGGTCTGTGAAAATGTAATGATCGCTAGTGTAAGGCAACTTAAATTGGTTGCGGCTCGCTTCCGCGAATGTAAATAAAAATATTATTATCTTTGCGGAATGGACGTTAGTAGGATTATGGAAAAAAAGAAAAACATATTTTATTGTTTATTTTATTTGATGCTTTTGTGTGGCATTGCAAAGCAAATTGTGTACACAAACCACCACTAAAGTTAGAAATCAATTGGAATACAGATACGTCTGTCAGATTGAACTCTCAAACACAAAATAATAATAATAATAATAATAATAATAATAATAATAATAATAATAATAATAATAATAATAATAATAATAATAATAATAATAATAATAATAATAATAATAATAATAATAATAATAATAATAATAATAATAATGATGATGATGATGATGATAATGATGATGATGATCATGATCATGATAATGATAATAGTAATGATAATGATGATGATAATGATGATGATGATCATGATGATGATCATGATGATAATGATAATAGTAATGATAATAGTAATGATAATGATGATGATAATGATGATGATGATGATGATGATGATGATGATGATGATGATGATGATGATGATGATGATGATGATGATGATGATAGAAGAATTAACTGGGGCCAAATAGCCAAGTGAGGCTACATGTTTGCATATTCACTGATTGGCTTTGTCCTTCTGGTGCATAGTTCGATGTGATAGTGGTCACATTCACAGCCTACATTCACGGTCCATATTTGGTACGTGGTAGTTCTTGTTTTTTTTCAAACACAAAATAAGGATTTATTTGCACCAAAAGGAAAAGAAAAGAGAAAGAATCTTCGTGAGAATTTACAATATGCTCATCTTATTAGGGGAATAGAAGTTTCACACTGGTTCCACGTGTGTTCCACTCCCCTCCAAACACTTCCTCGCCCGTTCAATCATGGTGTTCCAGGGCGCATCCAGTATTGTGTGTGTCACAATTGTAATTGTCTAGGTACGAATTGTCTCAGATCATTCATGTTGTCGGGAAAAGCACGATCTTTGGATATCCCCAGGGCGATAAGTGCGACTATGACTTCATGACCCAGTTTCTGTTTACATCATGCATCAGATGTGATCCCTCATTACACTTAGTTGCATCAAAGCTCAGAACACTACAGCTGATACAATGTGGTAAGATCACCGCTACATTCTAGCGGTAAGTAGAATTCTACATCAATAGGTACCAGCTCTTGAATAGAAGATATGAATTGTACAAAGACTAAAAGCAGGATGATTTTATGTATTTTTCATTCATTACGTTAATTACGCGTTATTTACGCGTAAGTTGTTGTAATCTATATAATCTTTTTACGCCTAAAGGCTTGCCTTTTGGTAATAAAAGAGCTTATGTTTGTCTTCCATTTCTATCGTTGTAACTACTCTAGCGGCAACATGCTTATGGGATTCAACTTTTTTATATAAAAACGTGTAATCGTCCATTTCTATAGGACCACACAGTTTCTATTTTGTTTCAGATGTAAAATTATGTGTCTTGAATTCCCTTTTGAGAAGGGCTTCTTTTGGCACAGTAATTTTACATACCAAGCAGCTATTTTCGGTAAAACATTTTCCGGGATTATTGTTCAATTGCCATAGCTAATCGGTCCAATTATTTCCCTCTTGTGAGATATTTTACGCAAGCAGGTAACCTGTCTGGAGCGCAATCCTCTACCAAGGGAATCAGGATTTGCTGTGGACTACCTCCACCATTGCTATACGTTCTGCAATGGTAGTGCCCTCTGCGCCAGAGTGGCTAGTGCGGATGCAAATCCCCCAAGTGTCACTGGCCCTAAACTATTCTAAAGGAGTGGTCACTGGTTGGCCTTATTTTTAAACACAATAAATTATTCTGCTCCAAATTTTATGAATAATCTTATAGTCGTAAATTTTAGCATCTCCTTTCAATAAGAGTATTATAAAAAGAAAGAAAACTCCCGGCGTAGTAAGAGCGTAAAGCGAGCCAAGGTCTACCGCAAAGCCACTGCATCCTCACATGACTTCATGAGCTAAATTCTGTTTATCATTGTCATAACTTTGTCGTATTCTTCCGCGCTGCTTTGCCTTCCCCCTTTCCCCGATTGGTTAATGTAAGGACAGCTTTGGATTTTATATAAGAGTTCAAACTTTCGCGGCGAATGTTACTAATAATTGCTTCTGGGGTGATCACCCCAGAAGCAACTACTATAATCTTCGCAAAACTTAAAGGCATATGGAGGCGGGGCGTACTGCGGACTCCAGCGAATCCTACGCTTGCCCCTCCTACCAGCGCTGCCGAATGTGGTGCATGCATCTCACACAACATTATGTGCAGACCCTCTGCCGGTACATGCACTACGCTTGGCAACAGCGCTCTGCTTGAGCATTGGCCAGCGTTCACATGCCTTTAACTTTTGCGAGCAGTATAGTACCTTTGAATGTTGACCAACAACCATGTGTAATGCAAGGATAGGCGACAAAAGTGATATAAACACTCTGACATGATGATTCACGTGACGTCGTCATCCTGAGAGGCAAGTTTAAACCGAAGGAACGTCCTATCTATTTCTTGAACCTGACATGCATCGTAGATGCATTAATTCCGTTGCGTAATGCACGAATTCATACGTTTATGACAATGTAAGTTGTCTCCGAATATATTCAGATAAATGATCATGTTAAAAAGGAACTATTTTCTGCCGCAAAATAACCTATTCTACGACAGATCCAATGAGAGGTGCACGGGCAAAGCTATATGAAACAGACATTAGTGGGGGTGACATGATCGCCTCCGCGACCACTAATGTATTAACCTTAAGATCTATGGCCGCTAGTGTTCCATTAAGTAACTTTTCAATGGGTTCCCAGGGGCATCACAGGCCGCGCCGTAGCCGAGTGGTTAGACCATTCACTTCTCACCAAAGCGGCCCGGGTTCGATCCCAGGAAAGCGCATGTGGGATTCGTGGTGGACGAAGCTGCGCTGGGACGGGCTTTCTCCGGGTTCTCCGGTTTCCACCGCCTTCTCATTCCACCGGTACTCCATCTACAATTCCATGTATCATCAATGTCATCGCCTGCGGTGTCGTAGTGTAAAAGCGGGAGTTAAACAGTACAAAAAGGGGGGGGGGGGCTCACAAGATTGGGTGCACTCCGTACCGAATCTCCCAGCAGGGGAAAAATCCCCATGCTGCAATTGTGGATCGAAAATAGGTTCCGTTGAACTGCAGAAAGCAAACTTACCTACCACAATGCGGAGGCTTAATATGCCTGAAAGAAACTAGAGGTATAAACGCTTGCATCACAGCAATGGGGAGAGCAGAGTGCGATAGTTTTAAAAATATAAATAGTGCCAAATTAAATATACCGGGACTTTGTGGTAGTTTTATCCTAACAAAATGCTTACAAAGAAGTTGGCTACAACAAATTCAGAATCCTCAAGGTCTGTCAGTAAATCTTATTAGAAATATAAAACAAAACCGTAACAGTTTTTCTGCTCACAGTTCAAAAAGACCTTTCCCTGATGGGAAAACAAGGGATAAATATGAATTGTAGTTAACATGCGTTGGAAAATATGCGTTCTAAACAAAACAAATCAGGCTTCCTTTAAAACGCCAGCAACAAAAGACGGTACAACAGGGATGCAATCTAAAACAGATATATTTGTGTGACCTACAAAGTTTCTAACCACCAGCCTATAGCAAATTATTGCTGACAATAAAAGAGTTTCAGGTCTTCTTAATAGAGAATTTTCTTTTAAGCACAGCATAAATTAAACTAAACATTGTATTGGCGTTTATTGCGTATTTCTACTTAAGCACTTTCAGAGTAAATCGATATAAATTTTTATACATTAAACAAGAAAAAGAACCTCAAAACACCTAAAGGTTCCAAATGAATCACCAATATACGTCACAATATTTCGTTTAAAATGGTTCAGCACGTGCATTCCATATTTTAACAATTTGGCTTCATCAGCACAAGAGCATTATATTACAAAATGTGTTCGAATTATTGATTCAGAGCTTAGGTCGGCAGTTCTGAGATCTGCACACATGTTCAAAATTTAATGTGAACGTGTGCGCTCAGCATTTCAGCTGTTACGTGGATTCATAGATAAGGGCCTCCTCTGAGGTTAAGGAAACTCGTACGCTTGTGCTTCTTATTTGGTGGTCCCCGGACCTCTGGGTATCCGTGGAAAAAACTTGTCGTGGCGGTATTTGCATCTCATAATTTATGATGTACTTAGGTTTGCGAAACTGTCACTTTATAACTCTTCGACAAAAGAATATCTTGGCGTGAAATAAAACCATTTCTGTATTATCGAGAAGCCTTGTTTCCAAAGGCTTCAAGGATGGTACAATCTTTAAAGAATGTACCTGATGAATAGGGTCTGAGCCTGTATACAGCTATGAGCTGGTTGCAAGTTACTACTTGGCAAGGCGACGAGGCGTATTGACCTTGGTAGTCGAGCGCTGCGATCGCTTCTTATCTTGTTTATTAGAAGAGTGAACTAATAGTAACTTGGCGTATAGTCAGTGATAAAACACAAATAGATGATCTCTCGCGCCTGCCGATATATGAGACGTTGCTGTCCTGAATATATGATTGCATCTGAACAGAGTGTACACGCACTATCTCGCCTTGTTTGTGCGATAAGCTCACATAAACAGCTGGAGAGTTTCACGTTATTTTCGACGCACCCCTTGGCTTTGTAGGGCAGTCCTCCACACAGGCAGAGCGTGACGTCATTGTGCGGATATACTGCTAGCACAAAACATACTGCCTACAGGGCATAGTGTCTCTCGAATGTGTTCATTAGTTCTATACAGTAAAATACCTGCAGCATGAAAATCGAAATATTCACGTATTGCTGAACTTGTACAAGAATTTGGGAGTGAATATTTTACTGCAAATGGTGACAATGTTGAAGTTAAGCAAAAACTTTATCTACAACGTTCCTACGTTGACCGTACTTTGCCTTCTCTGTGTTGTGATCATGTGGCAGACTTACCCCTCCCACTTACTATAGTCCAAACCACACAACCTTTTGTTTCCTGCATACCGGGTTACCAGGTCTACTGATTTTGCAGATCTGCTTTGTTGCAAATCTACCGATCTACTGCCAAAAACTGAATGCACTTCAAAATCTCCTACTTTTTATGTATTTTCCATTTTTAAACGCTATTTTCTTTAACATCATAGTATAATTCGCTCTTCCGAAAAAGCTTTTCAGGCAAGGCATTTCCCTCATGTATAAAAACAAAAGATTAATATAATCACTTGTATACATAAACAGTATACCATATCTGTTGTTTCTGCATTACGAACACACCTTAATATTTTTTTAATTCAACTGAAATAGATAAAGTTGAATACAGGGATCCAAAAGTATTTCTTCCCGTAGAAAACATGTATTTTGGTGCCAAAGTTCAAATATCTCTGACAATGTCATCCCTGCCCGACAAATATGTACAAGTTTTCAAATTATGCTGTCTTGATTTTTACATTGAATCAGTACGCAACATACTAAGTCGCTTTTCACTAAGTGATCCTCTTCTTACAATCTTGGAAGTGTTAGAACCAGCTAAAATCCATGCAGTTCAGTCAATTGCACCAGTTGCTTCTCGGTTTCCTAATTTAGTAAAAGCAGAAGAAATCCAGCAAATAGATACAGAATGGAGGCTATTGCGCAATACTGATATTGCATGTGACAGTAACTACAGCACAAGAATTTTGGAGCTATTTATCACCGTTATCGTCATTGTCATTATTATCACCACCACCATCGCCGCCGCCGCCGCCGCCGCCACCAGCACCAGCACCAGCACCACCACCACCATCACCACCACCACTGCCGCCGCCGCCGCCACCACCACCGACACCACCACCACCGACACCACCACCACCACCACCACCACCACCACCACCACCACCACCACCACCACCACCACCACCATCATCATCATCATCATCATCATCATTATTGTTGTTGTCATTATTGTCGAAAATATGTATACACTAAGCAAAATTGCCGGTTACAAAAGTCTGTTTTCTCCTGCTTTTTTCAAATCAAATCTTCTGCTTTTACTTCGGCAGACGTGGCAACACGTGGACTCTACTGATGAGGTAGTTAGGATTATTAATTTTATCAAGCTCTAACCCTCTCAGTTACCTCAAAATTACGCGAAGAAATCAGAAGCCGATATACGCAAACCTTAGTATACAGTGAACTATTTATCCAAATGAACAGTGTTTCTGCATTCATTGAGTTATTTGAGGAAGTATGACTATTTCTAAATGTTGCTAAATTTCCATGTGATTAGGTGAATAAATCATGTTTGTTGCCTGTGACAGCCTACTTGTTATCAGATATTTTTACATACTTGAACACACTCAAAATGAGTTTTCAAGGTAGTGATAGTGATATTTCTGACGCAGAAGGGCCTAAGGCAGCGGTTATAAAAATAGGACTAGACAAACCGAGCTGAAGGCAGCAGCGTCACTAATCTTCCCAACATCGAAAACATCTCTGGAGTCCATTTTGAGTCAGAATGATTTAGCGTCAGAGATTATTGTGCTTCATCAGATTGTGAAAACAAATGGGCAACATTGTGATACAATTAAAAGTTTTTTTTTTTTTTTTTTTTTTTTTTTAAATGAGCCTCAAGATGAAACTGAATGTTATTTATAACGTAACGCCCATTTAAAATAATATGCAGAGAATGTGTGATAGATCAGATTTCGGTGAAGATATTTTCGTAGTTTAAAAACTAGGCCAAAAGACATTGAAACACCTATATTTGTAAAACCAGTTTTGATACCTGGTTTTCTGGAAAAACAAACATAGGAACTCCTCGTTGCTGAAGCCGATTTGAAGACAAAAGTATGAAGAATTGTACCAAAACAATGAAGAACAGCCTGAAAAGAATAAAATGTTCTTTTTTTTATTGTCACATTTAGATTCTGGTGTATGCTGTATTTGGTATACTTATAATATAAATAAACGTTAGTAATTTAATTGTTGTTAATTCGACCAGCTATCTCTTAATTACTAACTTTATGCTGATACTAAAAGTTAAAGATGCAGGGGGAGTATGTTAACTTAAAAATAAAAAGTGGTCCACAATTTTGAAGTAATTGGTAATCTAACATCTGTCCTACACCATGGGATAGAGTGGGATAGACAAGGTTCGGAGGAACAATGACATCGTTTGGGCTTGTGCACCTGACGGAGCGCCCCCCGGGAGGAAAGCACAAGGTGAGAGGATACGAAGGGTAGTTGGACCGGAGGAGAGACGACAGCACAGTGCAAGGTCCCTAATGACTACAGATGTGAACTCCACAGTGGCGGCCCATACACCAGCCCCTTTCCCCTGCGAGCTCACAGATGCCCGGGACTCGTAGATGTCCCCCGATCCGGAGGATGAGGATTTACATAGAGCAAGCACCTGCCATTCACACCGAAACGTGGAACCCTGAAACAACCAAGCAGATAAAATGAAATGTGAAATGAAGGGACAGGAAATTCGGGGGATGTAAGTATCCGTTCCAGCATCCACCTAGCGACCTGGGAAAACATCGAAAAAACCACGAGTGTGGAAGGTCGGCCACGAGAATCGAACCCACAACCTCCCGAATGCGAGCCTCGCACGTTACCATGGAGCCATTTCGCTCGGTGTCCTACACCATAGGCTTTTCAAAGAAAATAGTTGAGTGTAAGATCCGGTGGTCTTGGAGACTATGGGCAGTTTCGTATAATAATGTGGATTGAGAAGGGGAATTGCTAGTGTTGCGGTTAGTCCGTCCATTTTGCGCTAATGTCTAATGGGTTGCATAACTATCAGGATTTTTCACAATGCACAAATCAGGCGTTTCTGGATATGGACTCCCTTTTGAAGAATTCCTATTTTGCCGTCACGTAAAGATTACTAAACTCTGCAAGTATTATTTTGAATCATACAGTACAGAGAAAAACGCATGTTGTAACCAATTACCGGGCAGGCTTACCTAAAAATAACAGATCACCATCAGCGTTAGCGGAGGGTGTTATCACAGACAACAATGTGATACTCCAGCTGTGGTGCGCCATCAAATACAGCTTTCAGGCATTTTCATTATTACCCAACCAATGAAATGCCTGTAGGGGTTTCGAATTACACGAGCTTTAAATGAACCGGTTGTTCATTCTCTCAATGTCTGAAGGGAGCGTATTTTAACATTCCTGAGCAAGAGTATGCGCATGGATTTCTGGTTGCAGTAGTCCCACTCGAATATTACAGACATTTTGCACACCATAAGCAATAACAGTGCCCTTTGTTATTCTAATCTTCATATAATTAATAATATCTTGGTGCTGCTTAATTAAGTTAATATTGGAGAACTTAATAGAGAGGTGCAAGAAATCGTTTTATCGGGTTCTATAGTCGCAACAAACTTGGGAGTATTCTAATCCTTGGAGATCTGATAAGTGTGTGCCAGCCCTAAGTTTAGTTTATATTTATTTACTAACTTTATGTTTAATATTGCAGTGTTGTAAGAGCGGGATGAAAAATAAATTAATGATAAATGATTATGTATTTCTAAAACAAAAAGGATATATTTCCACATAAACGTATAACACTTAAATATGTATTGTGTCCACATTTGTTGTAGGTATATACAGCAGATTTGCGCATTATTTGTGTGCGTTTGTAAGTGTATGTGCACATGCGCGCGTGCCTGAGCGTGAACAACATAACCCGGAAACGAAAACTCTGATAAATACCAAACCTGGTGTTTAAATTCGATATCTTCCAAAGCGGCCGTCTCAGCGCGGTGGTAGTGCTGGTGTTTAGCAAGCGAGAGACCCGGATTCGACTCCCAGTACCGGCGTGGGGACTCTCTCCCGCTGGGAGACTTGTTCCGGGGTGCATTCAGCCTCGTTTGGTCCCTGTGGGGCCAAATGATGAGCAACTTGATTGAGAAGTAGTGATCACTGATTGCGAGGACCGTGAAACCGACCGGGAGGGATCGGGGTACTGACCACATCCCACCTCCTGTACTGCACCCCACTCATGACACCTGTGACGGGGGACGCAGCAGTCGGGTGGTGGGCCTTGGCCCAGAAAGAGCTGTTGCCTCTTGGGACTATTACTTATTATTATTATTATTATTATTATTATTATTATTATTATTATTATTATTATTATTATTATTATTATTATTATTATTATTATTATTATTATTATTATTATTATTATTATTATTATTATTATTATTATTATTATTATTATTATTATTATTATCATTATCATTATCATTATCATTATCATTATCATTATCATTATCATTATCATTATCATTATCATTATCATTATCATTATCATTATCATTATCATTATCATTATCATTATCATTATCATTATCATTATCATTATCATCATCATCATTATCATTATCATTATCATTATCATTATCATTATCATTATCATTATCACTATTGTCATTGTCATTGTCATTGTCATTGTCATTGTCATTGTCATTGTCATTGTCATTGTCATTGTCATTGTCATTGTCATTGTCATTGTCATTGTCATTGTCATTGTCATTGTCATTGTCATTGTCATTGTCATTGTCATTGTCATTGTCATTGTCATTGTCATTGTCATTGTCATTGTCATTGTCATTGTCATTGTCATTGTCATTGTCATTGTCATTGTCATTGTCATTGTCATTGTCATTGTCATTGTCATTGTCATTGTCATTGTCATTGTCATTGTCATTGTCATTGTCATTGTCATTGTCATTGTCATTGTCATTGTCATTGTCATTGTCATTGTCATTGTCATTGTCATTATCATTATCATTATCATTATTATTATTATTATTATCATCATCATCATCATTATCATAATCATCATCTTCCAAAGCTGTGACAAGAAAGTTTTTGACAAAATATCCCCACCTAAAGTTACACTTCACAGGAGAAAATTTTCGATACCTTTTATTTTACAAAAAATTTACCCACCGGTTTTTATTGAAATACGTTTTAGGATATTCACCTGACAAATGGAATATGCATCCCGAATTTTTTGGGAATAGCGGATAGCGGATAGCCTGTGAAGCTAACTTCATTCGGAAGGTAGTTTGTAATAATTGTGCATAACTGGTAGACCATAAAAGATAGACAAAAACATACTGTACAAGAGATCTCTTTGGCACACAGTTTTTTCCAGCTACTCCCCCCCCCCCCCCCCTTATCAGCCATTTCCGAGATTCCGTTAATATTGGTTTGAATTTTTCGTCATTCTTATAGTGCTGTCGCTAAAAAGAGTATAGAATTTCAAGCCAGTATATAAAGAACTCGTTTTTAAACATTTGACTCTCACTATTTGCTTCATGCTTGTAAGGAAAGGTACAATAAAATAGCAATGTTTATCTCAATTAGCATGAAGTAGACAAAAGTAAGACGTAAGAATAGCCTGTGGAAGCCATATAAAAATAACTGATAGTGGATAAAGTGATGGGGATGTGATGTACACTTGTGGGTGTGTTTCTGCTTTGTTTGTTTAGGATTTAGGTGTGATGAATTTAGAAGGCGATCCCTCCCTTTTGCATCTCCCCCAGCATCTCCCTCTTTAACGCTAGACATGTCGAGTTGGCTGTTCTACAGATCCCTCGTTTATTGATCGTTGCAGACACAATCCAATGTTACACACACATATTTGGGGACACAAAGGGGAACGTTTTCAGTGACCTTCGTTATCAAAGTACACAGTACCTTGGTTACACCTTTGTTAAAATAACAACAGTACCACTGGCAGACGAGTAAGGATACCCACAATTTGCAATCATACACCTTAGGTATTTTTAAGTAATCGGATGCCGACTACCTTTTTATTACTTGTAAGTTGCAAAGCAAGTTCATTAAAACTAAACTAATATGTATTCCAAAGCTTCTAACCGAAATAAATATGAATGCACATAATTTGAATAGGCTGTTACACTAGAAAAAATCTGATGTGTTGCACTCACATAACTTTCTCTACTCTTGGGCAAACTATTCTTACAAATACTCATTCCTCTATCTACTTCATGTTAATCGATTAGCAATTACTTATTGCTAATTTTATTGTCGGTGCAAGGACAATATGAAAATACAGTTAAGCGATAGCTAACTCTTTTAAGTGTTGGTCGCTATGTGATGGCTTTGAAATGTCATCCCTTTGCATGACCAAGACTTAAAAAATACGAAAAACGACCTTTTATTTGAGGAAAGTATAGGTAGTTTAACCCATTAACTGCCATTATCCCCATTTAGGGATGTGTCTTTGTAATGATTATTTTTTGTTTCTAACAGTGTTGGCTGCAACTGTAATAATTTTATATTGTTGTCTAGACCATTGTCAAGGTTGTGCATTGATTGTAAGTCAGTTGTTGTTAAGCGAATGAGCTGTACAGAACTGTTTGTAAGAAGAGGCAAAGATTTTCAGAGTTACAACATCTGCCCATTTTCAAAACAGAGTAAGTAATATTATAATGTAAATAACTTCCAGTATCTCTGCATTGGTGTGTTCTGTGATTGCTTTAGAACATGTTTATTGACTATTTATATGCAAGGCTTATTATATTTTTTCATGAGAGCAATCCGAAAACTGATCCCCATTTGGGGTTCATGGCAGGTTCCGTACAAAACAACATTTTGCTTTTTCTTTTGTCGTGCGAGTCATGCTAACATTCAGCAGAGCTAGCATACTTGTCGGAAATCTTGACATTACATAAATTTCATTTAAAAATTGGCATGTTATTGTGAAAGTAAGGAATTGCAAAATCGAATGCATATCCAAAACAAAAATTGGGCCTAAATTATTAGTGCAGGTAATTCAGAGGCACAAACCGCACATTCCAGAGCATACAAACTCCACGAGGGATAAATAAACGAACCTTAATGGCTGGCGACAAGAAGACCGCGCTCCAACGGATACATAAGCACGCCATTAAGAGTGAAACAGTTCAACACACTTTCCACATTATAGGCGAGCATTCATGGGCGGCAGTTTGCAATCGAAATGGACTGCAAGTTTGTAGTTAAATAGACTGCATGTGATGTTTCTCACAACTGCATTAATATTTGATGGCCATTGCTGAATACTCTGAAATTCTATCTAAATGTTAATGTAGTAGCGAGAACTACAATTAACTGACTGAAAAATGCTGTTCATGTATTTACGGCCTTACTCTGCTGCTTTAGCTACCATGGAGCCAGTGCACTTAACCTCGTTTGTGACAGTTACGCTTTATAAGTTTAAATTTAAAATCGTTCGGTAGATACTGTTGTGACCTCCACATGAGATAAAGTCTGAACATTAAAATAGTGTGACGTCGGGTTCGGCACTCAGCAAAGGACGGACGGAGCCAAGCTACTTCACACCACATGCCGTGCCGGTGAGAGGACAAAGGCGTTCAATGCCAGACTACCTCGCGCGGCTGTTGTGCGTACGTGACATTCGAAACGGCAGAAACAAAAGGGGTTTCGAGAACACTCGCGAGACTTCTAGCTGCGTCATTTCCGGTGCGTATGTGGAACTCGAGAAAGGTCTGTGTAATGTCATCCCCAGTATCCAAGGAGGTCAGAGAAGAGCAGAGCAGCGCTTTTTTAGAGTTACAGACACGAGTGGATCAGTGTGTCAGTGAGTGCAGGACGCTGTGCGTGTGTGTTGTCGTGTTGGTAAGCCGTAAGAAGATTCAACGAGCGTCACGAGTGATTACATCGTCATAATTAGTACATGAGAGACAGAGGAAGTGAAAAAAGACGCTAAAAGGTCTGAGCAAGGTTATGAGAAGTAAAAATTGTGAGTTGGGATAGCCCGAAGGATAGCTCCTCAGTTGAATGCAATATAAAAGCACGAAATTATTTAATTCAGCTTCAAAAGTGTTGATAGTCCCTGTGTTCCTTGTATATGAAGGTAAGTTATATAATTTTGCACTATTATATTTAAAAGACTTCATGTAATTTAGTTTCATGTTAAGGGAAATGCAAATTATTTTATTCCGAATACTATGACCGAGCGAGTTGGCGCAGCGGCAACGTATGCGACTCATATTCGGCAGGTCCCGGGTTCGATCCCCCCTCGACCGACCGCTCTGACTTGTGATTTTCTGTGGTTTCCCCTTGTCACCAGGTGAATGTTGGGGTGGATTCTCTTCTCCACGGATTCTACACGGATTCCTTTCCATTCCTTTCTCATTTCCTTCTTGTCATCTTTCAGATCTGTTTGGTAACGGTACGTTTTGGCGAATGTGGACAGATGGCACAGATGCTTGCGTTCTGAAAGCTCTCCTTCCCTGACGCCTCCTGGAATTGGCAGCCGGGGCCGTAAGGGTCGCTTCCTTGCCCTCTCCCTGTTAGAGGAAACACTTCGGTTGCGCGCCAGGTGTCAATATCTGTAACTATTAGAGACTTCTGTGCGTCTCTGGCCTTTGCTGGCTCCGATCTCTGACAAGCCTCTGATCTCGCTTCGCCTCATCCTTTTCCACTGGAGGGGTAGTAGCCCGCAATATATTCATATCGGCGTCGCGGTGGGTCGAGGTGTCCCCCTTCGTTACACACACACACACACACACACACACAAGGGTCTTATAATCCATTATATTTGGCACAGATAAATTACTGAGAGGCTCCACTATTTTACTATACCTATCTGCAAGGCAGTTACAGAGCAAGGCGTGCTTAAGATGAATGTCACTCAAGTAGTGGCTAGTAGGTTAATGTGTTTCTCAATTTTTTACCCCCATGTTGTCTTTTGTTTATTGTCAAAGTCATAATATTTTTCTTGAGTAATTTTCTGGATGCTTGGATTGGTATATATATTAGACTGAAATTCCTCTCAAATAAACAGTAAATATCTGCATGAATAATCAAGAATAATTAATTTATTTTGTGAAATTTTTACTCCCTTAGTCACCAAATTAGAGAATTTTCTCTATTGTTTGCTTCAGGAGTAGGAAGTGCAATATTGTAATAGTATTTAATGGTATATTATGCAACGAGACTGTGATGGTAATAATTAAGATGGGAGCTCCGCTTGTTTCATAATTTTTATACAAGCATTTAAATTGTCATTATAGTCAAGTTCCATCTGACAATTCATGCCCGAGCACGTATCTAACTTTAAATATAGGCATATAAATTATGTTTAATATTCTACGCATACCTGAGTCAATAAGTGCATTGACCTTACCTTCGCAGTAAAACACCTGGCAGCGTTGTTTTATGTACGCAAATGCAAAAGTACTGATTTTATTCTGATCTCGACCTTGATTGCAAAATACATTAGTGGGTTCACAAATAAGGTCGATGGTTTCATACTTTACAATTCTTCGAAGTTCACCAGTAATACATTTTGTGAGAATAAGGTTATCCATTTTGATTTTCTACAATCCATGAATAATTTTGCTTAGAATTTTTCGCACATGTTACTTAATTTTTGTGGCAATAAGTTATTAGTGACATCGTGTGACTTTGCAAAAATTTCCGGCGGTGTAAGTTGCATCTCACTGTCATTCGTGTGCGACAGATTTACTTTTTCTAAACTCGTGCTAGTTCTTCGGTACGATGGTTGCGCTTTCTTCCTATTACTGGAAACATGCACTTTAACGAAGAGGTGAACTTTATTGAGACCCATTAAAGTGCTACTAGACATATAATTACTACATTTAGGCATGCACGACCAGTTTGTCATTTACTGTAAATTCCTTCTTTATGTACTTCCTCCACAATTCCTCTTCAAGCTAGTAGTGGAGATATTATCTTTATTATTATTATTTTGAAAACATATTTATTTGTGTATAGGAGGGGTTTTCTTTCTTTTCTTTTACTTTCATTTTTTTTTATTTTTTATTTTTTTTTTTTTTTTTTTTTTATTTTTACTAAGTTTATTGAGAAAGTTTATATCAACACCGAGCGGGATGGCTGAGGCGGTAACGTCTGTGGCTCACATTCAGGAGGTCATGGGTTCGATCCCCGTGGCCACGCACCCTGACATGGATTTTTCCGTGGTTTCCCCATGTCACATAGGCGAATGCTAGGATGCATTCTTTCATACCACGGTTTCCTCTCCATAATTTCCCTTCATTCCATTGCCTTATTATCTTTCAGGTGTGCTTTCAGGCGAATGGTGTTGACAGTGCCGGACAGATGGCACGAATGCTTGCGCATGGTCACTGCTGTTCTCGGCGCTAGGTGGCGTTTGAGCGGCTGCTGTTCTCCGTCGGGGGGACGCCTTTGCGTCACCCATCGGACCCACGGAGCGCTAGCTCCGACGGGGGGGGGGGGAGGGGGGAGGATGCCTGTATGACAGACCCGCGGTGTGTGGTGGCTGCTCGGTGGGGTCTGGCGCCGGTATTAAGAGATCTCAGCACTTGTTAGGGACTTCTGCGAGTTTCTGTGGCTTGTCTAGCTGTGACCCTGTGACAACCTGTGGTTCCCTCGCTTCATCCCTGACTCCTGAGGGGTGGCGGCCATAATAGATCAGAGTTGGTTGTGGTGCGGGAGGTGTCCCCCTCCGTATTTTCCGCATAACCTGTACCCTATTGTGTAAAGTGATATGACAGATAAGTTTCCAAAACATTAACTTAATGATAAATTATACCACCATTATTGGTCATTTTGTCTATGCTAAGACCATTTTTACTTTGAAACATATATGGATTTATAGGTTGTTAGGAGTATAAGTGCAGATATTCTGATAATCGGTACCTTAATATACAACCTAAGACAAACAAAGAAAAAGAAAAGAAAAAAAAAAAGGAGAAAAAAAAAGAAAGAGCAGACTGGAAGCGTATATTTGTCTAAGTCTATGTAATTTCCGTGGCCGGTTTACAATTGTGTCACGGAATGCGTGTCTTTAGCGTCGTTCTGTTGTCATTTCTTATATTGAGTCTCAACTATTCAAGGTGAGCGGATGGCCGAGTGGTTGGACTTAGACAAATATACGCTTCCAGAGTCTGTTTTTTTTTTTTTTTTTTTTTTTTTGGGGGGGGGGTTCTTAGGCTGTATATCCACATAGGTGTATTGGTTGTGTTTTTTTTTCCTCTCTCTTCGTCAAACATATTGTCCTAGGTATTGCGACATCATTGACCTTGCAGAAAGCATTAAAACTCCGTTCCTGTACACCATTCGTTGACACGAGATGGGCACTAACCAACCTGAAAACTACTCTTAATACATAAGATTATAAGTTGAAAAATGAATCAATTATTCATGTAATACTGTTCATTGCCAATCAAAATATGTGTTTGTATCCCTAATACCATGAACAGTACATAATACACAAAGATAAGTTTACCACAGATGGTAGATGTTATATCAACAATTCTAAAGTGTGCTGTACCCCTCTGATCAGGAAACCAGGTCACATGTCTGTGATATACAGTTCAACCTGGTTTATACGTATATCAAGAGGAAGAGGGAAGATTGCTTATAACTCAGAATTACTTACATCTGAGATTTTTAAAGCAATGCAGTGGGCCAACATGTGAAGAATTTTACGAACAATTATATGTACGAAGGAAACATTATTTTGAACTTTATCCTCCTTTAAAGAAATCAGTTCATTTGACTTGTTTCACTTTTAAGTACATATAAGTACATATACTTCATTTCGTTAGTGATGACTATACGTAGCGTAGTAAATGTTGGCTTTCGTTTTGTGTGGGTTAAGTTCCACCTCTCATATGAATTTTACTTTCGGATTTAGTGTTTACCATTTCCTTTTTCTGTTCTCCATGGCTGATTAAAGGCAACTGAGAACTGAAAGGCAAAACCGCTGTTAAACAGCAAACACCAGATACCGAAAATGTTCGTTTTCTTCTCGTTTGTTGCTACGACGTTTTCGTGCCGAAAGCCACCCGCTCAGGTTGGATCTTTGCCAACGGAGATAAGGAAAATGCGCGTCAACTTTTTTTTTAGATAAGGCATGACATACGCTCATTATAATTACGTAAAACTCATGTGTATTTCACTGATATTTAATGCGTATAACTGCGAATTACGTATAAATGCATTGCGTATAAATAAGGCTTAATTAACACGATCCTAAATTACATTTTGCCGGGGCCTACAAAAATTTACGTATAAATGCTCATTAGGTATAACTGGGTTAGGTATAAACCAGGTTCAACTGTATACCTGTAGGCCAATTTCCCCATACCATATGACTTGAAGCACGAGGACGTCTAGAGGATGTATGTCCACAGGGGAGTTTCACTTCTTATTTCATATGTAATATCTACCCAATGTGCAAATTATTTGCGACCTTGTGACCAACTAACGAAAAGGTACCCTACCACTGTATCTTGTCTGGAAGCACAGATGTGACCAACTTAGGTAAAGTTAGCCTAACACTGTAACTTGTCTGGAAGCACAGATGTAACCAACTTAGGTAAAGTTAGCCTAACACTGTAACTTGTCTGGAAGCACAGATGTGACCAACTTAGGTAAAGTTAGCCTAACACTGTAACTTGTCTGGAAGCACAGATGTGACCAACTTAGGTAAAGTTAGCCTAACACTGTAACTTGTCAGGAAGCACAGATGTGACCAACTTAGGTAAAGTTAGCCTAACACTGTAACTTGTCAGGAAGCACAGATGTGACCAACTTAGGTAAAGTTAGCCTAACACTGTAACTTGTCAGGAAGCACAGATGTGACCAACTTAGGTAAAGTTAGCCTAACACTGTAACTTGTCAGGAAGCACAGATGTGACCAACTTAGGTAAAGTTAGCCAAACACTGTAACTTGTCAGGAAGCACAGATGTGACCAACTTAGGTAAAGTTAGCCAAACACTGTAACTTGTCAGGAAGCACAGATGTGACCAACATATAGAAAATAAGCCTACTACTGTAACTTCTCGAATGTGACAAACTTAGGAAAAGTTAGCCTACCACAGTAACCTCTCAGAAGGTACAGATGTGAGCAACTTACATCTGTAACAGATCTGTAACTTGCCAGAAGGCACAAATGTGACCAACTTAGGAAAATTTAGCGTAGCACTGTAACTTCTCAGAAGTTACACATGTGAGCAACTTACAACTGTAACTTGTCAGAAGGCACAGATGTGACCAACGTAGGAAAAGTTAGCCTACCAGTGTAACTTGTCTTCAGGCATAGATGTGAGCGACTTGCCACTGTAGGTTGTTAGGAGGCACAGATGTGACCAACTTGTGAAAAGTTAACCTACCACTATAACTTGTCAGTGGACACAAATGTGACCAACTGAAGTAAAGTTAGCCTACCACTGTATCTTGTCAGTGGACACAAATGTGACCAACTGAGGTAAAGTTAGCGTACCAGTGTAGCTTTTCAGGATGTATAGATGTGATCAACTTAGTCCAAGAGCCAAGAGCAATAGCGGGTCCCCCGGGTTAACCTGGGCGGAGGGTAAATCTCCACGGTACCTATCCGTTTAGTACGTATATACCCGTGTGATATAATGGGTGATGTCTTTCTTTGCAAGCTTTTATATGGTTGTAGTGTGATGGTTTGGTCCCCTTGTTGTCACTGGCAGTGGGATGTGTGCATCCCTTGGATGTCTGTCCATCCAAGTGGCGACCATTGCCCTAACTGCTTCCTTCCCCGGCCGCTTACTAGATTGTATAGCGAGGAAGTGCCAGTGGGCGAGAATCCGAGAGAATTAAGGTGTGAGGTGGGGGAATGCCAAATGTCGGTGATAACATTTGGCGTTGTGGATTATTTAGATGTACAGCGGCATCCTTCGGTAAGCGGTAGCTTTTCCGCTGTCTAGGTAGGCGATTGGCATATTGACCCAGTGTGTTGGCCGACTGATTAGGGTGAAGCGCCATTTTGTCACACAATGTGCGCGTTCTATCCCGGTCCACTATACAGAGTGAATCACCTAAAACTTGCACTTCAAATATTTCCGAAATGGAAAGTGCTATTGATGTGCTGTTTTCACAGCATTGATTGGAAGTGACGGGTTCGTACATAGTCTATAAACAGATTTTAATAATATTGAGAAAGTGTATTTCTTGAGCAAACATACAATTTTTTAAATTGAACAATGCCTAGTTACATCAGCAGAATAAAAGTAGGGTAAATTAGAATGCCAATGGTCTTTGTTGCAGTATCTAGCGTAAGTGGTATACGAGAAATCGTATTTTGAACAGTTTCCACCTCGACAACTGTTTGTTCCATTGAACTTGCTTAGTTGCTAGGCACGATGTTGTTATGTTTGTTTACATTGTGTTTTCTGTTCATTGACTGCATTGCGACTTTCTGGTCAGTTAGTCTGTGACAGTTAAAGCAGTAAGTCATTAATGGAAGATGGAGTTTACTAATACAGAAAAAGCCAACATGCTTATGGTTGATCGCGCGCTACAAGCGTAGTATTGGGTAAGTGGGCATAGTTGAACGGAAAATAGGATACAGCTGCCTATGGGCTGCGTGGCCTAAGCCGACCTTTGACTTGACGTGTGGAGTGAACGTTGGAGCGTGGTCGAGCAGCACTCCGCGGTATTTGATGGAGTTAACTTTGAGGATTCTTGTCCGCCGCAGCCTCAGAGCTCTGTCCGGCCGCCAGTTTCGAACTTTGCCCGGTAGTAGAGCTTATCTCTTCTGCGGGCTGATGACCATTCTTCACAGTTCACTCCACCTGCTAATGGCGTGAATTTGCCTCTGTAGTGGACGGTAGCAGTAACGAACATTTTTGTTCTGTGCCAGTATAATTGTCATACTGGTATGTAACAGTACGGGGTTCCACGGGGAGCACAGACATGTAGGTAGCGAAGGGTAGCGGCGACAGCGCGCTATGGGTCTGACTGAGGGTAATTGCCCCTCCACCCTCACCCGGAAAGTGCGTTCCCGCAGGAAGCTTCCAATCAAGGTGAGGTAGGGGGGAGGGATTTCAGCCTCTCTGAATTTGTATGGTAGGTTCTGATGCCATGTGGTTGCGAAGGCCCTTTCCACATCCAGAAGCACCGCGACAATTTTGAAGTTTTCCTGGAAATCCAGGGTAGCCTTCTCTGTCAGTCGCAGTAGCTATAGGGCAATGGAGAGTACACGACGAAAACGAAACTGATGATCCGGGATGAGTTGCCATTCCTCAAAGAGAGGAGTCAGGCGGGTCAGGAGCAATCGTTTAAAGATCTTTGAGATGATTCGAAGTACGCTGATGGAGCAGTAACTAGAGGAGAAGACCGGATTCTTGCTGGCCTTCAGAATGCAGACCACCCTTGCCTCTTTCCAACAGGTTGGAAAGTGAGATAGGTGCAGACTTGCATTATAAATCCGCGTGAAATGGACGACGGCCTTTCGGAGGAGGTGCTGAAGCATGTGCTCCGTGACACCGTCATGCCAAGGGCATTGATTAGGTTTCAGACTTTTATTTGGGAAGCCACCCGTCTTGGGGTGACTATGGGGATATGGATCTCTTCGTGCGGCGGCGAGGGTTCCTCATAGAGGTAGTCCACCGTCGTCTCCACGAGTTCAGTAAAGTCGTCGTCCTGAACGTCTTCCCGACGTCCAAACTAAGACTCCAGATGGTCTGCGAAATCCGCGGCTTTCTCTTGGGGCTAGAAGGAGAGTCTCCCACGAGTGCCATGAAGCGGGTGTTGGTATGCATTTTTGTCCTTTCTGAGGGACCTAATTATCTGCCAGGGTTGTTTCTCTTTGAGATCGACGTTTGCCATTGTGTTGATCAACTTAAGGAAAGTTAGCCTAATACTGTAACTTGTCAGTGGATACAAATGTGACCACTGTAACCTGTCAGGAGGCACAAATGTGATCAACATACCACTGTAACCTATCAGAAGGCACTGATGTGACCAACTTAGGAAAAGGTAGCCCACCACAGTAGTTTGTCAGGAGGCGCAAATGTGATAAGTTTAACACTGAAACCAGTAAGAAGCCACAAATGTTACAAACCTAGGAAAGTGGCCTACCACTGTACTTGTCAGACGGCATAGATGTGACCAACTTAGGAAAAGTTAGCCTACCATTGTAACTTGTCGGTGGATACAATTGTGACCAACTTAGGAAAAGGTAGCTTAGAACTGTAACTATTCAGAAGCCACACATGTAACCAATTTAGGAAAAGTTAGCCTACCACTGTAACTTGTTGGATGCCATACATGTGACCAACTAAGGAAAAGTTGGCCTGTCATTTAAACTTGTCAGAAGCCACACATGTGACCAACTTGGGAAAAGTTAGCCTACCACTGTAACGTATCAGGAGGTACAAATGTGGCAACTTAGGAAAAGGTAGCCCACCAGTGTGACTGGTCAGTGAATACCAACTTGGGTTAAGGTAGTCTATGGGGGCATAGAATTAACATGTTGTTCACTGCCATATGGTTAAGGTGAATGCTGAGACTGAATATACTCCTTGCAGTATTATTTGCTTCGAATTTCAGCTGCCTTTGTTTAATGCTTTCTACATAATAATATCCTAGAACTGAAATTATAAGCTGATTACTTTTTTGAGCTCATGGTTACTCCATTCTTCTGTAAAATATTTCGATAGTTATTTTGATACGGCACATACCTTTTTTTGCTATTAGCATCCTCCAACATAGTGTCATAATGGATGGTGTACACCACGCACCTTGGCAGAAGTACTTCTCTCTTTAAATACTTTTGGATAATTTTTTCATTCTCTTCTAGCTGAAGGACAGTATCTTTTTCAACTAAGCCAAACACCCAATCTGGTGGAATAAAAGAACGTCCAATCATCGGATCAGAAGTATTTTTCCTACACAATCAATTTGTTCAGAAGAAGAAATTGCAAGCTAATTTCCCAGCACAGTAAAGAGTATGTTTTTTTTCCCTTTACTTTTATTTTTATTGTATTTATTCTTTTTTTTTCGTGTGCCACACTCCCATTTGCAATACACATAACCATTGTTTTCTCTTAAAACTCAGTGTTTAGTATTGTGATGACAGAGACAAAAAGAAATTATACTTGCATTTTCAGGAAAGTCACTTTCACACCATGTGTAGCCGGCAACATTTTCATTGGTCAAAGTGGGAAGTCACAGAAGGCGTTGTTTGGGCAAAAGGGATTTGGCGGACTTTGAAAATGGAAATTTCAATATAGGTGCTAGGGTTGCCTAATATTAATACTCAGCCTGATTTTTTACTACATATTTTAATAAGATGTGTCTGGTATTGCTCTCACATCATGGCTGCATTGAACTCCTTGAGGTAAACTCTATCAGAAGTGATGCATAACTCAGTTTGGTAAAAAAAAATGGCTTTGGCAGTTTTTGATACTAGGCGTCTAATTTCACAACATATCTGCCGTACATCCAACAGATTGTAAAATCATCATTGTATTCATGCAGAATATGTCCAGAAGAACATTTTCATATTTTGGTCTTTTTGATTCAAAAATACATGTTGACTTAATTGTCATGAGTCCTGGCTGGCCAACTAGCACAGTGTATCAAAACTCAAGCTGCCCAAGTACCTTTTTTCTTCTAGAGTCGTTTAAAGTCTGCACTAAACCTTACATTGTATGGAAGCCCTGCACTTAGAGCAGGCAGCCTCAACTCACGTAAATACGGGCAGCGGGCAAAGTCAGCATATCTGTGCGTGCAAGCGGGCATTGTGTTACAGTTGTTTATCTGAGTGCACCAGCAACGGACGTGTGTAACTAGTGTGCAGTGGCGGTTCATGAAGTACAGAAATGGCAACATCTCTAAGTGTGGCTACCTCATCTAATCCTCGCCCATCTTCCCCATATACTTTTTCCTCTGTTTGGGAACAACAGTATCTGTTCATAGACCTAGGGGATGCCGCGACATGTTTAGTGTGTGGTAAGATTGTTCAAACAATTAAAAAGTATAACCTACAACGACATTACGCTGCTCATAGCAGTGAATACGACGGCTATAATGGAGTGGAACGTGACATGATGATACAGAAACTCAAAGACACTATGGCTACTGACAATGATACGGACCATAAAATAAGTGAATCGGCTGTACGTCTTAGCTATAATAGAATAATTATACAAACTATGAAATCTACATGTTTTCCATTATTTGTCACTCCTTTCGCCGTAGACGTCGAGAACGTTCCTACAGAGTTTCAATTAGAACTTATTGACCTGCAATATGATCGGGAAATGAAGGATTCCTTTGTTCATAAAAGAAACTTGATCGATTGTTATATAAACTTTCCTCAGTCCAGATTTCCACGACTACACAGACAAGCAGCTCACATATTAAGCATATTTGGCTCTACTTACCTCTGTGAACAATTCTTTTCACTAATGAAACACTGTACACCGAGTCACAGAAGCCATTTATCTGACAGCAACTTGAAATGCAGTCTTCGTCTTTGTACTACAAAGACAATTACACCAAATATTTCACAGATAATAAGGGGGAAAAGGATACAAAAAAACTCGACGTCTGAATCAAAATTGAACTCACTTGGAAGTATTAAATATAATATAAGTGACAGATATAAGCTATGAAATGGTATGTTAAATTTGCTCTATTAAGCATCTAGGCAAATATATGTTTATTTCTCTTTGTATACTCAGTCAACACTCAAAAAACGTTCAAAGCTTCCGATGTTGCAAATCTTAGTAATCTTAGTTATTCCGCCACTGACTGTTTTTCTATCTCCGTTGACCTTCATTTCTGCCCGCTTCCACACGCTCGGGCATCGGGCTATAAGATATGACGTCACAGTGCATCGAGTTGAGGCTGCCTGACTTAGAGGATGGCAGTGTGTCCGTGTGTGCATGCATGTTGTTGTTGTTGTTGTTTTTTTTTTTTTTTAAATGTATGTGTGAGAGAGAGAACTCAAATCAAAGTGTAAATTATTACAGCTCTTCACCTGATGGTAAAAGGAAGTAAAAAGGATATAACTTGATTTCGTCTTTTCTGGAAGAGCACAATCATTTTTTAACATATTAGATAGGTACTTTAAAATTAATGTTTGATTACTCTAGCATCTAGCATAACATGAGTGAATGTGGGTGATCTGTTGCATATCCTGCCAGTTTTCTTTAGTTAACTTTTTCTATTATCTGTATGCTAATCCAATTGGCATAATGCTTGCTGAGGAGTATGTTTTGAACAACAATCTGCTGTGAATTAGTATTGTTAGCATATCACCTAAAGTATTAAAACAGGGGGGTTGGTGATTGTGCTTGCCTCATGCCAGTTATGTCAAGTGACGTGCGCATGCAGTGGGTGTAACTTAAAGCGAAGTTTTTCAGTATTTTGTTTGGTAGTGAAGGTTAATTTCATATTTTTAACTTCTTCTGTACGTATCAGAGTACAACTATCAGCATTTTGAACAGTA